>OY829328.1:34499586-35099586 GCA_963691655.1 Toxonevra muliebris | reverse complement strand
GGTTCAGCAGACGAGTTTTGTGGATCAGAACCATGCTTCGCCATTGATGATGGATTGGTGGAAGGCCTAATAAGACAGTGGATAAAATCTAAACATTGTAAAAGATGGAAAGAGGCCACTGACTGCAGGCAGGCAAAGACGGCCGTGGAATGGTCGTGCTGTGAGTTATTGGTCGGAAGGCCTTCGGCGTAAGTTCCGCCTTCTTGCCCACCTTCGGTATGAAAACCACCCTCACTTCAGTCACTTCAGTGCAGTTACATGATATGTAGCCTAATGTAAGGCTTGCCCTGTATATTTTTACTAGAGTGGGCGTTAGGATTTCAACACCTTGCTGTAGAAGACAAGGGTGAATACCGTCCCTCCCTGGTGATTTATAGCTGAATGTGGCAATTGCCCATTTAATTCTGTTAGAGTGGAAAATCTTACATGCCAAACCTATATCTCTCCTGTTTGCCTCTAGGAACTGAATCCCCTGAGGCATTGAGGTGTTGTTAGATCTGACACAACCGTCTAGTTATTTCAATGTTTGATTGCCATTTGAGTGGTCCTTGGCTAGAGATTTTTGGAGTCTTGTTACTGTGGGGAGCTGTTCAATGCTCTTACAGTACTTCCTCCAGGTTGCTCTTTTGGTCTTTCTTAACTCCCTATTGTATGTTGTTAGGGCATTTCTATAGGCTGACCAGTCTTCTGTAGATTTTCCTCAATTCTGAAGCCTTCTGGCATTGCTTCTTAGCTGCGCCAGCTCTTTGCTCCACCAAGGAACTTCTCTATGAGAAGATTTTTCCTTAATGGGGCAGTTGTTTTCGAAGGCTTTGTTAATATTGTTTTGGAGTTCGTTTACTTCGAAGTCCAGCTCTTGGGAATTTATTATAGGTTCCTCAGAGCGGTTAATGCTTTCTTCGAGAAGAAAGCAGTATAAAGACCATTCGGTTTTTCTAGGGTTTCTAATATGACGTTTATCCTCTGTCATCGAGACATCATTGGATACTCTCTAATTAGAAATAAGGTTATAAATATATTGTGTCGCCAAAGTGAGATCAAACTTCTCTCTACGTACTATGTTCATAAAAGTAGGTTCGTCCCCCTATTCGCTATCACTATCTTGTTACTAGTAATAAAGTTAAAGAGAGACTCACCTCTGTTGTTGATGTCTGAGCTTCCCCAGGTGGTATGATGTGCATTGGCGTCGCAGCATAGGATCCACTGTAGTCTCCTTACATGGCAGTATTCAACAAGATCCACTACTGATATTGTTGGTGCCTCGCTGACGTCGCCAGGAAGGTATGCTGAAGCCAGAACAACTTCCGTGTTTCCCTTGGCGCTGGGTACTGCCGCCCTAACCGCCACCAGGTCGTTCTGTACAAACTCTGAAATGGGAATGTACTTTAATTTGTTGCTTATTAAAATAGAAGCCCTAGGGCGTTCACATTCTGTGTTGTGAATTAACTAACATGTTTTTGTTGCTAGACCTTTTATGGTCCCCGCATAGGTCCATGGCTCTTGTATTGCTACAAAATCCATGGCCTCAGTGTCAACCTTCATGCTGAGCACATAAGAGGCTGCTCTGGCATGGTGCAGGTTGATTTGGAGGCACTTAAGGTGCCTATGTGAAGGCGGTAGGAAATTCGTCATTTCCTACCGCGCCTATCTTTTTTGAAGAAGGCCACTTCTCCAAGGTCCTTACTCTCCCACTTCCTCAGTCTCTCAGAGACAGGACGCCAAGCAGTGCGGGCACTGCTGCCTAGGACGAAGCAGACTCGAGCTAAATCAGAAGCATAGCTTATGACTTCCATGTCTACCGTGGCAGCGGACTCAGGGTCCATAGCTATGGTGAGCTCAGCAACAGCGGCTTTCTGGATTCTATATAGAATCCTCCAGTCCCCGACCCTCAGTCCGCTGTTTTGAGCGTCTAAATAGCCCAAAATGTCACTGTTTGGCATTTCACTCACTCCTTGGAAGTACCCCACATATATTTGTGATTTAAGCACTTCTGCCTCATCCACAACCTTCAAGGAGGCATTCTCCCAAAGAGTGAGAGTGGGCATTACCGCCCTTAACCAATTTGCAGTGTCCTCATTTTTGCACGCAAAAGTGAGCCAGCCTGCTTTGAAAGTCTATCCTAGAAACTTAGGCTTTGTAGAGCCATGAGGTTCTAGGATTTGTTTCAAAATTAGGCCTCGGATCACTGCCAATTATTCCGTAGACCATATTGTCGTTGGAAAGTCAGATGGTACAACCCCGATCCTATCACAGCCGAGCATCTCCAAAAAAGTAGGCACTGCCTTCTCCGTTGGTGTTGGAGTGACCTGTGTTGCCTTCTTCTTCGGAAGATTAAAGCCGGACGTTGAACCATCTGACCTCTGACGTTTGGGAGCCGTCCTGCTCCGAGGCGTGCCGGCGACGGCATAAGTCTGCAAGGCAAGAGCTCGTGCACTCTGAAAAATGTGACCACTTGCCAAGTATTTTCTTAGCCTTCGCCTGCCAGCCCCGGAAAGCTTGACTTATGGTTCCGGAGTAGCCACAGAAACTACGGTGCTTTAGGATGAAGCGAGTAACGTATCCTCATTCTCAGTGCTTACAGTACACCGATCTGTCATGGTAACTGACTCCCCATCAGATTCGATGCTCATATTTTTACTCTCACCCTCAGTGCTAAGACCGGATGCCTCGTCCACTAAAGGTGAGATTGAGGGGTTGGCCCCTGGTTGTACATTTTCTGGTGTACAGTGTTGTAATTTTGTTTTTTTTTTTCTTTTTATGTAATCAGAATAGAATCGATCGTAGCTATTGTATTCTATATCCATCGATGCAAATCGATATAAAATAAGCCTTTTATTATATTTTACCAATTTTTAGATTGGATTTTTTAAAACTACAGTTAACCACATCTCTTAAGCCTAAAATAGTGAACGTTATCTCATGATAAATTCGAATTTTTCATGGATTGGCACTATTTTTTAAAAACTTATAAAATATTACCAACTTAACAAACTTAACGAACTTTTTTTAGTTCCCCTGTATTTAAAGAATTTTTATTATTTTTCCTTTTATTTAATACCAATAGCTGGTCGTATGGCATTTTGCTCTATGAGATTGTAACATTGGGTGAAACCCCATATCCGACAATACCAACAAATCGTTTGCTAAATTTACTTAAGATCGGATATCGTATGGAGAAGCCGAAAAACTGCGAACAGGAATTGTAAGATGACGCTGATAAATTCAAAAATTTTTAAATAATATTTTATTCTTATATTTTCTTGTAGTTATAATTTAATGTACTCTTGTTGGAATGCTAATCCTACTGAACGCCCAACATTCAATGAAATTATTAAAATTATCGACAATTTGAAGTTAAATGGCGAACTAAAGCAAAAGTATGTATTAAATTACATACACACATACATAAGTATATAGGGGAATATCCCAACGGGAAAGGAAGCGTTCCATAAGCGCTTCTTTACCTACACTGGAGCGATCGGCCAGCAGTAAGCTCTCCCTGTTTATAGTACAGCTCATATAATTTTTATTTTGCATGTCATAGGAAGTAAGTGCTGATACCAACCTTTTAGAAGAACAATCTTATGTGCTCTTTCCTTTTTTTTTATTAACTAGTAGTGTTGCCACTTTTTGTATTATTACACAAAATCTGTATAATTTCAATAAGCTTTGTATATTTTTTATATAAATTTTTATTTGATAGATTTTTGAATAATTTGACTCAAACCACTTTTGCATTATTATGTTTTTAAAAAAATTTTGTACAAGTTTTACGCAAAAATACATTCCAGTTGTCATTAAGCTTTCATTATTTTTAAAATTAAGTTATAAGGTAATGAAGTAAACAGTGTTATCCGTTTTTAACATGTTAAATTTGGGTAAAACACGGTAGTAAAATTTATTATTTTTATTAAGTTTGAGTTGGAAGGAGCTATTTCATTATCTTTTGAGCTAGAACCGTAAGTCAGTAGGAGCTTTTGACCTATCAAGCAATGATCCGATTGTAGTGATAGTACCGCAGGTACTAAATTCAACTAGTGATATTTGCAGGGACGACAAGGTGTAATGATTAGTTTAAGCGAGATGATCCACACACAGGGCCGTCGAGAGAAAATTCGGGCCCGGTGGTGATAACCTCTGGGCCCCCCCCCCGCGCTTATCTCTTCCCACCACAAATGATACAATAAATATCTATGTATGGGGCAAGGAGAAATTATTTTATACATTTTAGTCCGTTTTACAAACGTGGTATATTAAAAATTTTTTTTTTATTTTAATTATTATTTTAATTTTTATCAACGACTCACGCTGGTTGCCATATATATTTATGAAACCTCTTGAATTTAGCCCGATATTCTGGAGCTTTTAAAACAAATCTGGCATGAGCCAATTCGTTGCATAAAGTTTTTTTCCTATTCTACATAACAACAATTTTTCGAATATAGGGTCCGGACCCGTCTGCAAAATGTCTTCATGATTGATAGATGATTAACCCGATAAATAATTTTCATGGTTTGTTATTCAATTTTCAGACGCATAGACGCTTGTTAAAGTTTTTCTGGATTTTAAGATTTGGATTGAAATCCGGGCCCCCTCAAAAACTCCGGGCCCCCTCAAAAACTCCGGGCCCGGTGGGAATCCTACCCGACCCACCCCCTCTCGTCGGGCCTGTCCACACAGTTAATAATATTGTACTACTCCTTCAAATTACTTATATTATACTTGCCGTAAGAAAAAACGGGATAGCAGCTGTAATTTTTAATTATCTATGAGGCAACATCTTGTCAAAATTTCTAAAGTAGTCTTTGAAACAAAATTGAACTAATGTATTGAATTGTTATTTTCCTATAATTAGGTTCCTTGTCTGGAGAGGGCAAAACCTAATATAAATTTAAAATCGGGATGCTATGCCAAATTTCCCCAATTCACCCAAATAGCCCAAAAAGTCATTACGTTTCTTCCAATTCTTCTATTTTGAAAAAAAGTTTAAAAAGTTTTGAGTAGTCTGAATGACAAAAACCTGAGCAAAAATCCCATTGTTTACTAAAGAGTGAATTAGAAGAAATGAAAATGGACTATTTGACACAGACAACAATATGTATATGTGGAGTATCTAGGTTAGGTTAGGTTGTTGGGGCTGTTCATGAAAGAACACACTGAGACCTATTGGTCCATTGTGATACCCTTGGGGCGAGTGTTACCTCTTGATCCCATCCTAATTAAACCAATTTGTGCTTGCAATGAAACGTGATAAGTCTCTAATATCAGAGGATGCCAGTTCTGTGAGTCTTTCATAGAAGGGCGCTCCCAGAGTTCTGTGTCTGCGTGCTGCTAAAGCAGGGCACTTACATATAAAGTGGAAGATGGTTTCTTCTTCTTCTTCTTCATTTCTACAGCTTCTGCAGAAGTCATTATAGGGAAGACCTAGTCTACGTGCGTGGCTGCCAATGAGGTAGTGCCCGGTTAGAATAGAAACTACCCTACTTATATGGACACGGTCCAGATTAATGAGCTCTTTAGTGCGACTATGGTCAGGCATTGGCCAAAACTGTCTGGCAATAGCACAAGTGGAGCAAAACTCCACCTGCTCTTCGCGATGTGGGAGTAATGATCTTTAATTAGAAGCTTACACGTGGCAAGTGGTGTACCTGCATTACCAGTGATAAGTGAATTGCTGAGTGTCATACCAAGTCTGGCGAGGTTATCAGCCTTACAGTTTCCCTTAATGTCGCTATGCCCAGGCATCCATATAAGATGCAGGTTGTATGCCATTGCTGTCTCGTTAAGAGACAATCTGCATTGTAGGGCAACTTTAGAGTTATTAGCTGGACATTGGAGGGATTTTATTGCCGCCTGACTATCAGTGAAAATGCAGATAGCTCTGCCTGAAAGACGCTGCAATGATCAGGAAAACGAAAGTGCGCCGAAATGTTCAGGCGCTCAGAGTGAACTCCACTCCCGACCCTACCATCCAACTTTGAACCATCAGTATAAAGGTCGATGATATCAAGGCGTATCACATTACTCGCACTCCACTCTTGGCGAGATGGAATATATGTGCTGAAGCTGTTACCAATGCATAGCGGGGAGAGGGTGAGATCGACAGAGAGTGAAAGAAATTTAGTTTCACTAAATGTCTTATCATGACCATAATTTGTGAGGGACCACCTACGAATCCCATTCAGTCTCACTGCAGATATTGACGCTGAGGTCTTTTCGACTAGATCTATTGGAAGGTGATCCAAGATTGTGTACAACGCCTTAGCGGTGTCGTTTTCAGTGCTCCTGTAATTAACATTGAAGCTAGTCGCTAGTTTCCCAGGAGGACCTTTTTGCGGTTCGGATTTCTCTCTTAAATTTGCATTATATGCATTCAGCCTTTTAGCTGCATTGTAAAGTCTGCCACATTCCTTCCTTCTAGCGGCAATGCTTGTTGATCACCATGGTGGATTCGGCTTACCTTCTAAATGGACAGCGCCATGTAAGATGATGCCACCCATATGGTGCGGCCTCGTTGTTCGATTGCAATCACAACATTATCCGCGTCACTGTAAACAGATAATATGAATGCGTTAATTTTCCTATTGACTAGGATGCATGACCTTGGTTTACCTTTGTCTGTGACATACAGCAACCTATAGCCAGTTGATCCCCAATCCACGAACCTGGTTTTTGACGACCCAGAGTTCCTGGATGAGGATCATTTGTTCGCTTGTCTTCGACATTTCGGCATTTCGACAATCGAAGTAGTAATGCGGCAGAAACCGCTTTACTGTGGTGTATATTTATCTGGAGCGCTCTCTTCTGAAGGATTCAGATCAAGAGAGCTTAACGTTAGCGCTTTCTGTTTAATTAACTTCCACGAAAGCAGAAATACATCGCTTTAAAGAGCTGTTTGGGTAGCGCTTCAAATTTTCCCGGTGGGATGAGAGAGGCAATACATGCATATAAAACAATATTATTTTTTATATATTTTATTTATCTTGCTTTATTGTAGCAAAAATTTCTCCAGCAATGATGTCGATGTCTCTTACCTGAAGCCATTACAATAAAAATATTTTAGGAAACCATATCAAAATTCCATAAATTTAAGAAAATATCAACTTGAGCTTTCATCTTACAAATAAATAAATTAGATGTGAGAAATATCTTTATGTAATCTATGACTGTGGCTATGTATATTTCAAAAATTAAAAAATATGTATTCTATTTATAATTTAAAAAGCAACCACAATTTGAAATTTGTGTATTAATATTTGTGTTTCCAATTCTATTTAAATAAATGAATTCTTTTATGAAACACTGCATGCATGTTTGTTTGAATTAAATATTTAAAAACTTTGTAGTAATTGAGTACTGAAACGATTTTAATCTGTAGAATTTAAAGGCACTAATGTCTTAAATGATTGATCACATTTGTGAAAAATCGAAGCATATCCTCCAAACAAAAGAGTGGAAGAAAATACAATTCCGTGGCCTTATAAACTCGTTAGGAGCAAATGGTGCCCAAGGTAGCAGAAAAACAACACAAAACGAAATAAAAAAAAAAAAGAAAAGAAGGATCCTTCTTTACATTCTTAATATATATATTAAGGAAGCTGTTCTGATGGCGTACCCAGTTTTTACTCATATCAAACCATGTAAATTTATTCATAACAAGTCATGCTTCTATGGTGTAAAGCTGATGAGTTATTATGATTTGCATTTCAAAAACTTGTAATATTTTGGACCATTTTTCTAAAATATAAAAGCGAAGGAAGAAAACATGCGTGAAACGCATTTAAGAATAAAGTGGAAAATTTGCAATCATATAATTTTTTATTTACAGTGATTTTTCTGATAAAAAATTTTGTAGGCTCCAAAGTTTTTCAAATTTGCAATAACTTATAAAACTGTTTTCAGAAATTCAGCAATAATTGTATGAAATGTATAAATTTTGGTCGAAACTTCTAAACTTTGAACCCTTAACGGCGCATTATCCGGTTTAAAATATTGTTTGAAATCTAAAACAATTTTTGGCTGACAAATTTAAAAAACTCGCAATTTATTGCCAAAATTTCGATACTTTCGAAGCCTAAAGGTATTATCTGATTTTAAATTTTTTCCCCTGTTTCTGTTCATTTAGATGGGTAGAATGCAGTTAAAGTTTTTTTACTTATTATTTACACACGTATAAAATAAACAAGGGTTCCATATGCACAGAGTATGTGCACAACTATTCTGTCACATCCGGATTTCGAGAAATCTTGTTGTATTCATTTTCTACCTTTTATACATAAAAACTTTCAGGGCTAAAGATCATCAGTTTTACATTTTTCGGTAAGATTTTTTCAAATTTCTGATGATTTGGATCATCAGATTTTGCTCAATTCTGAAGCCTTCTGGCATTGCTTCTTAGCTGCGCCAGCTCTTTGCTCCACCAAGGAACTTCTCTATGAGAAGATTTTTCCTTAATGGGGCAGCTGTTTTCGAAGGCCTTGTTAATATTGTTTTGGAGTTCGTTTACTTCGAAGTCCAGCTCTTGGGAAGTTATTATAGGTTCCTCAGAGCGGTTAATGCTTTCTTCGAGAAGAAAGCAGTCGGTTTTTCTAGGGTTTCTAATATAGCGTTTATCCTCTGTCATCAAATATATCAAATATAATATACATATGATCCGAAAGCGAGACATCATTGGATACTCTTCAATTAGAAATAAGGTTATAAACATATTGTGTCGCCAAAGTGAGATCTAACTCCTCTCTACGTACTATGTTCATAAAAGTAGGTTCGTCCCCCTATTCGCTATCACTATGTTGTTATTAGTAATAAAGTTTAAGAGTGACTCACCTCTGTTGTTGATGTCTGAGCTTCCCCAGGTGGTATGATGTGCATTGGCGTCGCAGCATAGGATCCACTGTAGTCTCCTTACATGGCAGTATTCAACAAGATCCACTACTGATATTGTTGGTGCCTCGCTGACGTCGCCAGGAAGGTATGCTGAGGCCAGAACAACTTCCGTGTTTCCATTGGCGCTGGGCACTGCCGCCCTAACCGCCACCAGGTCGTTCTGTACAAACTCTGAAATGGGAATGTACTTTAATTTGTTGCTTAATAAAATAGAAGCCCTAGGGCTTTCACATTCTGTGTTGTGAATTAACTTACATGTTTTTGTTGCTAGACCTTTTATGGTCCCGCATAGGTCCATGGCTCTTGTATTGCTACAAAATTCATGGCCTCAGTGTCAACCTTCATGCTGAGCACATAAGAAGCTGATCTGGCATGGTGCAGGTTGATTTGGAGGCACTTAAGGTGCCTATGTGAAGGCGGTAGGAAATTCGTCATTTCCTACAGCGCCTATTTTTTTTGAAGAAGGCCACTTCTCCAAGGTCCTTACTTTCCCACTTCCTCAGTCTCTCAGAGACAGGACGCCAAGCAGTGCGGGCACTGCTGCCTAGGAGTGCTGCTTATGACTTCCATGTCTACCGTGGCAGCGGACTCAGGGTCCATAGCTATGGTGAGCTCAGCAACAGCGGCCTTCTGGATTCTATATAGAATCCTCCAGTCCCCGACCCTCAGTCCGCTGTTTTGAGCGTCTAAATAGCCCAAAATGTCACTGTTTGGCATTTCACTCGCTCCTTGGAAGTACCCCACGTATATTTGTAATTTAAGCACTTCTGCCTCATCCACAACCTTCAAGGAGGCATTCTCCCAAAGAGCGAGAGTGGGCATTACCGCCCTTAACCAATTTGCAGTGTCCTCATTTTTGCACGCAAAAGTGAGCCAGCCTGCTTTGAAAGTCTATCCTAGAAACTTAGGCTTTGTAGAGCCATGAGGTTCTAGGATTTGTTTCAAAATTAGGCCTCGGATCACTGCCAATTATTCCGTAGACCATATTGTCGTTGGAAAGTCAGATGGTACAACCCCGATCCTAACACAGCCGAGCATCTCCAAAAAAGTAGGCACTGCCTTCTCCGTTGGTATTGGAGTGACCTGTGTTGCCTTCTTCTTCGGAAGATTAAAGCCGGACGTCGAACCATCGGACCTCTGACGTTTGGGAGCCGTCCTGCTCCGAGGCGTGCCGGCGACGGCATAAGTCTGCAAGGCAAGAGCTCGTGCACTCTGAAAAATGTGACCACTTGCCAAGTATTTTCTTAGCCTTCGCCTGCCAGCCCCGGAAAGCTTGACTTATGGTTCCGGAGTAGCCACAGAAACTACGGTGCTTTAGGATGAAGCGAGTAACGTATCCTCATCCTCAGTGCTTACAGTACACCGATCTGTCATGGTAACTGACTCCCCATCAGATTCGATGCTCATATTTTTACTCTCACCCTCAGTGCTAAGACCGGATGCCTCGTCCACTAAAGGTGAGATTGAGGGGTTGGCCCCTGGTTGTACATTTTCTGGTGTGCAGTCCGAATTTTTTTTTTTTTTATATAATCAGAATAGAATCGATCTTAGCTATTGTATTCTATATCCATCGATGCAAATCGATATAAAATAAACCAGTTTTTAGACTGGATTTATCAAAACTACAGTTAACCGCATCTCTTAAGCCTAAACTAGTGAACGTTATCTCATGATAAATTCGAATTTTTCATGGATTGGCACTATTTTTTAAAAACTTATAAAATATTACCAACTTAACAAACTTAACGAACTTTTTTTAGTCCCCCTGTATTTAAAGAATTTTTATTATTTTTCCTTTTATTTAATATCAATAGCTGGTCGTATGGCATTTTGCTCTATGAGATTGTAACATTGGGTGAAACCCCATATCCGACAATACCAACAAATCGTTTGCTAAATTTACTTAAGATCGGATATCGTATGGAGAAGCCGAAAAACTGCGAACAGGAATTGTAAGATGACGCTGATAAATTCAAAAATTTTTAAATAATATTTTATTCTTATATTTTCTTGTAGTTATAATTTAATGTACTCTTGTTGGAATGCTAATCCTACTGAACGCCCAACATTCAATGAAATTATTAAAATTATCGACAATTTGAAGTTAAATGGCGAACTTAAGCAAAAGTATGTATTAAATTACATACACACATACATAAGTATATAGGGGAATATCCCAACGGGAAAGGAAGCGTTCCAAAAGCGTTTCTTTACCTACACTGGAGCGCTCGGCCAGCAGTAAGCTCTCCTTGTTTATAGTACAGCTCATATAATTTTTATTTTGCATGTCATAGGAAGTAAGTGCTGATACCAACCTTTTGGAAGAACAATCTTATGTGCTCTTTCCTTTTTTTTATTAACTAGTAGTGTTGCCACTTTCTGTATTATTATACAAAATCTGTATAATTTCAACAAGCTTTGTATATTTTTTGTATAAATTTTTATTTGGTAGATTTTTGTATAATTTGACTCATTAATCGGGCATGAGCCAATTCGTTGCATAAAGTTTTTTTCCTATTCTACATAACAACAATTTTTCGAATATAGGGTCCGAACCCGTCTGCAAAATGTCTTCATGATTGATAGATGATTAACCCGATAAATAATTTTCATGGTTTGTTATTAAATTTTCAGACGCATAGTTAAAGTTTTTCTGGATTTTAAGATTTGGATTGAAATCCGGGCCCCCTCACAAACTCCGGGCCCGGTGAGAATCCTACCCGACCCACCCCCTCTCGTCGGGCCTGTCCACACAGTTAATAATATTGTACTACTCCTTCAAATTACTTATATTATACTTGCCGTAAGAAAAAACGGGATAGCAGCTGTAATTTTTAATTATCTATGAGGCAACATCTTGTCAAAATTTCCAAAGTAGTCTTTGAAATAAAATTGAACTAATGTATTGAATTGTTTTTTCCTATAATTAGGTTCCTTAACTGGAGAGGGCAAAACCTAATATGAATTTAAAATCGGGATGCTATGCCAAATTTCGCCAATTCACCCAAATAGCCCAAAAAGTCATTACGTTTCTTCCAATTCTTCTATTTTGAAAAAAAGTTTAAAAAGTTTTGAGTAGTCTGAATGACAAGAACCTGAGCAAAAATCCCATTGCTGCGCTATTGTTTACTAAAGAGTGAATTAGAAGAAATGGAAATGGACTATTGGACACAGACAACAATATGTATATGTGGAGTATCTAGGTTAGGTTAGGTTGTTGGGGCTGTTCATAAAAGAACACACTGAGACCTATTGGGTCCATTGTGATATCCTTGGGGCGAGTGTTACCTCTTGATCCCATCCTAATTAATCCAATTTGTGCTTGCAATGAAACGTGATAAGTCTCTAATATCAGAGGATGCCAGTTCTGTGAGTCTTTCATAGAAGGGTGCTCCCAAAGTTTTGTGTCTGCGTGCTGCTAAAGCAGGGCAGTTACATATAAAGTGGAAAATGGTCTCTTCTTCCTCTTCATTTCTACAGCTTCTGCAGAAGTCATTATAAGGAAGACCCAGTCTACGTGCATGGCTGCCTATGAGGCAGTGCCCGGTTAGAATAGGAACTACCCTACTTATGTGGGCACGGTCCAGATTAATGAGCGCTTTAGTGCGTTCATGGTCAGGTATTGGCCAAAACTGTCTGGCGATAGCGCAAGTTGGTTCCATTCTCCATCTGCTCTTCGCAATGTGGGAGAAGTGGTCTTTAATTAAAAGTTTACACGTGGCAAGCGGTATACCTGCATTACCAGTAATAAGTGAATTGCTGAGTGTCGTACCAAGTTTGGCGAGGTCATCAGCCTTACAGTTTCCCTTAATGTCGCTATGCCCTGGCACCCATATAAGGTGCAGGTTGTATGCCATGGCTGTCTCGTTCAGAGACGATCTGCATTGTAGGGCAACTTTAGAGTTGTTAGCTGGACATTGGAGGGATTTTATTGCCGCCTGACTATCAGTGAAAATGCAGATATCATTACAAGGTATCGCATTACACCTTATCAGATTTGCGGCTTCAGTGATCGCAAGCAGCTCTGCCTGAAAGACGCTGCAATGATCTGGAAAACGAAAGTGCGCCGAAATGTTCAGGCGCTCAGAGTGAACTCCACTCCCGACCCTACCATCCAACTTTGAACCATCAGTATAAAGGTCGATGATATCAAGGCGTATCACATTACTCGCACTCCACTCTTGGCGAGATGGAATATATGTGCTGAAGCTGTTACCAATGCATAGCGGGGAGAGGGTGAGATCGACAGAGAGTGAAAGAAATTTAGTTTCACTAAATGTCTTATCATGACCATAATTTGTGAGGGACCACCTACGAATCCCATTCAGTCTCACTGCAGATATTGACGCTGAGGTCTTTTCGACTAGATCTATTGGAAGGTGATCCAAGATTGTGTACAACGCCTTAGCGGTGTCGTTTTCAGTGCTCCTGTAATTAACATTGAAGCTAGTCGCTGTACTTTGTCTAATTTTTTGGGATGAATGCTCTTTGAGATGACTGTCCACCACACTACTACGCCGTAGAAGAGAATAGCTGATGGGAGGATGTTATTCAATGCGGAAGGCTGCAAGTGTAAATTCTTTGAAGTGTAGAGATTTTTCAATCGACTGCATTAATTCATGTAACGCTGTCTCAACAGATCTGCCCTTCATATAGGCATGTTGGGAGAGTGTCAGTTTCATTTAGATATTCGTCCTAATATATGTATCTATTAATCTTTCAAGTACCTTTAATAGAAAAGATGTGAGGCTTATTGGTCTAAAATCTTTCGTTTTTGTGTGAGATGGTTTTTACCCCTTTTCGGTATGAAAACTACGCTCACTTCAGTCCATTGTTTTGGTATGTATGTGAAACGTAAGCTTGCCTCGAAAATGGGACTAAACCAGGCAGTGAATACGTCATCTACATTCAGCATTTTTGCAGGTATTATGCCGTCAGGTCCAGGGGACTTGAAAAGCTTGAAAGTGTGTATTGCCCATTGTATCCTATCTAAGGAAATTATATCGGGTGGTACACGTTTAGAGCTGGTGTTCCCAGCAGAAGTTGGATTTGGTGTCGCTCTACAGCATGGAAAATGTGTGTCGACCAGGAGTTCAATTGTCTCTGCACTAGATGTAGTCCAGCTACCGTCGGCTTTCGCTATGAACGATGGCATGTTTGGGCTAGTGGAGAGGATTTTCCTCAGCCGACTTGATTCTGAGTTACTTTCTATCTTGCCGCAAAAAGTTTCCCAGGAGGGTCTTTTTGCGGTTCGGATTTCTCTCTTAAATTTGCATTATATGCATTCAGCCTTTTAGCTGCATTGTAAAGTCTGCCACATTCCTTCCTTCTAGCGGCAATGCTTGTTGATCACCATGGTGGGTTCGGCTTACCTTCTAAATGGACAGGATATTTTAGTCGCTATTTCACATGCGGATGTTAGTGTCTCTACCACACTGTCTAGATGTTGTATAGAGTCAATATTGCTTGGCGGATCGTTGGGCAGTTGAGCAATTAGGGATGTTCTGAATCTTTCCCAGTTTGTTCTTCTACGATTCCGAAATCGTATAGGTTCTCCTTCACACAAGTCAATACTGAATGTGATATATTTGTGATCAGAGAAAGAATTTTCTGGAGATACTCTCCAAAAAGTAATATAGCCAGCTTTTGCATTGGCTATAGTGATATCTAACACTTCATATCGATTGGCAACCTGAAAGGTTGGTGTATCGCCCTGATTACATATTCTAAGATTTTTACTCATGATAAATTCAAAAAGTGCCATTTTGTCGATGCTATTCCACACCGAGTGATGTGCATTTGCGTCAGCGCCGATTAAGAGAGCGATCTTCATCAACTCTGCATCGACGGTGGCTTTCAAGATTTGTGGCGGTGGTGGTGCTTCCGCAGTGCCGTGCGCCATGTAAGATGATGCCACCCATATGGTGCGGCCTCGTTGTTCGATGAGGATCATTTGTTCGCTTGTCTTCGACATTTCGGCTTTTCGACAATCGAAGTAGTAATGCGGCAGAAACCGCTTTTCTGTGGTGTATATTTATCTGGAGCGCTCTCATCTGAAGGATTTAGATCAAGAGCGCCGACGACCATTAAGTTCACGTCATCGTCGGAGCCCGACAGACTATCATCCAGATAAAGATCGTGCAGATAGAGATCTACACTCGTAATAATTGATGGTGCGGCGCCGTCCGACGTATCGCTGTATGCATCACTGCAGACTGACATGGCAGATTCGTCTAATGGTGCGCTAAATGCCTGGGCTACTTCAGCATCAGCCGAAGGAGCCATCCTGTTTGTACATGTGAAGTGCAAGGGATGTGAAACCGAAGTTTATCACACCCCCAGGTCCGCCAAGTGCTTTACCGATTCATCGTTTATAATGATGACAGCGGCTCCTCCATCTATCATTCACTTTGTTTTCTATTTGTTTGAGTGTTTCTAGCTTGTCTTGGATGCACTCTTTCGCATACCTGCACGCATTTCCAGGAAGCTTAACGTTAGCGCTTTCTGTTTAATTAACTTCCACGAAAGCAGAAATACATCGCTTTAAAGAGCTGTTTGGGTAGCGCTTCAAATTTTCCCGGTGGGATGTGAGAGGCAATACATGCATATAAAACAATATTTTTTTTATACATTTTATTTATCTTGCTTCATTGTAGCAAAAATTTCTCCAGCAAAGATGTCAATGTCTCTTACCTGAAGCCATTACAATAAAAATATTTTAGGAAACCATATCAAAATTCCATAAATTTAAGAAAATATCAACTTGAGCTTTCATCTTACAAATAAATAAATTAGATGTGAGAAATATCTTTATGTAATCTATGACTGTGGCTATGTATATTTCACAGTACTTTGAACTTCGCCGCATTTTAATATTGCTCTCTTTCCATATAAATTTATCAGTGTGCTGAACTTAATTCTAATTAATATATGAACAATTCCATGGCTTATTTACCATGATGATTTGCTTCAAGTGTAATACTCAATGTTTATCAGACGACTGCATAGCATGTGGAGTCTGTGATCTTAAAGTGCATATAAAATGCACCAAATTAAACTCTAATAGTATAAACATAATAAAAATTAATAAAAACATTATCTATAGATGCGATAGTTGTGCTAATCGCTCATATACTTTTTCCCAATCTAAAGTCAACGAAGCTTTAGCAAGCTTGAACGTGCTCAGTGAATTTTTTAATTCTGTCCCTAATACGAAAATGTCGCAATCTGGTGATTTAATCAAAAACTCTAATAATTCGCCGGCTGTTAGCAATTCAAGGTTAACTCGCTCTAAGACTAAGGTCATTGACCCCACCCGAATGCCTTTTCTTTCCAATACAAAACGCAAAAGCATATCAAATTCGCCTGTACTATTGCACTCAGTAAATAAAAACATTAATATAAACAAGAACAATATTGTTAGCACTCCATCCTCTCAACCATTGCTGCGCAATGCATCGAAGAGCGAACTAACAAAATCTCTCTCTCAATCAAGATTAGTGCAATCCACAACATCAAATTCTACTACTTCCACTCTGGCTATGGATATTAACAACACCGACTCAGATATTGTTGTAATCAATGCAGAAACTACTCCCATCGCATCTACCGTTACTCAAGCTGAAGATATTCTGCCTCTCTCGTATGCTGCTGCCTCTGTCGTTACAAATTCTTCGGATGCTACTGCTTCGCTGTCTACTAGTAAAGTTGGGTCTCTTTCATATGCTGCTGCTGTCGCTGTTTCAGCCGCTGTCGTTACGCACTCTTCGGATGCTACTGCTTCGCTGCCCAATAATAATATTGGGTCTCTTTCCTCTCTGGATGTGTCAAATTTGTCTTATGCTAATGGTGTAAATCAAAACCGAAAAATAAATGCAATTATTGTTGGTAGCAATCGTAATACGGAGTTGGATGTTGTTGTTCCTATGAAATGGCTTCATTTGTCATCTTTTAAGCCTTCGGTTTCTGCTGAAAACATCAAAGATTATATTTCTAATCATGCTTGCATTGATCGTACTCTAATTTCTTGCAATAAATTAATTAAGAGAGGCGTAGATGTTGAATCTTTAAAAAGAGTAAACTTTAAATTAGGCATCCCTCTGTCATATTACCATAAACTGTTGGACTCTGCGTTATGGCCTGCTTCCGTAAAAATATGCCCGTTTCGTTTTTTTCAACGAGCAGGTGTTCCAGGGCCAGTCTCATAAATAATGTCGCACCTGCTTACTCATCTGTATCTCTTTGTTTAAATCTACATAATACTCATATGCATCAACAATACCGCTCAAAAGCGTATCAGCAGCAAAGTCAAAGAGACTGCTCTTTAACACATCAACTACAATCAGACCCACATCCTGCTACTGGTAATATTTCACAATGGGTTCACTGTGACGGTAACTCTAAGGATGCACTTTCGTTGTATTATCAAAACGTAGGATTGCGAACAAAATTGAATGAATTATCATTTGCGCTACTCGATTGCAGTTATGATGTAATATCATTCACTGAGACTTGGCTACATGAGGGTATTTTGTCTGCTGAGCTGTTTGGTAATAATTTCACGGTATTTCGCCGTGATCGTTGCTTAAGAGGGACTGGCTTAACTCGTGGAGGTGGAACACTGATTGCAATCCGTTCGTCTTTTAGGTGTCAAGAAATCAAACTGCTTCATTCGGAATCGTTTATAGAGCAACTTTGTGTTCGTGTGGATTGCCAAGTTATAAATAACGACCTTAACAAGTCTTCCGACCACTCTAATGTTAGATTATTTTTAATTATTTCATATATTCCACCTAATTCCAGTAGCGAGGTATATAATATGCATTATTGAAATATATTTAATATCGTAGAAATCTGTAATCGTAATTGTAATGATTATCCTGTGATTTTGGGAGATTTTAATCTTGGGAATATCCAATGGATTTATTCTGATGATTTTGACGACCTCGATAGCCTAGTGGATAGTGCACTAGACTTTAATCTGGGAGGTTCGGGTTCGATTCCAATCTTCGTCTGGTAGTTAATTTTCATTACTTTCTTATATTCACTATCAATATGAAGTGTATGAGAATTATAAGATAGTGTACAAGTACACACATTGGTTGGTAATGGCAAAACCACCAAGCCGATAAAAAATTGCCACACCGCCGTTCGGAATCGGCGTTAAACTGTAGGTCCAACTATGTGGTATCACAATGGGTCGTTCAGGCCTAAGTGTGTTTCTCGACAGCCACTCCAACCTAACCTAACCTATTCTGATGATTTAAAACGCTTGATCCCTTCCAATCGAGTTAATGATTTGAATTCTGATTTCATTGATTCCATAATGTCACTGGGTCTGTTTCAATTGAATCACATAAAAAACTCATTAGCCAGAATTTTAGACCTGCTATTTGTTTTTAACGATTGTGATGCCGTGTTATCTGAAACTGACTATCCAATACTTATAAATAGCATTCACCTCCAAACAAAAGAGTGGAAGAAAATACAATTCCGTGGCCTTATAAACTCGTTAGGAGCAAATGGTGCCCAAGGTAGCAGAAAAACAACACAAAAACACAACACGAAATAAAAAAAAAAAAGAAAAGAAGGATCCTTCTTTCCATTCTTAACATATATATTAACAAAGCTGTTCTTGATGGCGTACCTAGTTTTAACTCATATCAAACCACGTAAATTTATTCATAACACGTCGTGCTTCTATGGTGTAAAGTTGATGAGTTATTATGATTTGAATTTTAAAAACTTGTAATATTTTGGAACATTTTTCTAAAATATAAAAGGAAAGGAAGAAAACATGCGTGAAACGCAGTATTTAAAGTAAACTTTAAGAATAAAGTGGAAAATTTGCAATCATATAATTTTTTATTTACAGTGATTTTTCCGAGACAAAATTTTGTAGGCTCTAAAATTTTTCAAATTTGCAATAACTTCTAAAACTGTTTTCAGAAATTCAGCTAAAATTGTATGAAATGTATAAATTTTGGTCGAAACTTCTAAACTTTGAACCCTTAACGGCGCATTATCCGATTTAAATATTGTGTGAAATTTGAAAAAATTATTGGCTGACAAATTTAAAAAAACTCGCAATTTATTGCCAAAAATCCGTTTAGGTTAGGCTTGGAAGGCGTGTGCGAATATATATACATTTATATATATATATATGGCCCCTTCTGGCCATTTCATATATATATATATATATATATATATATATGTATATATATATATACCCGCACTTCCACTCGGAGACTTAATTGTCCATTGTGATTGCCCTCATTTAATTGCCTGGTGGAGGCACGTCTCTAACCACGGTTTTCGTCAGCAGTCCAGGTAATGTCTTTATTGAACCATTTGGTTCTCCGGATGAAGGTAAGAAGATCCGATAGTTCCACTTTCGTTATCTCTGTTAGACTATTGAAAAAGCGCGACCCCAAACATTGGAGTCTGCTCATCTGCAGCCTTGGACATTGACATAGAAAGTGAAGAATCAATTCTGTCTCTTCTTCATCATGACAACTTCTGCACAGTCCGCTCGTTGGAATGCGCCACCGTTAAAGCATTGGTGCAATAGCACAATCCAGTTATGACTCCTGTGAGCTGACGTACTGCAAATTTGTTGTGCCCTAAGAGGACATTTGTCCTCTTTCTATCTAACCTTGACCACAAGGCCCGTGAAACTATACAGTCATCTAGGTTAGTCCAAGCGTTCACACATAGGAGATTGTATAGAGGTATCCGCCTCGTTAATGTATTTTATATTCATTAAATGAATTGAATAAGTTAACTATTTATTTAAATTAAGAGCTTATACCTGACTATTGCTTTAAATATAACAGAACTAATAACATTTGCAGGCATTAACACGTTCGCGGACACTCAAAATTGTATCGAGATGCAAAAAGAGACACATGGCGGCTCTCATAAAGTAATCGTAATATTTAAATTTTGATTATACACGTTTTTCCGAAGTTCTAACAATATCACATTCTATTAGTTATATACACTGATTACTAAAGCATTTACTTCGATATATAGAACAGTTCTGTTGTGGATTTTGTGGACGCTATATAGAATTGAATGCCGAAATTTGTATTATAGATTTGAATGCTAGTGAATGTTATAGCATTCACGTCCGCGAACGTGTTAAGAACTTGCTAGAAATTAATAACCAGCAATACTATCCCTTACTCGAATTTCCTAGTCTAATTCCTCAAATCAAGGAATACTATAGATTTTCTAGATGTTATAAGCATAAACATTTACTATTCACCTAATCTAACTCTAGATTACACCATAATGGGGTCTGATAACAAATTTTGAACTTGTAGAATTGATAAAAATGTTTGAAGGAATTAAGAAGTGGTAATAACAATAAATGACTGATAATACAATGGCTCTCAAACTGTTTCCATATGGTATTAGGCATGTGGAGAGAGAATATTGCATTGTTTTCCATTACGTTTTGGTCTCAATAACACTGAAATCTTCTTACGCAAATACGCAAAAGTAAAAATATCAACTCAGTTAAAACAAACTATCCAATATGAATAATTAAAAATGGCACTTTCACATTTGCATTTAATTGAAGATGTTATGAGCATAGTGAAATAAATATATGGTAAGTGACGCCCTCATTGTTGTTCACTGACGTCTGCCGAATTTGAAAATTGTTCTCTTACTTCTCCCAAAGTATTTAATATTTCAGAAGTAAATATTCAAAATTTTTAACCCATTGGTACCAACACAATATATAAATAAAACAGGAAAATTTGAAAAGGCAGAAAAATCTTTAGTTACACCAAGGAATTAACCTAAAATAAAGTTTTTTTTGTTATAGGTATGTGACATTCAATTATAAAATTTGCCTCTCCGAAATTTAATCACAAATCTTTTGAAATCGGCAAAATAATTTAGAAAAAGTATTATATTTTGATTAATTAGACACTTTATAGAACCTCACTCTACAAAAAACATTTTGAAATGTTTTATTTCAGAAAAAACAACAAACGAAAAGTTTATTCATGATAGTTTTTTAGGAGACTATGAAAATTAAATATAGTCTCCTAAAAAACTATCATGAACTGATCGAATGGGGACCGTTCAGAAAAAATGGCACCTAGAATCATTTTCTCACACACACACACACTCTCCCATGTACTAGACTTTCAAATAACGAACTGTTATGCAGACTAGCTACGATGGGAAAAAAACAACAACATAAGTGTATAGAACGGTAGTGGTAGTTTCTTTCAATATCTCTATTCAGTGAAGATATTTGGAATCAAATCCATAATTCTCGGTTATGATTTCAAATATTAGTAGCTTATATAGGATATTGAAAGATTAAGAACTACGACTAAGATCACTGATGAGGAATTGTGGCGGATTCCGAAACGGCCGTCTGATTTGCCCGTCTCTATATACATTGTTGTTGTGATGACTACATTTGTTCATTAACCTGTTTATATATAACTTCAAGAAAAGTTTATTTGTTTTTGATGATTTTGTTACATTTACTTATTTTGTGTACAGTAGACGAAAATGGATTAAAAGAGAAAAACTAATAAACAAAATTATTTGTTAAACTTTATTGAACGAATGCATGCCATAGTTGTCAAATCTCAGAATATTTCAGAATACTGTATACTGTGGTTATGAGAAAGTCATTATTAACCCTTTCGACCACTGTGGTTCGAAATTTTTTTTTTAACTTAGATCATGCAATACTTATTCTAGGAGTGTATATCGGAAATCGCCAAGCCCTACCGTTTACGCGCAAGAGAAGTTGCTTGTGGTATACCAAAAATTTTAAATCAATATTTTTGTTTTATGAAAATAGTTAATAATATTATTTAATGTTTGTAGAACAAAATTTTATAATTATTTTGGAATTATTATTTTTGAGAACAAAGCACTTTATTTAGACGACTCCAATTTGTAGTACCCTAATTTATGACGATCCAACTGCACTTTATTAAAAATAACTTTGACAGTTAAGCCTGGAATAGAATGTGAAGCGTGAAGTACGCAGCTGAAGCACATAATGTAGAGTGGCAAACAATGAAGCGCGACAAAGGAAAATGTGAATAGAATGTGTACCTTTGAAGCTCATTGTAATTGGAAATACACACAATCATATTTTTCTCCACATTTTTGCAATCAAAGTGCTTTAAATTGTAGATCAATTAAATTCTTTTACAAGTTCAATAAATAATTCGGTACATTTTTCCACTTTTTTATTTTGACAATCAGTTGTTATGCTTGAAGCGCGACGGCGACAACTTCACATTGTGTTTGATTATAATGAAAATGTATACATTTTACTGTTGACAGATTGTTACTTCACGCTTCAGCTTCACATTCTGTTCCTCACTTAATGCACATATACATAGAACGCTGTCCGACAAAAAACACAATTTTTTCTTGCGGCTATCATAGGTAGTGATTTTCAGTTAATATGAGGTCTCTTAACTCAAAATTGGTCTGAAAATTTTTTTCAAACCAAGTGTCTACAAATATTGTATCGTGCTTAATTGATTCGAATATTTATGTCGTTTCACACTTCACCATTATATGTGCTTCATTATTTTGAATCGATGTAATATCCTTTTACTCTTACCTAAAGCACAGAAAAAAGATTTGCTTTAAAAATCGAAGAAAACTCAACTATGAATATAGTTACTTTTCATAAGGAAAATCTAAACCGTATATTTTTAACGAATCTATTTTCATCGTATTTGTCAAAAATATTCTATATTTCTTTAACAAAAAAAGAAACGGAATATATTTCCCTGAAACAAAATATATTGACGAACTTCTGCACAGAATATTTTAGCCCATGAGTCTCTGCTTGCAAGTACCTATTACATTTTCTAGGTTTGATTGGGGGAAAAAATGAGCAATGCCTACTTTTCAAACAATATTGCTTCAGAAAAAGTAAACTAAGTCGTCTAATTGCATCTGGAGTACCTGCCATTCATCTCTCTTCTATCTAGAGAATCTCTGCCCAGAATATTCCAGTTTCTTTAGGGAAGTTGAATTTAACTTTACGGTGTTTTCCCAACTAAAGAATATCTTCCAAGAATAATCGAGTTTTCTTTTTGGAAGAGATATCGTCTAAATCTAATTATTTCATATCTATTCCAGTTTTTTCTTTTCGAGTAAACAAAAGATTGTGGTTTTGCATTTATCTCTTGTTTGCATGAATCGATAGCGATGATCTTGTTGAAATTTTCCATATGATATTTAATAATAATATCATAATAAATCAAAAACCAATTCGTGTCATGCATTTAAAATTAATTAGGAAAGTATGTATATTTATACATTAACAAATGTTAGATAACCATTATTTAATAATACAATTTATTTCGAAAAAGTTTTGTTGCGCGTTTATATACATATTTTATTTTTATTGTATATTGTATGCGCATATAAACTTGCATACAGTATAGTCTCTTCATTTACATAACATTAGCACTTTCCGGCATATGTACGAGTATATGTACACTCTTTATTTATTTAATTACAATTTTCATTTTTGCAAGTAAGTTTCATCGATTATTTTTTTTTTTGTAATTTGTCAACTACACACGTACCACCTAGGCGGGGAACAATACATTAAGAAAGTGCAAAAGTGTAATAAAATGCGAGTAGACATAAGCGCTTAAAAACAAAAAATATGAAAAGAAATTAGTAACAATTATAAATATCTATTTAAAAAATATCATACAACTAACTGAAAAAAATAATAATTAAAACTCAACAGCTTCGTATCACTGAGTTGATGTTGATGACTTTAAGAAATTAGTTTGCCTCTGTCTTGATTCTACTGACTTAAAGGTATCCAGCATTATTTCCTTATCTGCGGTTATAGTCAAGACCGAGTATATTTCGGGCCTATATAAAATGAAAATAAAAAATATATAATTAATATAAAATATAAAAAATTAGGTCCTACTGCTCCACTGGGAGAAGAGGATAACAGAAGCAGAAGACAATAAAAAAAGCATGTCTTTGAAGAAGTCATGGGTCATTTCGATGGGTGATACTCTGTATACTCTGTAAATATACTAGTATACAGGAAGCGAGATCATCGAATTAATATTTCAGTAAGTATTTCAAAAACAATGATGTGATGAAATATTTTTATCCCGGAATTCGAAATCTATAACAGTAATGAAAAGCTCAATTTGTGCCAGTTTAATTTTTTCGTCGTTGAACTCGCACAATTCACAACAATGATGGACAGATCAAAGCCGTAATCGTGGATAAATAACTCTTGAGCTATGTTTGATTCTATAAAATTTTACGCTAGCGAGCTTTACAGTTTCATTAGTAGGCTTAAAAACTTTTAGCTCGCGAGTACAGAAATCGGCATCACTGCTTTAAAGCTTCCACATTGGAAATCATACTCTGCGAATACATCACACTTTCGTCTCATGTTCGGTGATGTGGTTTTGGGGAATAGTTTTTTGTCGAAATGTTCGTTTTGTTTGCTTTTACACACACTGATTTGTGGTAAATTTTTCTCACTGATTTTTTCATATTCTCTTTTGTTCTTGTGTTCCAGCAAGTATACACAATAATTTCGACCAACCAATTTGAGTGGAACAGAGATGCAAAACTTGTACAAGGCAAACGTCTAAAATCGTTGTAAAATCTTTGGTACGGACGATTTTGATTCTTTAATTTTCGTCTCTCCTCCCTCTCCAGCAAACAGAAGACCGGTGAGGAAAATCGGCAAAAAATTGTTGTGTGTAATAGCAACACTAAATGGTATAAACACATTGCCACACCAAAAACTCTACTAGCTCGGTGTGCGATACACCCAGCATATCGTGTTCGGTGTGACAGTGAGTAGAGGCTCCCACTTGGTTTTGGATATAAGAACAATTTCATGGTGTTCGTTGAGTAAAATTTTAACAACGACATTAGATATTAAAAAAAAACTAAAGCTCGATATATATATAAGATAATAGAATATTTTTGTCGTTAGTTTGTAATGCACCTTGGGCATATTAAATTTATACTCGTGGTTTACAATAATTTTTAACATCCCATATATTATGTATTAGACAAAGCTAAAAACTCAATGTAATATTTTCTGTATTTGTAATCTATGTGTGGCAGTCAGATGGCTGCTCTCTTTTGGCACTTTTATTTCAAATAAAACTAAAAATCGAAACTTTTATCGAAATTTGTAAAATTTTTGTATTAGGACGCCCTCTAATGTTCATATTTTAGCTGAAGCTTCACTGAAAATGGGGTTCTCAGCCCGAAACCGCATAGTATATAGATTTTGAGCGGAATCGGACATTCGAACGTCCTCATATTCATAATCAACTACAGTACGTAAGGAGTGCAAAATATATGCAGTTTGCATATATATCCGATCAGTGGATGCTTAAGCGTTGCTTTAAAATAAAATAAAATCTTACGGTCCATTACTGAACTATTATTTTCGGATCGTATGTACAAAGAAATTGATATGCAACTCACAGTTATAAAAGCTGAATTAAATGAACGCTGAAAATTGTGCGTTACACCTTCAGTTGATGACAGCATCATTTGTAGCTGAACTGCTTCGTCCATGCGATTCTTAAGAAACTCCCATGTGTTACTATGATTTGGCGATGAGTCTTGCAGCATATATAATTCTGTCATTTTCATAATTGTGGCAAGCCCAATACGACGTGTATACCAACCAATCTAATGTTAAATATTGTTAAATTAAAAATGTACTAAGTAGTTATTGGAAATTCTAAAAATATTATACTTACATCCACTGAACGATCGCCCGAATAGTAGCAAATATCATCGACCAGTGTCAACACTTGTGCTAGGGCGGTCGAGGCATTTTGTGGCAATGCAATCAGCGCCAACGCTTGCGACCATTGTGCTTTGTATGGCACTATCATTTCAAGACGCATACGCACCGCATGCACTAAAAAATCTAACGGGTTGGCGATTTCCTTTTGGCCATTTTGCGTTTCATCACGCAGCCGTTTTATCAGCTCATCATTACTCTTGCCATAGAAGTGTGAAACGAGCGCAAATCCACCATCGGGAAACATGCCATGTACCACGCTTGGAAAGCCAGCGTCTTCAGCACCCTGTACAATGGCTTTACGCGTCCAGCCGAGTGTTGGCACATGCGTCAGAGCTGCCTCAAGTATTTGAGCACGTATAGCATCAACTTTGGCTTGTTTTTCGGCATCTTCAGCATTTGTCTTTTTACGCTCTTCCTCATCGGTCTGTTTGCGTGCGAACTCCTCTTCACGTTGCTCTTCACGTGCACGAAATTCATCAATTGTAGGTGCTTGAGAATAAGATCTCCGCTGCTTCAGATGCTGTTGCTGTGTTGTCACCATTAATCTATCTTGTGTTGAGGTTGAAAAACACTTTGATGTACTTTGGCATTTTTGCAAGCGTATTTGTTGTTGCCTTTCTAGCAATATTTTAGTGGACAAGGACGAAGCATATGTACTACAGGCAAGAAACGAGTTGTGCGCATCTGGAAATTAATGTATGTATGAGAATTTTATGGAAAAATGATTAATTTACTTAATAATTGGCTTAGTTTATTAAAAAAATAAACACTTCATGCTGCTTTGAATAATCTCTAAAGACTAGACTAAAACACTAAGAAATGCACAAAATTAATTTTTTATTTTGGTTCCCATGGGAGTAATTATCGAGCGCTCCAAAGCGCTCCAGAGCTCTTGCACTTTGTACTCTTTTTTAACATTGCATGTCCTGGGGCATGGAGTACTAGTTTTAACCTCCAAAAGGAATAATAAAGGAGAACAAGATCTCACTTGCATCCCATAGAAAAATAAAACTCCAAAGTAGTTGCCGCCAATATTCATGACACAGTCACACTTCAAATCCCGAAAAATTGTTTTTAAATTTTTTTTTTTAATTTGTGGTCTGAGTTTAAAACCTACAAATTAAAATTTTTAATATTGTTGTATTCACGCAGAGGTGCCGAGGTTCATATCTCGGCACGCTAAAAAATCAAAAATACTAAATAAAATTTTTTCTACACTGCACCTCCTGGTTGCTGGCAATGGCAAACCTCCAAGATTAAAAAAATGTTTCATAGCTTTTCACTTCGCCGTTCGGATTCGGCCCCTTCCATTCGTGTATAAATATAACTCACGCAAAATGAATGGATGCGAAAAGCTCGGCCTTGGTTCTCCGGGGGCTGTTGTGCCATAATAGTAGTAGTAGTTATATTCATTCGTTCATTCATTTTGACTTTTTTTTACTACTATCGTTTTCTTCTTTTATTTTTCCTTAATCTTCTAATGAGTTGTCTTTTTTCCGGGCTTGAACCTGTGCCCGAAAGACCGCATTGTGAATGTTAAACAGCGCGCTTACCAACTAACTTACATAAGAATTTTGTTTCTTTTACTCTTTCAATGTTTCCAGCACTAGTTGCTGTTTTGAGTTCTTTGAGGCACGCGATTTCAAAGAAACTAAAAATCCAAGTTGAACAAAATATTTTTGGCTTATAGCATTGCTAACTGAATAAGAAACTGTAAATAAAATATTAAACTGTGTGACTAGAAGCAATTTTAACTTTTCGAGGTGGGTTAAAATATATGTCACTATGCATAAGAAACTAAGGACAGTTTTTACCCTACCTAACCCTTAGGAGTTAACAACGCAAGAGAGAGTACGATATGCATATTTGAACGACTCAATCAGGCTGTCTTTGTTTATAATTATTGCTAAAAATTGCGTACATAAAATTATAAAATTAAACATATATAAAAATATATAGTGGAAACCAAAAATTTTGTTACCGTATTGGAGTTTGTAGTTTATTGCTCCTTTTGGAGTAATGAAGACATTGCTCTTTTGAAGAGCGCTCATTATCTGTGCAACTGTGCTTGGAATCAGACTGGGGATCTAATCACTAAATTTTGACTGCACTATAGTTTTCACTACCACTAAATCTTTAGTGGTAGAGAAAATAAAAACTAACTACCACTAAACCTTTAGCGGTAGTGGAAATAAATATTAACTACCACTAAACCTTTAGTGGTAGTAGAAATAAAATCTCACTATCATTATACGTTTAGTGGTAGTGGAAATCGAAACCAACTACCACTAAACTAGTGGAAATTATTCCCCACTACCACTAACCATTTAGTGGTAAGTGTAGAGAGTTTAATTGAAGGTCAAATTGAAATGCATTGTAAAAGAATGTATAAATGTTTGAATGAATGAATATATTAACCTTTTTCTTATACTAAATACTTTGTAGAAAGTGCAATTTCGATGAAAAAAATATATTTTTTTCATTTTCCATAAATTGTTTTACCATATTACTTATTATTATTTTTTTACCACTAAAGGTTTAGTGGTAGTTGATTTTTATTTCCACTATCACTAAAGGTTTAGTGGTAGTTGATTTTTATTTCCACTACCACTACAGGTTTAGTGGTAGTAAAATTTCATACCCACTACCACTAAAGGTTTAGTGGTAATGGAGCCTTACTCTCATTGGCACTAAAAGTAGTGAAGAGCGAAATTTATTCACTAAATCCCCAGTCTGCTTGGAATTACATTTTTTTAGCGCGCATCCCACTAACACATTTAAACACAGCTCATGCACTCTAAGCAATTCGGTAGTCAACTACGAAAATAACACACTTCTAGTTAACTTTTATGACCTAACTATAAGCTAACTACAATAGCCCTGTTCACGCTTTAGAGTAAAGTGCTGGTTAACGGAGTAACAGGTTAAAAGTGTAACACAAAATTACTCTACAATAACAAAATATATGGCATTTGCTTTTACCCACACTTTACACTTTTACTATGGTTTGACCCTTGAGTAAAATATTTGTTACTCTGTTACTCTAAGTAAGAGAGAAAATTAGTGTTGCCTACTTCTTGATTTGTATGACAATCAAAAATAAAACACAAGTTTGTTGCCAGCGCATTCAATTGGGAACATTGATCGCAGAGAGTGCACTATCTCAGTTTTAGATGCCTTCACATTCTAGGGTAAAACATTACATTTTTACTCCGTTACTTTACTCTAAAGAGTGAATAGGGCTATTGTAATGCAAAACTTCCCCAAAATCAAACGGTGCATATTCTATGCAGTGAATTTGTTGTTTTTAACATATTTTCTCATCTCTTTTCAAAGAGCATTTAACTGTTGTTTGATTTTTTTCCTTTTGTGCATTGTAAAATTAAAATCAGTGCTCAATTTCGTGTGTGCAGTTAAGTGAGGTTAAGGTGTGCAAGCAAAATAAACTAATTTCATATAATGTAATATTTTTCAAAAATTTCAAAAATTTTAAGATGTATGTAATATAAATCGGAATTAATAAAGCGTACTATAAGCTAATTAATTTATAGCTACACTTAATAAGTATAAGTATAGCTAACTATAAATTAGATAACGTTTAGCTAACTTCTAGGCAACTAACTTTAAGTTAGTTGAAAAGTCATGCAGTGTCGAACAATTGACTACTGCCTAGGACATCGCAATGTTAAAATAGTCAGTTGGCTCCATTAAAAATAATCCAAGTATCAACCACCTCTAGTTGCGAAATAGTAAGATTAAAGTGCATTAAAAGTTAGCTGAGTTGCCGGCAGGGTGTATACAAACATTTTATGTCTGCTTAACGCTTTCATGCCCGAATTTTAATGAGGCTGATAGAAACTTTTTGTACTGAAATTATAGTTACTTAGGATTTCCTCAATCATACCAAAATTTTTTCCCTCTACAATTTTTTGCACATAGGTTTTGACTTGAATTCAGAGACAAAAATTGTAAAAAAAATATCATAAGTACAAAATTTCAAATGTTCAGCAATTAGAAACCGTGAAAAATACCTAACACAACTGAATGCATATATTATTACAAGTAAGATTTGTTAAACCCCAATTTTATAACATATCAAAGTGAATGTGAATAGGCAACATCAGGCTTGAACGGCTAAACTACGCTTGTGTGGCTTACAACAAGTCTGCGAAACTGGTTTTGCTCCATGCGCAATTGTGTGGCCAGGCACAATGATTACACAGTGCAACAAATTTTTAACTTTGTCTTATGCGAGAGATTTTTCAACGGTTTTATTATTTACTTGCGTAGTGTGAGTGGCTTAGTTCTAATGCAAAAAAAAACTAAGTTTGCAGTCGTGATCAGCGACCCTAAATTACTATAAAGCCGTTGGAAAATATCGCGCATAAAATTTTTGTTGCACTGTGTTACTATCACTTTATATGTACATACAGTACTGTACAAATCAAAGGCAACAGATCTAGGCATACCATCCTTATTACCTTTTTATGACTTTTATTTAAAATAAACTGAATTAATTCGTTCTTAAATGATAAAATTATATAATGAAAATTTGAAAAATAAAAAAAAGTGACGTTTGTTTAAAAAACTTTATTTTTGCTTGGCCTTGAGCTCGATAAAAATTAAAAATTCACCAGTTATAAAACCAGAGGCCGTTAAATATCCAATAAATATATAATGAAAATTTTAAAAGTTAAAAAAAAAATTCAAAAAAGGATTATTTTAAAAAAATCAAAGAAATATGCATTTGGGGCTGTGCAAAACTAAAGGAACAATTTTTATATTGAATCTACCTCAGCTCAACCCTGATTTGGAAATGATAACCACCCACTGTACGTTTCGGGGTCCCGAAGAAGGTTTCAAGGAGTTAAACTCGGATGATTACCAGTGAGGGAAATAAACCCTTCTCCCTGCTAATAAATATTTAACCAACTTTAATGTGCGTTTCAAGTTGTTTTCATGTCTGAATATTACACAAAGTGGCAATTGATGATGAAGCATTTGGGTTTCTATAGTTTCCCAATAGATTAGGTGATCAATATTTCTATTTTTTCAAGAAAAAGATAAAGACCATGAGCAAACTAATTTATGCAAACCCAAAAGAATTTTGCCACCACACTTGCCAATTACTTTACAGACCCATGTTTTAGTCATCTGTCTTTGATTCGTCTTTGGAGTTTTCATTATATAATTTTATCATTTAAGGACGAATTAAATCCAGTTTCTTTTAAATAAAAATTAATAAGTCATACAAACGTAATAAGGATGGTATGCCTAGATTTGTCGCTTTTGATTTGCACATTACTGTAAGTATATTTGTACAATCAAAACAAGTAATAGTGTCACTTTTAACTTCGCACTTTAAACATGTTAATTATGTAGCTAGCTTGTTTAGCAGGTGAGTTTTAAATGGGGAAATCTTGAAGTAATGAATGCATATTGTATATCTATTTTTATATTTGTTGACCACTATTGTGATTTATATTTTGCACAGGGGCAGGGGTGTCAGTTTTGTGCACATTTGGTCAGAGTCCATAACTTCAATACAAAAGCTCAGACAACAAAAATAATTAACTAAAAAACTCATTCAAAAAATTAGCAAAAATAATTAATAACAAAATCTATTCCGTATGACCTTCAAGTCAATATTTAATGTGAAAAACAATAGATTTGTCAAAACGTAGAAACCAGCACTAGCGGAAATTTCGGGGAAAAATAATTAAAATTCAGATGAATCAAAAAGTTTGATTCACAAAAGCGCTACTCTTTTACGGAATTTAGCTACTACTTATTCTTTTAATACCTATACATAAAAAAGCATACAAAAAATGAATATCAATTAGCAAAACATTGCAAACAAAAGTAGTAAAAGGAAAATCCAAATATCAGTTATTTTACAAAATCTCAGTATAAAATTTTTATTTACAAATTTCATCTTGCGCTTGTTGCTTTAATTTACAAATTTTTCCCGAGTTTTCTACACATTCAGTGGCTCGCGCCAATAAACTACGCATCAAATCAAAAGTGCAAAGATTTTGATTTAAAATGTTAATTTTATGTTGACGATTAATTTCCAAGTCCACTTTTGATTTCTCTGATGACGCGTTTGCAATGGAAATGTCTAGCATTTTCAAATGTGCAAGTTCAGCGGCATCTTCTGCAGCATCGGATCCTTTTTCAATACGCTCCAATTCTGCTTTATAGTGTGCAATTGAAATGTTTAAGCCCTTACGCAGCGGATCGAGAAATTGATGTTCAATATCGCTTATGAAGTCCCAGAATCCGGTGCGATTGTTACAGTCTTTAATGGCAAAAAAGCGCAGGGCATTAAGCGCTGAAATTATTTTATCGGAATAATCGATTAGGTCTGTTTCAGCGCCTTGCGGCAGGCAGCACATATTTTGCAAAAATATTGTACGGAAATCTTTGCCTGAAAATGATATAGGCAAAGATACTGTTGCAGATGTTACCAAAGCGCCAGCAACTAGATCTTTGTACATGATGGCCAAGTAGCCAGATATGCCAGTGTGGTCAATGGAGCGCAACAGATTCTTGAGTACCAGATACTTGCCCTCATCGTCGAACTGTAGTATATATTTACGTAGTAATTGCACTCCCTGTTGGCGTAAATCCACCTGCGACGAAAAGGCCACAATATTGCAAAGAGAATGGCAGAAGTTTTTATACACCTCAAGCTCTAAGAAGATGGCAGGAATTGGAATTTCTTGCAAATTCGAAAGCAAACGTTTGGTGAGTAAAAGCGCACGCATATTTAGTGGAGGCTCAGCGTGTGAAAGCAATTCGGTAGCTAAGTATAGACCTGATTCTAATATGAAGAGTGGCGCGTAAACTTTAGGTAAAGCTAGGTCTGTAGAACCAATTTCTTCCACCAAAAGCATGTAAAAGTAAATGGCCAAAGCATCCAGAGGCAGTTTTTCCTCAACTAAGAATATGTTAGACGAGCAAATGGCGTGCACACCTTTAGCGTTGTTAATGCGTCGTTTCCAGCGGACTCGTTGTTCCACCAAGGCAAGCAAACGAAATGGATCCCCAATGCATTGTGTAGCGGCTTTAGTTAGATTTTGAGCATTTTGTATGGTGTAAGTGTTGGTCTTGCGTTCGTCAACGGTAAGGTCCAGCAGTGATAGTGGCTTCCCCAGCAGCTGTATCAAAAAACAGCATAGCACATTTCTCCTATTTATGCCATTATTTTGAAATATTTGTTCTACAACAGCTGGACGTGCACGTGTTACGACCACGTCCTTAACCAATGGTTCATAAAATAGATCCACAGTAATGTAATACATGAGCAAAGTTTGCACCTGCTTATTTTGCTCTAGCAAACGTTCTTGCTTGCTATCGTATCCTTCCGTCAAATAATCGGGCAGTGATAGCTCTTGCAAACGGGTATATATGGAGTTAAGACTCCATTCCAATGCACGCGGCTTCTGATCGCCCATGCGCAGCAGCACAACCTGCAGCGCACGTAACGCAGAAGTAAATACATGCTCAGACTTTTGCTCTTCCACCAATTCGAGCAGCTCCAAAAGCAGTTCTTCTGCGGGTGCGTGCGCCGCTATTACCTTCAAAATATCTTGTGCACAGCAGTAGAGTGCAAATTTTTCACTGTGATTTTGATCATTCAAATTTGGTAAACAAACATCGTGCAACAAATCCATACCCACTTCATCGATGTGCTTCACATTGCGATCTGCCTCTTGTTCTCCTGTGAAGAGTAATGCAATGCCATCATATTGTTCTTCTTTTATCAATTGCTTGATGAGCTGCAAAAATTTCTGTGCCGGCGTCTCCTCTAATGTCTTCTCAATGTTAAGATTTTCCATGCTGGTTTTCTTCAAATTAATTTTTTAAATGTCTCTTTCTATTGATTGATAATACTTTTAAATTTTTCATTCAATTATTTTAACTTTTTTTTTTTATTATTTATATGTTTCGGCAATAACGATTAGTTCCAAAAGAATTCTCTCAATTCGAAAAAATATATAATAAAGTTTTTTGTCAATCAGCTGTGTCTGAGGCTGATTCTGTTCTTTTCTTCTCTCTGCACTTTCGTAATGCCAAAACGATAGTTGTGAAATTTTCACGAGGGAAATAACGATTCTCACACAAAATTTTCTTCACTTATTAACGAGACCTTTACATTTTACTTTCAAGTTATTTACTTACTTATAGGAAACAGCAATCTTTGTAATTTAATGATTTTATTTAATGCGGTTAAACTTGCCATTTTTCGCGTATTTCTTCAGCAAATTGCTCTCGTAAACTGTGAATTGCGCTCTCCTGCCTTCTGCTTTTTTTCTATGCAAAAGTCAAAATACTATACAGAGAAAAATAGATAAAATACAGAGCCGTTATACAACAACCCTTTATTGCTATTATTCAAGGTGGCAGCACTTTTTTTGAGCTTTTCCTAAAAAAAGTAAGTCCAAATGGGAATGTTAAAACGAAATGTCAAAATAATGCAAATTTTCTTGCATCAGCTGATTTGTGGATTTCAACCAGAGTTGCCCGTCCCAATCAACCCATGGTATAACTACCAAACAAAAGCTCTCGAAAGAACTGAAAAAAATTTGTATTCAGAAACCCCGAAAAATGCGGAAAACCCCAGGATATTGCGACTGCGATTTTAAAACCCTCTCTGCACTACATGGATGATGCTTTGGTACAATACCGGGACCCACTTTCTGTATTTCTAACAAAGCTATCTTTCGTGTATTTTTCACGCTAAGAAACAACTATAAATTGTGGTATTTTCTGTAACTGAGGTTCGGTACCCTTTACTGTGCGCCGTCGTTCTTCTCTCTTGAGTAATAAAAATTGCATTGAAATGTTCATTCAAGAAATAACTTGTTTGCTGATCGGGATGTTTGGAGCTAAATTCTTCCATAAATCGACAGCTGTCATATCACTGCACAAAAACAATTCTCACCTTTTTAAATACGTAGTAACCTACAGACGTGGTCTCGAAACAAAAAGAACCAACGACCAAGTTCTGAATTTTGTAACAGCAACCAACAACCACCGAAACAGATTTAAGTAATTTTAAAATTTTATCTATATAACTTGAATTATTAATTATTAAACTGTCTTGTGATGTGACACATGTCAGTTTAATGGATGCTAATGCGAATTTAAAAAGCTGTCATTCCAGAATGAGAATCAGTGTGCGAAAGCGGATGTGAATGTAATATAACATTATTCAGAAAATTTGTGTAAACGCAGTTTGCCCAATTTAAACATTTGTTATATATTCGCAAAAAATAATCCGAATGTAGTTGCAAAAGTCAAAACAGACGAGACATTCACATGTGGAAAATGCATACACCCGCTGCATCAGTAGTAGTAGGGGGAGCATGTTCTGGAAACTGTCAAAATGTCTGGGAAAACGGAGTATTTCCTCTCTTGCTATCACATTTGAGAGTTTCCAAAGCAAATTTGTTCGCCTAAAAGCAGACTAATTTCTTTGACGTTGTTCACAACTGCTGCAAATGGTCTTTATTTCCTGACGGTCAATAAATGATTCCTTATGCTAATTAGTCTACAATTTTTTAACGTTTTTAAATAAAATACGAAAAACCAAAAAATAAGTTTTGAAAAATTTTGTAAATATGCCTGAAAAAACATCAATGAAATACACTAATAGCCATTGAATACATAGCCATTGCAACCCTGCTAGTAATCTATCTAGTCGTCAGTGTCATTTCGTATTTAATTTCGAATGGTATTATTTGAGCGGATAGTAACGATTTGTCCCCTCAAAATTTTGCAAGTGTTTATTTTATACACATTTAAGGAAAAAGTTGGTGTGCAAATATTGTCAATGAAAAAATGCAAGTTGAACTAAATTAGATTTCGGGCGTAATTTAAAAAGTGCAAATTATGCAGAAAATGCGAAGAAATGTGTATACAAAGTGAAAAGTGTTCAAGTGGAAAATTTTGATTGAGGGTGGTGGTAAAAATTTTACTTCTACACCACCTTTTTTTTTGGTGTGTTGTGTATGTATGAAAACGAAAAAGGAAAAGTGCGAAACACGCGAGAGTAAAGTGCAAAAAGTTTTCTAGCATCCAAGTGAAATTTTTGTGTTTCGCAAAAAAATAATTCCAAAACGGCTAAACAAAAAAAATCAAAAGAAAATGTTTAATAAAAAGTTAAAACGATATTTATAAAAATAACGAAAAATTAAATACACGACGAGTGAATTGGTAAAACGACAGGAACACACAAAGGCAGTAAATCTTAGCTATCCAGGAATAAACAGAGCGGGCGGTGGCCGCAGTACCAAAAAAATCCAGTTTTAGTAGCAGACGCGAAGAAGGTGAAAAGCAAAGCGAAACGACAACAACACAAGTCAAGCCAGGCCCTTGATTGTTTGCTGGTAGCAAATCCTGTTTATATTTATTATATATTTTGAACTTTCGCTGCAAAAATTCTGCACAAATTTGGTAGCAAAATGTCGACGCGTTCTCAGTTGACGAAAGATTTAAACGGTAAGTGAGACTAGATTATTTCAACACTTTAAAAACATTTAAAAATAAACAAATTAAAAGAAAATTGATTTTTAAATCCCTGATCCTATAACGTTTGGGTATTTAGTGTGTATGCTGCGTTTTTTTTTCACCCACCTTCCTTGTTTCTCCCGAGTTGTTGTTATCATATGTATCCTTGGACGTCGTCGCCATCTTCGTCCCTCTGCATCTTCCTTCCGCGAATGCATTTTATGTTTTATACATTTCTACACTCTTCCTTCAATTTAGTTTGTTGTGCTTTTCTTCAAAATTTTCAGTGGTGTTTTCGTTTTGTGTATTTCTCACTTTCGTATAACATTTGTCTTGTTTCTTTTGTTTTCTGTCTCCGCATTCTTATTTTCCTATTCCCAACCCCATTTGCCTTTTCATCCTTTAACGTCGTTCTCAGCTAGCGACATTGTGTTATTGTGGATATTATTTTTCATATCTACTTTGATATTTATATATGTTCGTTCATTTGTAATTATGTACTTTGATCTTCTTAATTTCTCTCAAAGTCTTTAAATTAATTAGAGAAGTAAACAAATAATTCTAAAAATTATCAACATTTTTGCCATTATTTTTTTTTTTTATGTTATAATAGATCCTATATACATATGTATAAATTTAAATCCAAATATTTTTTATAATTACCTGATTTTATAAATAGTAGTTCAGTTGAAGTTATAAAAATCTTTATAAATAAAACCGTAGCATAAAATATATCAAAATAATGAAAAACAACTTGCTCCCAAAATATTTAAGTAGTAATAAAATTTTGTTTTTAATGTGGTATTAACTTTGCTCAAAGTTTTATAAAACCTAACCATCCATAAAACTCAAAGCTATATCAACAAAATGTAAACACTTAAACAAACTGAACCAAATTAACTAAACTTGAAAGAAGCAAGCAAATAAATAAAAAAGAAAAATATCTACTCTTAAGTTAGTAGCGATATGTTAATTAGTAAAACATGATATCTCATAGAGAGCGAGGTGATTGCACTCCTTGACTGACATTTCGATGTCAAAGCTCAAAATGAACACAAGCAATTTAAAATGTTGCGAGTAATCGTAGACTCTCAAGCAGGAAGAGGCGTCAAATTTCTAAAACAAATATTAACAATGAAAATATTTGCAAAGACGATCTCTTCCGGCCACCCCCCCCCCCCCCCCTTCCTCCCCCCTACATCTAAAATTGCACACATTTCATTCTCTTTTTGACATATAACATAATCCAAATAATAATTTCCTATTTGATGGAAATGAATTCCAAAACTGAGTAAAAATCAACAAAGACGATACCTGTACCTGCTGCTGCGTTAAAAGAGTAAAAGCACCATTGATATTTAAGGGTACCCCACATTCTAGATTTAGAATTTCCGCGATATTCAATGGGCTGGTAAATAAACAAAAATCAATTTTTGAGGTTTGGATATCTGCGCATATGTATTTCGAAACTTTAAAAACAAGAAAAAATTCTTACATTGTTGTTTTACAAACATTTTAGCAACATTTTCGTCGTCATTAAAAGCCTGTTTTTTGATGGCGGGAACGATTGCAAATCACTGGAATGTCTGAAATCAAAAAATCAAACAGTATTAGATGAAGTACATGTTTTTCGATAACATAGACTATTATTATTCATTTCGGACAAAAATTCACAAAATGGCGGACCTTTGAATGTATTTTTTCGAAAATTCAATGCTTTTTGGTTAAAAACTGAGCTGAAAATTATAGAAAATCTTTATCAATCTTCTTGATAATAGTCTAAGTTATAGCTATTGATGTATTAAACAACATTGCAAAATTTCAAAGCGATTGCTTGAATAGTTTTTGAGTTACAAAGTCCCCCAATCGTAAAAATACTGTTTCGAGAAAAATGCGTTTAAAGTTTTGTGAAGCAATGTTTCGTGTATAAAACCAACTCACCTTCAATCAGCTATGCCTGGTCCATACAAAATCCCTTCAGACTTTTCATAGGCTTGGTTTTCTTGGTTTCGAACAAGACAATAAAAAAAAATCGATTTTTTGAACCCGAGAATGGGGGGGTACCCTTAAACAGAAATAAAGTGGAGGTGCGATACATGCATTTGCACAAAACAGCAACCGCCTATAAGGCGATGATGCACCCTTCCTAATATGAAAAATAAAAGAAAAAAGGCAAAACAAATAAAAAGGTACTAAAAGGAATAAACGTATTCATATACAAACACAACAAGAGAAAACAGGTTGTTGCCAGCAAAGAAATACGGGCACGCAAATATATGCATGGCAAAGCATACGAAAAAAGTATGAGTAAGCAGAAAATGCAATGCGTTCTGACATTCACCAGTCAGCGCCATCATGAGCTCATGAGCGGTACAGGGGGTGTAAAAGTCACATCTTTGAAGACACTTTTTGTTGTTAGCCAGTGTTAAACTCGTTCTTTTACATTTCCTTTTGCCAGAGTTTTGTCTCTTTACTCCTTTGCAAGAAGGATGCACCGTAGAAAATCGTGAATAAAAAATTAATAAGTTTTTGAAAACGCAAATAGAAAATAATAAAAATTAACAGAAATAATAATAAAACCGCTTAAAATATTGCTAGAGAGAATTTTACTAATGCTGTCTCAATTTAGATTTGTTCTCTCCAGCATTACGCTCGCGCAAAAAGTAATTTGGATCACAGGTTATTAATTGCAAATTGTAAATTTGTTATTAATTCATAAACTATACAGTATGTAAAGAATTAATATAGAATAGCAAACGGGTAAATAGCCTCAACGGTGTGAAGATAGCCACGCGTGGCTATCTTAGCAAATACACAAACCACAAAATGTAAAAATTTCTATGTTAACATATCAGAAAAAATGTTAACCAAAAAATGTTATGTTAAGCACAAATGGGTAGTAAGAAAGATGTATAAACTCGCCTGTCTTTTTTTAACTACTTGCGCCTGTGTGAACAGCCACGTAAATCGTCGGTGGTAGTGGCTTTGTTGGCATAATTTTTAGACTTCAAAAAACACCAAAGAGAAAAGTCCGATTTGCTGTTGATAAATTTTTGTATCTGTTTATTCGAATATTACGGACCATAAGCAACTGCACAGGACCTGTGTCACAGAAATTTTAGAGACCTGCACCGAACCGAAAACTTACTATATATTTTTTTTGGTTAAATTAAAAATTCTCGAAGTAGTACTCTAAATAACAAAATTGAGGCAGCGATATGTAAGTATGTAGTTCATTAAATGAACTTCATTTCAACTGAGTTTTTATTTCTTCTGCGCATATTGAAAGTGGTATAGCGGATTATTCTCTCTGCGAATGGTTATAATTACTAAATCTTGTAAAGCAAACTTAAATTTGATTGGCCACACATCAAGTTATTTGGTTTTATTTACATGCTGTAGTAATCTCTACATTAGATTAGATCGTTAGAGAGGTGGGCAAGACGATCCCATATACTGCGGCCAACTTGGGCCTTTTGTAATACCCCCCGAGGAATTAATGTATTTTACAGCTCTCCTATGAGTTTATTTCCCCTTGAGGAAATTTATTATCTCTTTAGGAGAACTATCAGCTATGTATTACGGTTGTAGAATAGAGTTTCCTAAGTCCTCATCAAACCTTCACAGTGGCATAGGATATGTTCTGCTGTTTCTTCCTCCTCGTTACACATTCGACACAGATCGTCCTGTACTAAACCCAAGGTTGATAAGTGTTTGTTGACCCTACAATACCCTGTGTAGAACCTTGTGGTAATTCGGGTTTGTTTTCTACCTAAATTAAACAATTGCTTAGTTCTATTATGGTACACCTTTGGCATGAATTTTTTAGTTTGTCTGTCCGGGGGGTTTCCTCCAGTATTGTAGCGAATTATTATTCAACCAATATTTTTAAACTGAGTTTAACTGAACTCCATGATGAGCCGCAGAATAGTTGTGGTCCAATAAATTCACTGGATGAGCCTTTTTTTTCAGCAAGTTCAACTGCCATTTCATTGCCAACATTTCCCTTATGCCCTGGCGCCCAAATGAGTGTAATCTCTAAGTCTCTCTAGCCCTTGCATTGAAAATAAAGTTTTGTTTATTTTTATCAACAGAAACAGATAGCCTAGTATGTGTATAAATTATTATCCATAACTATCTCTTTATAACATTTACAGAAACCATTTCTCTTTTTCGGAAGTAAAGTTTTCGAACTTATTCACCAGCTATAACTCCATTTCTTCTATTTATATTTTATATAGTATACAACTTTTTATTTAACTACATTAAACCTCATGCAACTAACTGCATCTTAATTAAATTTCAAGTATCCTGTTTGCAATGTCCTGAAAAATTTATTTCCTTTGACTGTCCGCTTGCTAGTGCAAGCGACAATTTTATTTCATCCATGATTTAATTGCTGTGGGATGCGAAAAACAAAAAAAAAAATAGGATGCACAAGAAGGATATTTACAGGAAAATGTAATTTCATTGTAGGTGAATAAAAAAAACTTTTTGAGGACACAATTAACTCAAAGCATTTAAATAAAAATAATATTAAGATTTTTATTTAATAAGCTAAAAGTAAAAAAAAAAGCAAAAAAGGTTAAATTAAAGATTTTTCATAAAAATCCATTTTTATTCTGAAAAAAGGTAGTTTAATATTCTCATATTATTCATCATTGGTATAAATATCATTCAAGCGTAAAATAAATTTAAGTCTACTTCCTCCTAATTTGTAGCAGCAGCAAGTGTTTTTGTTTTCCCCTACATTAAATTCATATTAATTGTTAGTAATTTTTTTTCCCTATTTTTGTTTTATTTTTTTTTATTATTATCATTTAAAATTAAAATTTTCTACTCAATAATTTCGTAATAGCTCATGCGAAACTGATAGTAAAAAATGTACATGTACGACTGCAAGCTTAAATTTCATTATAATATCTCTACAGTTTTGATTTTCATTAAAAAAAAAAAACGAGGAGCAAACTAATTATTAAAATAGAATATTCGTTGCACAGATTTGATATTGGTTGTTGACTGTTACTATTATGTTCATGTTTATGATTTCAAATGAAAATATGTCAACTGGAACTATAAACTATGTGTGTATACCGATCAACTGACCAACTATAATTTATTTTAGCTTTAGCATATTGTGTAGCCATTCTATTGGAAAGTTCTCTCATTGATTTCCATTTGTATACATATATGTAAATATGTTGATGGTATAAATAAATTTTATTATTTTATGACTAAATTCTTAAATGTTAATTCAAACTAACTAGCCATGTTTGTTAATAATGCAGCTGCCAAAGTGCCATGCTAAAAAAAATTTTTACTTGGAATTAAGAAATCATCTTAGCAACTGTAGAAACTGTTCTGTTAAAGCATTTTGTATTGCGAAAGTATGAAATCTAAGTGTGCTTGTTCATAACTAAAAGCAATCGTAAAAGTGAGAATGTATATGCATAATGTTGTGCAAAAAGTGAAAATAAAGAAAATAAAAACAAACTGTATTGACTATATGACATATTTTAAATTGCAAAAAAAAAAAAAAAACCTTCATTATTATTCAAATAAAAATGTGGAAATTTCCAAACGTTGCAACGTTGTTTGCTTTATTACAGGAACGAGTTGAAAGTATGATGAATTCACATATTTTCTGTTATAAGCAGTGAGGATATATACCAAAATCCAATTAACGGGACATGTCTATTGTTCGGGGATAAAAAATTGTATTATTTTTTTTTGCATAAAAAAGTTCCTTATAGTGGTCTAAAATAGTATCTAAAAAAGTGTTTAAAAATAAATGGTTGTTAAAATGTACGCATTTATATAAGCGCGCGTATATTATGAGTGCTATAAGAATCTCAAAGCCGCGCTACAACTGCACTATTTTTAAAAGCGTTTTTCTCGAAATATACTTTGTCAAAGTGTTCTAACTTTTGAAATACTTGATGGATTTTATTCTACCTAGGCTCATTTTGTCAGAAATATTTTTATAAAATAGACTATTATTACGATAGCAGATTACTTGTTTTTTTTTACACCTCTTAGAAAGGATCATTTTTGGCAAAATTCGTTTTTGTTTTTTTAATTAAAGCTTGGCGAAAGAGTCATTTTTTATTGATATACCTATTTTTAGATATTTATTGAGTTTTTTTGTTTTGGAGCACCCGGAGGAATTCTAGAACACCCGCCGATTAAAATGGCGATTTTTTTTTGACGCCATCTACAGTAAAACTATTAAATCAAATTGAAAAAAAAAAAAAAAAAAAAAACAATTTAAAGATAATTAGATGTATTATAAATCAAAAAATATTTCAAGCCTCTATCTATCGTGTTTTTTTTTTATAGAATTTCAAAGTTTTAACATGTCCCCTTAAAGCACAAAGTATAATATTAAGTAACGTGATTGTTTTTTAACCCTTGGACTCTTGGTGTACACAATTGCGTACATACTCTTAAAGAAGAGCATATTAAGAACTGGAAGCAATTTTTCTTGCAAACTCTTTTCTAAAAGCTTCTTTCTTCACTTTTGTCTCGTTCAAAGTTAAAAATTAGAGGGAATTTCCAGCAGTATTGATTGATACATTTTCGGTCATTTATTTATCGTCTCCTCACATTTTTTTGTTGTGTGGAAAACATAATATTTTTTAGCGTGTTTTCATGTTTTAAATTTATAGAAATAATTTGGTAGGTTATTTTTTTTTTTTTGCTCCATATAATATTTTTACGTATTACCAAAAGTTTCATATAATTTTTTTATAGTAGGATCTAAATACAAAGAAACGGATGTTCAAATTTGCTCAATTACTTCTACTTTTGGTGACTACGTTTGGCCACAAATGAGGACATTGCAACTACATCATCATTTGAACACTTTGATTTTTTTTTAGTTCAGTGTCCCCATGAAACACAAAACTGAACAAAACATTTTTTTTTTCGCTGGAAAAAATTCAAAAGGTTAAGAAAAAAAAAAACACATGTAAAATATACCTTGCGATTAATATTCATCGATACGAACTTATGACCAATCATAGCCGTTGGTTTCTATTGAGTGGCAGTAAAATTCGCTCAACACGCGAGACTAAAATATCAAATATTTTGAAACGAACTAAACATAATAAGGGTCTTCATTAAAAACATGAAAATTCTTGTAAAGGGTGTCAAAACTGTCAAAATTTGTTTGAGAAATAGTTTACACGCACCTCGTAATATTCCGGGGCTGTTTTGTTGGGTAAAGTCTCTCGTAATTAGACATGATTATTTTAGTGGTGCAGCCAAAGAAACTTAATAGTAAATGCAGTGGGTAAAGACTTTTGTACCTATTTAGTAGTACTACGTTTCCTCTTTCTTTTTTTCATCAGTAAAGAAAACACTATTGTTTTGTAACACTGAGCAATAATATTAATAATTCATAATAATAATAGTAATTCATAATAATAAACAATATAAAGCTTTATTTTCTAGAAAATTTAGCAATTTAACTTTTCCGTTTATTTTTGTCGTCGTGGAAACATTATTAATTTTTATTATGTCAATTACTGCGTCTAGCTTTGTGTCGCTTTACACTTTCCGATTTACACTGTCGTCACATAGTGCCTTCGTGAAAAGTGAATTGCAAAATTCCGAGGCTTAAACACTGTACGAGATTACACGCTTTAATAGAAACTCCTAACCCATTAATTGACAATGGTGCGAAAACGAACCACTAAAAATTGTGTTTTTATAAATTAAAAGTGTGATTTTTATAGACTAAAAGTGTTATTTTAAAGATTAAAAATAGTGCGTTTTCGCGCCATTGTCAATTAATGGGTTAATGACATTGTTTCGATAGTTCATTACTCTATATCACAGTTGAACTATTTCCAGAACATATTTTGTTGTGTGTAAGCAAATTCCCCCGTTTTGTGCAATTATTGTTGTTGTTTTCCATTAAATTTCTCTCAATATGAGTAGAAGAACTAACGAATCTTACTAATCTTAACCGTCGTATAAAATGTTTCTTAGTAAAAGCTACCATGCTGCTTATTAATCGTCATTATTTGTAAAAAAAAAACATGTGCTAGTGAATATGTTAATCTTGTTAAATTTTTCCTAAATAGATTTCTGTAACACTTTATTTTATGGAATGTAGGCGTAATTCTCTACATTCCATTTATTATACCATATTCAGAGATACAAATTTGTATATGTTGTTTATATTTATTAATCCGATATTCAGCAATGAATTAATTGCTATCTTAAAACTGCTTGACACTGAACCAAAATAATTCAATAATAATTTTAATTGTGAATTTCGTTTATTATTCTCAATCGCTCAAAGCTGAAATATGAGTTAAGTTTGGTTCTTTTCATTGTTGTTGTTATATGAGTTTATTTTTAAAATATTTAGTATTCTTGAAATGTTTTTATTTTCGCAAATGCATGCAGTTATATCATTTAATGTGTCGATTACCATGTGAATATATTTTCCAGCAATTGGCAACTGACTGCATGACTCATTTTATATTGTTTTGTTGTGTTGAAATTGAAAATTTTCATTACATTTGTTTTAATGACTGTACGAGCATGTATGCAAATTGTTTTTTTTTTTTATTATTATCTTGCCCTATCCGTGTTAATTTTCACAATTTCGCAGTTATTATTATTTACTTATTGTTTGCGTGTTTCTGTTTTAATGAATGTTAGTTACTCTTAGTATACGAAGTTAAGGCGAGGCTAATATGTTATGATGTGCTGTGATTGCGTTTAATTTCTTAATTTCATAGGAAATTGTGCTAATACAAATGTAAAAAATTATCTTTTTGAAGTGACATGCCCATTTCAGCTGACTTTTATTTTGTGAAGTATTGTTTTCATAATAAATCTTGAGCACATAATCGATGGCTACTTAAATATTATACATAAAATGTATACAATAAAATGTTTAATTAGTTCTTAATGCATTACATGTTTAAAAAACGTTGAACATAGAGTAGATAATATAGAATTGTGTGCATTGAGTACTCAAAAAAACAAAATTGGTGCTCCCCCTCCTAGAGATGAAATTTGGTTTATAAGGAGTGAGATCGAAAAAATCTTAACATATATAAAATTCAATAATTTTTAAACGGTTGATCTTAGAGTTTTGATTTTTTTTATTTAATTGATAATATTTTACAAATTACATAAAAATATAACTTTTTTAGTTCTAACCACTATTTATGAACTCGTGGACGTTTATTGTTACACCTTCCATTAGAGATTTGATAGTTGTTTCAGACAGCTTTTTGGAACAGTTTGCCCATCTCCTTTTAAAATCTTCGATATTTTGGGACACCTTTTTTGTGCTTTTTAAGTTTCTTTCACAAGAGCCCAATATCTCTCCACTAGTCTTAGCTCCGGACAATTTGGAGGATTGGCCTCTCTTGGTACAAAAACTATGTTATTACTTTGGCATCACTCCAGAGCTTTCTTGTCGTAGTGACATGATGCCAAATCGGGCCAAAAATATGTGGACACATTGTGCTCTCTTATGAAAGAAAGAAGTCGTTTTTTCAAACATTCTTTGGATTCTAAATTGTTCTTCGACATTTCCTCGAGCATCAGCAACATAAGAATTTTGACCCGGAAGCTGCGTAAAATCTGCCAGTACATACGTTTCGTCGTCCATTATACAACATGAATATTTTTGTATTAAATTCGATTTTAATTTCCGAGCCCTACTTTTGGCATCTAAATTTTTTGCAGCATTCCTGTCTGGAACTTTTCGGAGCACTAGGCTAACCGGGCAGCTTTTCTACCCGATGTGTTTGGAGATCTTTTCAATATGCTTTCCATTTTCTTGGCTTTTCCAATATCATGTGGTCCTTGTTTTCTTCTCGAATCAGGTTTCCTATCGATGGTCAAATTCTCCTGAAACTGTTTAATAAAATTGGAAACAATTTGACGGCAGACCTTCAATTCTTTGGGCAATTTTTTGTAGGACCAATTTGGATTTTTTTTTTAATTTTTAATAATTTTAAGACATACTTCTTTTTCTTCACTCATTTTGATCAAACTCACAATAAATCAACATGTTTGTCATTAAATATAACAACTGAAATATTTTTCAAAGATAACTAGATCAAAGAAATTTTTAAATTTTACACCCAAAAAACTTATTAGGTAAAACGTGTGTTAAGATTTTTTCAATCTCACTCCTTATATATTCGAAATTTCAATAAATTTCTCCTAAATCAATTGTTGTTCCCGAACTTCTTCGTTTTTAATTTTCCTGTAATTTTCAATCGACAAATGCGAAACTAACCATAAAATCAACATGACTAGATTTTATTTGAAGCATTTTTATTTTTCTACAATTTCTTTAAAATAAAATTTAATTCCCAAAACTAACAATCTATAAATCCATCACGTAGTCATATTATCACGCTTTACGAAAATGCTTAAATAACAAACTTTTACGTAAAAAAAATTTAATAAATCTTTTAATCGTCTAATTGACTTTTGGATGACATTTAAATTCGTATATTTTATTCGTAGAGATAATGTACGTTGTTGTTTTTCCTCGCTGTTACCCTGCATTGATGCTATTTCCATCTATTTCCACCATCACCGTCACTCGATTCGGATGAAGCTCGTTAACGCACCAACCAACTGCAGCCAAACAAGTGGTTCCATAAATAAAATTGTCATATTTTTCTCTTCGTCGTCGCCATCATCGGAGTCGAAACGGTTTGCTCCACTCCATTGACCTAATTTTTCCACAACGTTCAAGTTGGAAACTTGCTGCACAAGGCAAATAATAATATTAAAATAAATTTATGCATTTTATATTTTTAAAGCAGTGCGTTTTATCGAAAGAGCAAGTTTTTATTTAAAACTTAATAGGAATACATAAAAATGTAATTAATTTATTTTGTGAACTTAACAGATTTTACGAATCAATTCCCAATATTTTTTACAACTTTATGACGCAAATAAAAATATTTTCTTATAGAAGCGATTTTTAAACACAAAATGTTTATATGTAATTCTGTAAATCTTCCGCAATTAATTGTATATAATTTGTAATGAGAGCATATAAAATTTTAAGACTATTTTATGTATGCGATAAGTGTTTGAACTTTTTTGAACTCATATCTTATCATATCCGAATTTTTTCACTTCTCCTCCCTCTTTACAGAATGTTGAATAATAGCTTGCCAGCAAATTGTGAAATATTTAAACTTAATTACACTTAATTACAAATTTTCTGCAGCAATGTATTCCAAATATTTTAATTTATTTTACATATTACACAAAAACTCTTTGTAATGGGGAAAGGCGGCGGTCCTTGTTTTAAAGGTTCTCAAAAATGAAAAGAATTTTTGTTTAATAATAACGATAATAATAACAATATGTAATAAGCTCAAATATATTGTGTATGTATGAAGAGCTGAATTTGCCTACTGGCATCCCACAAAAAACAACAAAATAAAGTCGTAAAAGCGATAGAGGTAAGAGGATATTTCTCTGTTCTTATTTTTGCTATGATAATCAGAAAATCGAAGTATGTTAGAGTTGGCTTTCAGGCGCCTGATTATGGCCAAATGTTGTGTGCGCACTGAAAAAATATTTTCGCTTTATGGTATTCAGCTTTAATCTTAAACTTTATATTCTAAAAAATAATAACTAAGAATTTGGTGTTGGCAGCTATGAGTACCTATTAAGGGTGTTTCAAGAATAGGTTTCATTTTAAACTGCGCGCTATTTTCATATGTTAAATTTAGATCTATCTGATAACTAGGTAGTAAAAATTCTACGGTTAATGAAAATGGAGCAAAACAAATGGTGAAAGTTTCAACAGAGACAGCTCGTACTGCGTTTGGTCGAAATGAAGTTTCTTCTCATCTTACATTTGTGAATTTATTGAAACTCAACTCGTGCTCGGCTATCCAGATCAACTGAAAATATTACCAAAAACCTTCGTATGTTAATTCGAAGACGTTCGCAAAACTGGAGCCTCAATGCTTACAAAGCCCAGCTGACACAAGAATTAAAGCCAACTTCAGACGTTTGCTTAAAATGCAAAAAACTGACCCCAATTTTTTCAGGAAAATTATTCTCGGCGATGATGCCCACTTTTAACTCTCTGGCTACGTAAATAAGGAAAACGTCTGGTGCTCAGAAAACTCAAGAGGTTTAACCATAAAAGTTGTCGAAGAACCTTGCTCCCATTACGCGGAGTGCAGTGTATCCACAGAGTAGATGATGGATTGATTCAACTTTCTCTATATCACCGTAATTTCTGCAGTAATCGTTTTCCAACGGCAAAGTGTCCCGTGATCATTGCAGTTACAGCTTCCACAATATTATCATTTACATTGTTCGACTATCCAATCGGCGGAAGTATTGTTACATCTGCTGGTGGGTCATCTTCAGTTCCCACTTTCATTTTTTATTTATACACAGATTTAGAGGTAAGAGCATCGTCTCAACCCCCGCTTGTGGTGTGCTCCTTACTGCTCCTGTTGTACCCGTCAGAGCAAGTCTTTGGACCTTGCCAAGTTCAGTCGAGTTACTTTTTACGCTTGTTGGCTTCCACCAGGCCACGGATCCGTAAGAAATAGTTGGTCTTATAATTGGACAATGAGTGATGTATGGTTGCAGTCTCTATTTCTTTCCGAAGGTATATTTGCAAACGTAAAAAGCACTTAGTCCTTCTTTTCCTCCTCTCCTCCACATTCCTGCTCCATGATTGCTAAAAAATCTATTTTTTTTTTAATATCGGTTTTAATTTTTTTAAGAATTTATACTATTTCCAGAAAGATTTATTTTGTTTCATGCCACTACTTTAATCCCCTAGCAAGCCAATTTTTTTCATAACTAAAAAAATATGAGGATTGGTTGATTTTAATGTATAAAACTCGGAAATTTAGTAGAAAATCGAATTAGAGTCATTATTTTAGATCGAGGTGGAAAAATAGGTGGTCCATCAAGAAGCTCGTGGTCCCGATAAATGAAAAAGTTAAAAATTATTATGTATTGAAATTTCATAAATGTAAAATACAATCAATTTCCTACTTTCTTATACTTTTTCAACTCCAACAAATAACTATAAATATTTTTTTTTTTTTCAATAATTAAAATTATCGCAAATAATTTTAATATCACAGAATAATTTTGTTTCGTTAATTTCTCGAAATCTGACCTTCAACTGACGATAGAAACGCAACATGCAGCTCCGGTATTCATCTATCGACTGAGCAGTATGAATACACATAAAAAATTTTAAACGTTCCTTAAATTGTATCAGGCGGTTGTCCGCCTGGAGGATGGTCCTGCCTGCTAGAGGATTAATACTTTCAATGTGATGAAGAATACAATAGTTCTAAGAAAATATGAAGATTGGAGAAAAGGGTTATCCAGTGGCTATCTAGAGACACACTTAGGCCTAAACGGCCCATTGTGATACCACACAGTTGGACCTACAGTTTAACGCCGATTCCAAACGGCGGTGTAGCTATTTTTTATCCGCTTGGTGGTTTTGTCATTACCTACCAAGATGTGAACTTGTACAATTTCTTATAATTCCCATACACTTCATATCGATAGAGAATATAAGAAGGTTATGAGAATTAACCACCAGAGCAAGACGGGAATCAAACCAAAACCTCCCGGATGAAAGTTTAGTGCACTACCCCCTATGCTACCGAGGTCGTTATGTTATGTTTTTTTAAAACTTGCATAAAGAACTAACAAAAATATATATTTAGAGGCATGTATTTGTTGTCATTATTGTGAAAGTCGTAATAAACAATAGATTTCGGTACAAAAGGTTTCTATCAAGGCCTATTAAAATTCGGGCGTCAAAAGGTTAATATTCATTGTATTGAAAATTACGAAGAATTTTTCTTATCAGTATTTATGAGTTTTTTTCAAGTATATTATTTCCCGGTCAGTTTCATTTAATTGTAAAGTACATACATGTATACGTAAATATCAAATAAGTTGCAATATATATTTTTTATTTATGCATATACACTAGAGTGGTTCTTAGGCATATGGGGGAAATTTTTTATATATCGTTTTAACTCTACGCCCCCTAGTTTTGTTCCTTAATGTGAAAAATGTAAACTGTGAAAGTTTCAGGCAAAAATATTTAAATTTAAACGTGCCTCATCGGACTCAAAGTTTATATCTGAAAAACACTCCCGTATTATCAAAGTTGAAAATTAAATATTATCACATCTTAGAATTTCTGTGATATAACTTTGTTTAAAACCTAAATAGACTAGAAATCACGGCACGCTCAAAAATCGAAAATAAAAATATATCTACACGGCACCAACTTTTGGCTGGGAATGGCAATCCTTCGAGAATAAAAACTGCCTATGCTTAAGCTTTTCACTTCGCCGTTCAGATTCGGTATAAAACTGTAGCTCCCTTCCATTTGTGTACAAATATAACTCACACAACATGAATGGATGCCAAAAGTTCGGCTTAAGCCCTCCGTGAGCTGTTGTGCCGACATAGTAGTAGCAGCAAATAGTGTAGGAACGTTGATATCACGCTAAAAATGAGATATGTGCTTCAAATGCTAAATATTTGAATTACTATGCCATTGTAGCTAATTGGTAGCGATGTGCAATTGGGAAGAAATTGATTTTCAACTTCTGAATTGATCATAATTTAAAAGCCGATTTATCTACGTCTGAAATCCTTTAAAGTCGATTAATCGACTCTTAATATTGGTTTACAAGGAATAAAAAAAAGGAATTAAAAGAAGAAGAGAACTTTGATATGAATTACATATGTTAGGGAGCCACCAGTTCCATACAAAAAAAGCTTTGCCCTCCTAAAAATGTACCTTGGTTTTTTTCATGGTTACTAAAATATTTTGACATGCCATGGACTCTTAGGTATATTTAAGGCTTTTGAACAAAACAAAAGAGACATAAAAATTTTTCAACATTTTCTTTTCTAAATGTAATAAAAACGAATGTTCAAAAATATAGATACACAGCTCAGGGCCAATTTTTTTGTTTCTTAAGTGGATTAATATTTTTGTAACGGTTTATTTCAATTAAATTTTACAAAATGAGTCAAAATTTATTCAAAAATAATAAATTCACATTAGACTACGAGAAATCATTAAAAACATTCGGTTATTTAATTTACTTAAAAATACATGAATTCTTCATATCCAGAATTGTTAAAAAATAGTCGCTTGCTGTAAACAAAAACCTTTAATTTAAATAATTAAGCAGCATATTACTTACATACATATCACATTTTTTGAAGACGAGGAGGCTCGTTTAAATATAAATATTTTTGTCTGAAACTTTTACAGCTTACATTATTAACATAAAGGAACATAGTAAGTAGGCGTATGGAAAAATATTCCAAACTTTAAAATTAACGACCACTCTAATAAACACATTTGATAGCGATGAAGTCTAGAGATATTAACCTTCTTTACTTACTCGTATATCACTTTTTTCTTCTAGACCTGAGGTTCCTTTGCTTCATTCTTTTATTGACACAAGTTTTACGATATTTGCCTTATCAATTATTAATACTACGACCATATGTATGTAGCAAGTACTAAAATACGAGTAACTTTGTTTACGTATTAGTTCTGTGTGTATGAATTGAAGATTCGTAATATAAAAGCTCTTTTCAAAAAACAAAGTATTTTGCTGTTCTTTAATTTCCTACAAACACTTTGGTATTGGTGTTGACGCTGATAAGAAAAGCTGAACTGTGAAGAAATTTGAAATATACGTACATACGAAAATTGACTCATTTGTAGTTGAGAATTCAAGACGTTTACCTGACAAAACTAAATTCCTATACTGAAAAATAAATAGATAAAAATATTTTGGTCTAAAATGCAAATTCCATTTAAGTTAAAACTAAAACTGAACAGTTAATTTGTTTTAAAATAGTTTAATATTGAAATTTCAAGAAATAAATGACGTTTTACGTTAACTATAACACCGAAATGTATACAAAAGAATTAATGAATCATATTGGTGATTATTTACGCCACATTATTCATTTACAAGTGTTGGATTCAGCCAAGACTAAAGACGCAGGTGAGTTACATAAATATAATTGACGGTTGGAGGAAAACAACAAAACAGCGAAAACATACGCGTGGTTATTTTGTATGAGTAATAATGTATCAGTGTCTATTCCCTGAGGACTCGCCCAAAACTCACACTTTAACTTGTGCTAACTTTTGACTGATTATGTTTAGACTTCGTGTGTATTGTGATTTCATGTGGCGCCCAATTTTATTATGTATATAATTTGCAAATGAATCTTTTATGTACTATGTCTGACTTATTAAAATTACAACTTAACTATTTATAAAATCTATAAAGTGCTCCTACGTCAAATATTTTTTGAAATACTATCGATAGCAATACTATAAAGTGGTTGCACCTCCATTAAAAAATTTCAATTATTTTAGATAACAAAACACAAAAATAACACAACACGTTTGCAAAAAAAAATCGAGGAAAGTTTGATGTGATCTTTGTATTTTTTTATTGTTTACGATATCTGGAGGGAGGAAATACTCGCATTCTGTTTATATTTATTACGCTATATACCACAGGTGTGTCATTATAAATATTGCACATATTTATATATGCATGTACTTAGATTTTGTTTAGATTTTTATAACACTTGAGACACATTAAAAATACTAAGTAAGTAATGTACACACGCATGTGCCGCCATTTGTAGTACTTAGTTATTTACTCTCACAACAAAATTTATTTAGTGATTAATTTTTAAATTTAAATATCAACGTTACACCACAAGCAAACACAAATATTTGTGAAATTTTAATTTAATTTAAATTTAATTTAAATTTTCACAAGACACATATTTTGGGACCATATTTCATAATGAATTTACACCTCCCTCCTCCCTCCACCCTCCAACAAAATATGAAAAGTCATGAGACAAAGCATTTGATTAAACTGTAACTACTTTATTTTTCACTACTTTTCAATAGATGGCACTGATATTGAGATCTCCCAGTGGCTTTTTTAATTATTTCATTATGAAAGCAAAGCAAAGACATTTTTAGTTAAATAAATATATTGATTATTTTTTGAACATCCGAAAAAAATTATTACTTTTGTTTGAAATGAAAAATTTAAGAAAAAAAATTGTCAAATGGTGAAGAAATTGAAAGTGCTGCCTAGTTTTACAAATTAATTTGAGAAGCAGCGGCCCCTATTACAAAAAAATCAAACAAATTTGCTAATTAATTTGACGAGCAGCGACCCCTATTGCATGTGAATTGAGATCCTAAAATCTCTATACCCTATATAAATTGAATTTGATTTTGATTAACTATGGCTCATGGTTTAGAAACTTAAAGAAGAACAATCTTCATATAGTACCAAATATGTGAGTAAAAAATTTAAAAAATGCGAGTTTGTAAGATGTTTTGGATCACAAGTCCGAAGCAATATATTCTGCTATATACTGGTAAAGGTACCTTTCTCTCCTATTTACACAAAATAAAAATATATAAAATCGGTTGATAAATTTAGGAGTTTTGACTTAATATATACATGTACCTCTGAAAATCGGTTTTTTGCCGTTAAGTCCAGATTTTGAGGGTGTATTCGAAACTTCTAGTATGCAGTTATTTGTAATTCAACTAGGCCTACAACCTGTATTATGTCTCGTTCAAAGTAATGTTTCGCTTTGTGTTATACATGTTCCGGCGTTTTAAGATAGTTTGAATGTTCACCGACTTATAAATAGTAAAATTGTTTTGCATAATAGTTTACTAAAACACTATAACCCTACTTCAAAAATCCGTAGTTTTACCAAAGGAAAAAGAATCCAAAGACAGTTTATATGTTCCAATAAAATCTTACTAATAAAATTTTATCATAGTTAATTTTAGTCTAAAAGAATAATTTATCAACGTTTAAATATTTTTCAAAGTATTTTAGTATCTTTAACTTGGAAAATTTATTTTTTTTTATATATTTCTTTGATACTGAATTTCGTTTCTGGCAAAATTTTAATATATTCAAATTTAACAGTACAAGAAACTTGGATACAGTTATAAAAACTATAGTAATTTTTAGAGACTGCAAACTAAAAGAAAAACATTTAAAGTCGACTTTTTTCGTTTGTAGAGTTATAAACTAAAGTTTTATAGATGGTGGCATTCCTCTTTTTGCACTTTAGGCTTAGAATCTTGACATTTTGAATTCAATTTCATTGTAAAAATTTAAGTAAAAGAGTGCTACTGAAATTTTACCTTCTATCTATTGACCAATTATAACTATGGTAAAAATGAAAACCAGCTTAATAGTGCGGACACACAAGAGTTCATTTCGTTGAAATTCTACATTTTAAACTTAGGTGGATACTAAATTGTCTTAAAAAATGTAATAGATCTTAAAACTTTCTTGTTGTAAAAAACCTCGTTTTTGAGGGCTGCTAATTACTTTCTTCGTTTCAATGAAATTAGCCTAGCGTAGCCAGATTTTTGATGCACGAAATCAGTACATTATACGTTGGAAATCAGTACAAATTAATGCTTTTTTTACCCAATAATTTAAATGTGATATAAACGTCTTGAAATTTTTCTAGGATTTTGTGTGTTCCCTTTACATTTTTTTCTTCGTCAGTAGGCGATTAGTATCAACTTTCCTTCACTCATTTAAAAACTCACGTTAACCGACTTTTTCAGCAAATTTTGCTTTTCTTCCCTCGATAGCAGCAAAGCGTATGTATTTTATTTTGTGAACAATCAGATAAAGACAAACAGGATGAGAATATCTGCAAAAACGATTTTAAGGCCATTAAGGTTAAGCACAAAAATATATTTTGAAAAAATCAGTACAAAATACAAAAATCAGTACATTTTCGTACTAATTTCGAGATTTCAAAAAATCAGTATTTTTAAAAAAAAATCTGGACATGTACTGATCAATTCAGTACGTCTGGGTACCCTAAATGAAATTCTGCCTGTCAGATGCATTTCAACGAAATGTTAAATTTGCCTGAAATGCACTTTCGTGTATCCGCACTTTAACTCGACTAAGGATGGAAAATATTTTACTATGTATTTTAGATCATAAATATTAAATTCGTGTGAATTTTTAAATAATTTTTGGAGTTATATATTATTTCAAGTATGGTTTTGATTTGAGCACAGAGTTTTTGGAAACAGTGCTATAGTTTCTGTAATATTTCTATTAAAATCTTTTCAACTCGGCCGACAAGAAAATAAATTTTAGCTGTTATTCCTTTTTACCGCAGTTATAATACTGATTATAAAATTTTACAACCATTTCTTAATAAAATATCGCAGATTTTCAATTCCAAGAAGCAGTAAGTAATAAAAAAAACTTATTAAATATATATGTATATACATACATTTAGCAGAACTTATGCTATTGTTTTCAATTTATAAGAAAAAGATCAACAAGCGATAATTATATGTAAGTACAACAGAGAATATTGTAAGATTCCATTTTTATTATGATTAATAACACATATGCAAAACTAAACATTTCGTTATATTTTGGGCTTTTGGTTTTATAATTAAATGCGAAAGTTTTAACGTATAAGTTTTTGACGTCTTGATGGAAAAATCTTGTGAAAGAGATTTGAAATCTGCGTTTACTTAGTTTATTATAGTAGTATAACTTCCAATAAAATATTTAAAACTAAAAATGAATTTAAGAAATTTTGACTTCACCACTGTATATTAAAATTTGGTTGTCGGTTTTTATTTTATATATCCGTAAAGAAATCTAGCTCGAAAGATTTTGAGCTATACCTAAACTAACTAATTCTCATGCATACTCCAAAGCAGCTTCTTTGTTTTTGAGCTGGAGTTAAAGGCAATTAATAACTAATCACACTAGATGACCCTAGCTAACCACAAAGTAAATAATCAAACAAGTTTTAATCTGTCTTAATGACTGAGAAAATTCTCATAATACAAAAAACAAATAAAAAAAGAGCAGTAAAAATGCAAATTTGTTTTCTTCAAAGTGAAAACAAAATAAAAAACAAAAAACAATTGAAAAATTCAACACAACAAAAAACATATAATAGTAAATCAACGACGACAGCTCTTGGCCAATAACAAAGTATTCAGTTATTAAGTTGTTTGTGTTATATATATGAGCTTTGATTTTGGCTAAGCAGCAAATGCAAATAATTAAAACCAATTAACAATTTGAAAATATTTTTAAAGCAACATTTTCATTTGTATTAACATAAACAAAGTGCAGAAATTTCCACACTCTCATACATTGGCACAAATTCAAAGTAAACATTTCACCACCAGCAGACAACTTCACGTTTTAACGCATTTTTCTACGCAACATTTTCGATTTGTTTTGATTTAACCTAGTTAATCCAAAAAGAAATTGGCACAAAAACACATTCTAACAATAACAAAATTCAATTGAGTGTAAATTACATGTTTGACTTGGAAAAAAGTAAGTATAACTAAAAAAAAACAACAACAAACTGAAATCGAACAAGTAGCAAAAATTTGTGTTCTCGTTTTTTCACGACATTTTAGCTACACTTTGATTTGAAATCGATATTATGTAGCTTCAATTTATCAAGTCTTATGTTTGCTTATAATCGTATGATTCCAAAAAATATTCAACAGAACAGGGTCCCTTCTTTGTGTAGCGATTTCAAAAAAAAAAAAAGAAAAAAATTTGAAAATTTTCTTGCAAGGATTCATGAATCTCCATGCTTGGTTCGAAAAGGACTGTCCTAGAAAGGTGTGAGCGAAACTAACCTGATATAGACTGAAACACAAAAGTCCATGCACTGTGTAATAAGAAAGTCTTCATGCTCAACCCTATTAATTCCAGTGCTCCATTTCACTGTGTTTAACTGTACCGATCTGTAATGTAGTGATATTTTAAATTCGCTCTAACCAAATTCCGTTTAGCTTTAATTTGTTTCTTTCCACAATTTATTCAATCGATAAAATAGTGATTTGCTTTGCAATTGAATATAAAATTCCAAATACGTTTAAAATAAACTGCTAACAAAAGTGTTAACTGGGACAAAACATGTTGTTGTTGTTCTTATACTTTGTTTTCTACAATAAGCTGCTTATTTTAAAGCTAACGGCTTTGCACACACGATTCGCGAAAAAAATCTTCTAGATATTTTGACAATAGATGTCATATTTCAAGATAAGATTGAGTTGCCCATGAGATCGAGCTTGTGTTTGTAAATAATAAAACGATCCCATAATTACGTTTAGCTTCTGAAATTACCTAAATTTCCTAGGAATGAAGAATACAAGAGAAAAAATCGTAAGCTCGTTTTAGTTAGAATTTCAATTTTATTTTGGAAAAATTATTTTATTTTTTCTCTCTTTATTTATTTATTTATTTATTAATCTTGTGGTTTCCTTTTCCGTTTGAGCAAAAACAAGTTCTGCAAAAATGTACAAATTATAAACAACAAACACACACACACACACATGCTCTTGTATATTATTCCACATGTTATCAGTCGCATTAAAAATGCGGTCATAGTAAATGAGCAAAAGCGAATAACTACACAAAAGACCCACATATGAATATGAAACTATACCACCACAACGTGCAACGTGTTACGCATTCATGCAACACTTTTGCAAAAACATAAAAAAAAACAAATGTGTTTCAATTACACTCATTTGTGTAAAATCACTCAAGAGAACAGAGGAAAAAGTTGGTTTAACAAAAAAAAACAAACAAACAAACCCAGCACACTATTTTCTTTTGTATAATCGAGTGAAAACCCCAGATGACAAAGTGAAATTGTGTCACCGACTACGACGACGTCAACGACAACACCAACGACAACAGCATTCAACATTAAACTTGTGTGGTAAGCTGCACATCAATTACACTTTAAACAACGTAACGCATGAATACACATAAATGTGTGCGTGTGTGAATCCAATACGTACGGGTATATGGAGTTAATTCTTAACGCATTTGTTGCAAGATATTTAAAATAAAACTAAAATACTGCCACTACTAGCTTCTATGTACTACTCGCTTTTAACACTATTACCACTTTACCTTTTACCAATAAGAGTAGAAGTTAAAAACCAGTTTGACAAATTCGGCACACATTGTTTCTTCTTTACTTCTTACTTTCTATGAAAGCACCTCTTCATCGAAAATAATTCGTTGTTTCTTTTGCGTAAAAATTATCGATAATTTTTCTTTGTTTATACATAAGTCGATAAAGCTTAAATCGATTCTTTTTTTCATAAATCAATAGACCTGAACAATTTTAGGTCGAAATTCTGAAAACTAAGGAATTAACGAATTATAATAAGGGCCTAAAGTAAGTTTTTTATTTTGTTAGGTCACTTAGGATTTTAAGAATATAAATTTTTTTTTTTCAATTTTTCATTTAAATTATACGCGTTTTTCTCAAAACTCACTTTTTTGCATGATCGATAGTTAATATCCAGATTGACTGGGCCGATTTTTATAAAACGTGGTGCGTTGTGTTTGTTAATGTATTTTACACCCAAATCCAACACATTTATTCCAAAAAATCTCAAAAGAAAAATTTCCCCAAGAAAAATTATACGAAAAATGAGCGTGTCTTTTAATTTTTTTTTTTCAAAAGTCAGTAAATTTTTTTTTTCTTTTACGGTGATTGATTCCTGTGAGAAAGTTTTATCTACACTCAACTTTGGTGCCGTCTATAATTTAAATGTAAAACTAAAACAAACAAAAATTTTGTATTCTTGAAAGCCGTCTTTTTAATAAATAAATAAACAGGAAGCGGAAAAAAGGGGCAACATATAAATTTCCTATCTATAGTTAGCATTGATTTTGAAATTTCAAATTTCGGTTTTTCGTTTATCTGACTATGTCGCTTATGAGAAAGAAAAAAATAGAAATAAAAAATGGTTTGAAAAATAGTTGAATACTATAAATTATAAATTTTATTTTGCCTTTTTTCCCACTCCCTGGTAATAAAATACCTTAAAAAAAAATTGTTACAAATTTTCGTTTTTTCACATGTGGATCTGTAGATACCTTATGAAAATACTTTAATGGTACAGCTTTAAACCGAGACCGATGAACATAAACGGAGCTATGAACATAAACTATAAAAAAGTATAGAAAACTAGCTTCGCGGGCTCTCTCGGTTTTGTGTTTGTGTAGTGGAAATCGCAGGGAGCGAAATAAAGAAAAACTTTGGGTTTGATTTTAGGAAAAACAAATATATTTATAATAACAAATGTAAGGGGAACGAATTTTTATTTTAGCAAACGATAAGATCTATATCTGTATCTTTCCATACATAATTTTAATGTACCGCTTTTTGTTTAAGCATTTCGAAATATAGAAACCTATTTTAGGACTAAACATTTAACAGCGCTCTATTTTATATATATAGATTATACATGTACATAGAAATTTTCCATAACTTATCGTTTAGTTTGTGGATATCTTTCCTAGTAATATTTCTGGATTTTAAATTTTTTTTTATAACTATAAAAGTGAAAGAGCCTAAACCGATTCAAGATGAAAAATGTTGTATCATATATCTATGGTAAAAGAACATTCTTGAAAAGATATATGATTCTAAAAATTATTTAAAAATTCGCACCAGTTTAATATTTATAATCGAAAATATATGATAAAATATTGTCCATTTTATGTCGAGTTATGATGTTTTTCATTTTTGCCATAGATATATTTGAGTTATATGCATATAATTTCATGAATGGTTTTTGATCTAAATGTAGAATCCTTTGAAATATTACTGTGGTCTCTATAATTTTTCCATGCAAAGTTTACAAACTCTCTATACCACAGATATTATGATTTATTCGTTATTCAATGATCAAATTTAAGGCGACTAGTATCACATAGTAATTTAATTTATTTATTTATTTTTATTATAAATACATTTATCCCAATTATTTATATAAGTTCAGTGTACATATTTGAAATAATGTTAAAACTTTCAACCAATTAAGTCAATTTCTTAAAAAATCTTAACCTTAACCTCAAGTTATTTAATCATAACCACGAATACGTTAAATTGCTCTAAAATAACCGATTACAATTACGAATATATAAGCATGAGCAATTCATTTCACTCGAAAACGCTTCAATAAAAAGTTTTATTTCAAATTATAACAAATAATTCGAGGTTAAAATTATGCCGCACACCGAATTTGTTTCTGTATTTGTTTGTAAAATTAAGGCAGCGATTCATGTATCATCCAGAAAATAAAATAATGTGAGACTTTAATGCGAATATGTGTGAGTCATTAACATCTACCACTCGCATTCGACTCGTATAAATGTTAATAGGTACTTGTGATGAATATGAGATGCGTTGTTTATTTGTTTGTATGTATCATAACATGGTGAAGTACAGCTACGGTCAAAGAAATAGCACTCTGAAAAGGTAAATTTTTATACCGAGCATATAGCCAAGGTAGCTTCTAAATAAAATGAATCGCATTTAAAAAATTTTGTAGACCCCCTAGAATATGACTCTAGTGGAGAAAGTTGGTCAGTATATGACCCTCTTTCACACCCACTTGTTTTTATTCATGCTGCAACAATTTTCCAAAAATTGTTTGTACAGTGTTATTAATAATATGAAATGCTAAATTTCCCGGGGAATTGCAAAGAAAAAAAATTTCGCTCTATCCTCTGTAATAAAAATACTATGTCTTACTAAAAAAATATTCTTTACGTGTTATGAAAAATTTTGTTTTTATCATTGTTATTTCTTTGTCCGTAATTGTAGCTGTTCGTTTTTTATCTGTTCATATAAATTCATAAAAAAAATTCACTTGTAATTGAAATAACATTGTAGTAGATACTGAAAGATAAGTGTAGTTGAATGAATGAATATATTCAATGACCTATGTAAACAAATGCTACCGAAGTGAACAGGTATTCATTATTCTCAAATACAAATGCTCCGTATCATTGCATAAATATTATTGTTAAGTAGTTACCTGGAAAAAGTTTAACTTTAACCCACAAACGTTAAACAATTTTTGTTGTTATGGTTTTTAAAACACACACACAGAGAAAGAATAAAGTACCTAGTTTTCTCCTCATTTACCGGTAGAAACTTTGAATACCTACATTTTTCATCGCATACAATCGCCATTCAGTTAATAGAATAACTCGTAGATATAATAGGTTTTGTGGGTCGTTGCTGGCTGTGTTTTTTGTTTGTTGTTGGTCACACAAAAATGTACAGTTCATTGCACAGCTCAGTAGAATTTTTGTATAGGTATAGTACAGTATGTATTCGATAAATACAATGAATATATGGTAAATAAATAAAGTATATTCATTCTAAAATCAGGACTACGTTTGATGCATTTCTTTGTCATTGTTTTAAATAAAGCAAACTAAAATTGGTTTTTGCAAGATATTTTCCTTTTCAAACTTGAAGAAACCACAAATTCCTAAAAAACAATACAACAAACTCTCGACACCGTGAACTAATAAAATCTAAAGGTGTTCACGTTTGCGGTTTTTGAAAAAAATAATCAAAACTTTATAATCATACCACAAAAGGAAACTTTTTTAAAATAAAAAATATACCCTATACTGTAAAATTATTGGTAAAATAACTCAAATTAAGAAATTCGCAAAAATTCATAAAAATTCACTTGAAATTGACAATTACTTAAATAAAAATATAAAAGTAAAAAAATTATTTCCTAAATAAAGTAAACATTACTCAAATCGTCAAAATTGATACACAATTTCTAAGAAATTTTTTTGACGTTTTTTGAGCTTTCAGACTTTGTTTATGTTTTAGAATAATTAATGGGAAAAAAATTTGTTCACGTTATCGAACGTTGACTGTTTTTCTAAAAAGAACTTTCCAGTCGGACCAAAAAATCGTCGCTCTGAATTAAAAATTTTAATCTCAACTTTTCTCTCTAACAAACCTTCCTGTAAAATTCCGCAAAAGAATAAAAAATTTGATTTTTTCTTCTTATTCAAAAAAAAAAAAAAATCCTATACAAGCCCTATTTCCCTTTTTTTATCTTGCATAAAAATTTAAGTAATGTCTTTTCTTCAGAACTTAATTTCATAAAAATAATGGATAATAATGGAAAAGATAGGTACTTTTCGGTGGTCGCAGACCGATTAAAGATGTTTAAATTCTACCAAAGATATAGTTTAAGGTTTAAGTTGGATTAATTTTACGAAAGTCGCGTGTTGTGCTCCAATGATAGAAATCGCACTTTACACGATTTTTAAAAAGATTTATTTTTGTTTGTTTTTTGATTCACACTTAAAGTGTGAATGAATAGTTTTGAAAGTTTCTCTTTAAATTCCGATTGAAAGAGAGTTTTGAAAGCTTGTCTGTATACATTTTTGAGGCTCTACTGTGTTTATATTTTCTCGTTATATGTTTTACTTTTTATCCATATTAATACAAATTTGCTCGTCGTTGCTTTACGTACAGATTTGTCACATAAGTCTTCTTTACACAACAAAATTTACAGCATACGAGTGAGAATATTTTTGTTGAACTTAATCCTTTCCATACAAAAAAGCGACGACAAAATAATGTAAAAAATTAAACTAGGTCGCTCAAGAATAGTATTTTTTATCTAAGTATTAACAAAATTCTATTCAACTATAATTTTACACTTACATAAATACATACATATGTACGTACTTTATAAAAAAAAAAAAACAGCAAAATAGAAAATAGAATTTTTGCTATTAGAATTTTCTTTATCTATTAAAAATATATGTAAACAAATTTCCTTTTCGTTCTTTTTTATTTTTGTATGATCAATATGTATGACTGTAGTCTAATATAGACGACTATTCATACATATGTATGTATGACATTTCCATCCGTTACATTTTCAAATTCCTGTTGACACAGGACACTTTTGACATCATGTTTTATGTTGTTTAATACTATTGTCATGTACACAACTATTTGCTGGTGTATGTATACCAAAAATATCCGAGGATATAAAGCTGTTGGCTTAGACTAATACCATGCAGAAAGAGCAGTAACACCACACTTTTTCATTCTTTGAACTTAAGTAATCTCTACTATTTTTTCTAGTTTTTTTATATAGGAGTTGGTATAAGTTTGTGGGTGGTATTCATTCGTCGTATAAATATAGGTCATTGTGTATACATATTTATTTAATCTTTTACAATTGCTATATATACTTATAATATTTTGCTATTGTAAAATTGTTGTTACTTTTTAGGTTAATTTCCTTTCATATTATTGTAACTAAGAAAAAGAAGTTATTCTAACTAAATTTGTTATGACTGGCAGGTTTTATTATTTTAATACCTTATCGCATAAATATATTTAGGTTGGTATTGCTCTGGATATACACGGATTGACAGCATCAAGTCGCATATCTCTGCGGAAAATTTATATAATTGTTAAATATAAGTAAAAATAACCAGGGATGTAAACCGTTTTTGAACCAAGCCATCCACAATTTGAGCTACTCGAACCGAACCATGAACTACACCGTTTTTGCTTGTCACTTGCTACCAAACCAAGAGTCAACCAGTTTTGTTCGAAAAAATGGCTTAGTTGAAGGAAAAAAAAAATAAGGAATGAGATTGAAAAAATCTTAACACACGTTTTACCTAATATTTTTTTTTGGGTGTAAAATTTAAAAATCTCTTTGATCTAGTTATCTTTGAAAAATATGTCAGTTGTTATTTTTAATGCCCAGTTAGCCCAGTGCTCTGACTATTAGGTGCGGAAAATTAAAGCCAATGCAGGTTTGAAAACATGCAAAGTCCAAAAAGTTCCAGACAGGAATGCTGCAAAAAATATAGATGCCGAAATTATGGCTCAGAAATTAAAATCGAACTCCATACAAAAATATTCATGTTGTATAATGGACGACGAAACGTATGTACTGGCAGATTTTACGCAGCTTCCGGGTCAAAATTTGTATGTTGCTGATGCTCGAGGAAATGTCGAAGAACAATTTAGAAGCTATATGCAGTTGCGACAAAAGAGGTAAGTCATTTGTTACAATGGGCTCTGTACCGAAATATACATCAAAAAATGTTTGAAAAACGACTTCTTCCTTTCATAAGAGAGCACAATCTGTCCACATGTCACTACGACAAGAAAGCTCTGGAGTGGTGCCAAAGTAATAACATAGTTTTTGTACCAAGATAGGTCAATCCTCCAAATTGTCCGGAGCTAAGACCAGTGGAGAGATATTGGGCTCTTGTGAAAAGAAACATAAAGAGCACAAAAAAGGTGTCCCAAAATATCGAAGATTTTAAAAGGAGATGGGCAAACTGTTCCAAAAGGGTGTCTGAAACAACTTCCAAATCTGTAATGGAAGGCTTACCAAAAAAGGTCCACGAGTTCATAAATAGTTGTTAGAACTATAACAGTTATATTTTTCTGTAATTTGTAAAATATTATCAATTAAATAAAAAAATCAAAACTCTACAATCAACCGCTTAAAAATTATTGAATTTAAGACACAGAGGGTGAGAGAGAGGCACAGAGTTGCATTTAATATACTACACTTCATTGCATTGAACATATACATGGGTAACGTTGTAGGAAAAGTTTTTAAGTGTTGCAGAATGGATTGACGTATATTTTGTTTTTGTTTCGTTGTACGGATTGGAAAGTTTTACTATTTGTGCTATCGTGCAATGGCATATACTAGAAATTCAATCAAATTTGACAGCATGTTGGCAAATTTCATATAAGAAATTCTCTCTTTTTCTCTCTTTGATGGCAAATATGTCATAGTGAAAACCAAGCATTAGAGAATCACCCTAATATGTTTGATAGTTTTCCGTTCGATACAATAGAAAATTATTTATTTCCTTTTTTTGTCTGATCTGGGGCTTAAGCATGGAACTTTACACACGAAGCATAGATATAGTTAATATATAGTATTATCATTCTTTACTTTTCGCATTTCATTTGTGAAAAACATACGCTGTTGTTTCTAAATTATTTTTTATATTCAAAGATCAAAAAGTTCCCGGAATTTTTTCAGAAAATTAAAAATACAAGTTTATTCATCTAAATCTATATTGTCCCCTTCAAAGTAATCCCCATCGACTGAAAGACAAAACAAAAAACAAAAAAACTGTTAACAAAAAAACAGAACTAAAATCGGAACGATGGGAGCGCCACACGGTGGTTATTCCGGGAACTTTTTGATCAAGGTGGTATATGTACTTGTTCGTTTTGCTGTACTGTAGTTTTGTTGTTTCCAAAATCAGTTGCATTTGGGTTGTATGTGTGTATATGCACATTGTACATATGTAGTTATTATGTTTGCACTCCTGTTTGGTTTATTATTCCCTTACCTAACTCGTGTACAATCTGTAATAAAGGGTAAAAGTAAAACAAAGAACAAATATGGGGTGTGGTGGTGTTGTTCAGTTATTGCTGATTGCAATAAAGTTCACTCTAGGTTTATTACACATACATATATATTATTTTTGTTCATGATATTGATTGAAGTATATGGGTCAAAAGCAAACAGAAGGTATAACCTCAGCGTTAATTTTTATGCAGTTGATTTCATTTCTTATTTAACCAGGTTTTAAAATATTTAAATAACTATTTTCATTAATATATTAAAATAGGTAAATATTATTTCTTTTATATCAACAGCTTCAATAACTATCAACAAAAATAGGAAGCGGAAATTAGACTTAAGCGATTCATAAACAGTTTCTTTTAAATTTTTTTCAACAACATGATTTCGGAACTTGAGAATGTCCATATATACAATATTATAGACGTGCGTGCCAAAAGTATGTTAAAAATCAATTTGTTAAATACAAACACTAAGAAAAGAAACAATAAAGTTAGACAATAAACAGTACTAGACCATATGTTTACATTTTTGAAGCTATGGCAGTGGTGGCGCTAGACTTTCGTTTCGAAGAAAAGGAATATTCACGAGACGTGAAGAAATAAACCTGCTGTCAGGCGAACTCTAGTAGCTTTAACCCCTTAAATTTTAATAAAAAATGCTAAAGTCGTAATCAATTGTATGCTCGGGTAGTTCGATTAGGAGTCATCTATATGGTTTCCCCCATCCTGAATACGTTACTGCTTGCTTTTATAAAAGTCCTTCAGTTATATCAGAATGAAGTGCTATTTTTATTGATGTTAAATTTGTTTTATGTCACCTAAAGTAAATTTCGACAACGCTTATTTAAATAAAAATTGAATTGAATTTATATCACTCTTAAGCGTTTTTCATTATTTCATTATCAGTTCTTTATCATTCAGTAAATCTTCTTTGTTTTCCATTCAAATTCATATTTGTAACTATAATTTATTATATATCGTTGATTAGTGCATAGATAATTAATCTTGCTATTCATGCTTAAATTTAACTAATTATTTAGTTATTTGTAATATACAAATCAACAAAATATTTTGAAAAAAAGATAGCCACATACAACAAAATTATTTCCGTTTTATCTACTTGATTGATTATTTTGTCTGTGTAGATGTGTAGATAGATACAGAGCATTTGTACCACGCCTCTCTTCTTGCACGCACATAATTAAAAATTAATTTTATTTTTGGACTTTCTATTGTTTGGTTTGTTTATGTTTTATTAGTATATCATCATAAATAATGCCAATCATCTGGCTTGTTTTATTTTTTTTCTTTTTTGTTTCCGGAAAATATTTACATTATGTAGTAAAAAAAAAGAAAAAAAGTGAATGCACCTTGTGTTGTGTATATTACTTTTTGATTAAAAGAAGAAATCTTTTATATTTCTTCTCAAAGTGCCTACAAGTAAATAATGCTTTTTTGTTTTGGCTGCCACATAACTTCATCATTGAATCATTGAACCTTTTTTTAAATGATTATTGTATATAATTTCTTTCTTTTTTTTATACATTATCACTGTCATTTTAATGCTGTCACTTGCAAGGATTTTGACATCTCATTTCAATTTGTGCAAAAATTCTCAGACACATAGTCATAAACTTTCAACAAAAAATTGCCCAAACACACTTTGTCTGACATAAAACGACACAAAAACTCAAAGAGAGGGGGGAAAAAGACGGTGACAGTATGACATAATACATGGATTATACAGCTGTATACAAAAGTCTGTCAACGGCAACCAGCACATGTGGCATGCAATATTTTTGATTATATACTTTGCAATTGTGGTGAAATGTGTTCAAACAATTTAAACAATACTAATATTTAAGTGCTATAATTTTTAAACTTGTGATACAACAGTAACAAAATACTCTTAAATGCTATATATAGATTTGTTTTATCATATTCTAGACCACCTTTAACTATTACTACAAGACGAAGTCTCTAAGTAAATGTTTCAGGCGAAAGACGTCCCGTTGCCTTATCAAGAACGCGTTTTAGCTCGTTAATGCAGTTATGTTTTTTAGCACAGAATTTCACCTGCAAAATTCCCTATTCGCAGAAATTTAGCGAGTTCAAATCAGGCTAATATGGAGGTCCCTTGTGACGGAATATGTTCTAAATCAAACATTTTTAGTTTGTTTGGGCTTTATGTACTGGCGTCGAATCTCGTAGAAACGTAAATGAAATTACAAAACTTCATAAAGGTTATTCGCTCACATTATTAAAGCATCTCTCAACACCAATTATTGATAGTTTGCGGTTTTAATTTTTACATTTTGCGGCCAATTGACGATATTGCCGTAAATGAGTGGCATTAAAGTGTGGTTTAACTAAATTACACTTTATTTTCGACTATAATGATGGACCTAAGTGTTTAATCCACTCTTGCATCAACTCCCTTGTCTTTTCTAATTTGGGATCATTTGTTGTTGCTTAGTTAGTTTATAATTTTTTTATGCAGTTATTGTATGTATTTAATTAAATCACTACTAGGTTATCGTTTATTTTAATCGAAAGTGTTTTTACACTTTTGTCCACAACTTTATGTACTCATTCACTGTATGTGTGCATATTTCTATGAAAATCTGCTGATCCCTCGCGCAGTATATTTACAAGATTTAGTGCTAAAATTCGCCGCAGAAAATAAAATTTATGGATATTCCTTCTTTTTTTTATTACCTACAATAAATCCACAAACATCTTGTATACAATATATTTACGTATATGAACTACTCACTTACTTACTACCCAATGAAATAGTACGTGTTTTGCTTATACTATTTAATAAGCAGAATCATCAAATAATATACATAATCTTAGTAATAATTGTGAATATGTTTACAGAAGAATTTTGATTTTTATTGCATACATACAATTTGTATATAATAGCGTCAGTCAACAAACAATCCCAAGAAAGGAAAATAAAGAAATGAAAAATAATAGAACGGATGTCATTAATTTATATTTAAAATGATGTTGGTCAGCGCTGAGATTTTTCTATTTGTCTCTTTTGCGCTTTCTTAATCCATCTCGCTCTACCTCTACTAACAATTAAATTTCTTTATGGATCAATGATTTTGATCTACATTTGGTGCTTTTCTTAAGTATTCGTTTTTTCTTGAGTATGTGATAAATTTTTATACAATATATTTGCATTTAATTACATTTTTTTTATGGTTTTCCCATTTTGATAAAATATTTTTAATGCAATTTTTTTCTTTTCATTGCAGAAAGCGTTAAGTCTATACTGGGGCGTCATACGAAAATTCTTGTAAAATATATGGTGAAATTGGAGACAAAAGGGGATAAAACTGAAAATCGTGTTTTGGTGAGTACATATTTCATTCATTATGCATACATATTTTCCACTGACCTTGCCAACACACAAACCAAAATATTACATTTCAATTAATAAAACAAACACTGCTATTAAAGTGAAATGTATACCTTTGGGCATTCCATCAAAGCTTAAAGTGTCGACTATCTACAACCACCATTGAATGCCACGTCGGTCATTAGTAGTTTCACTTTTTGAATCTCAAATAGCAGTCACTTGTCAGTGAGTGTGTCAGTTGTGTCATTAATAACTTGATAATTTAGAGGAATATTAGTAGATTTATGAATTATTATGGTTTTTGTTTTTTCTGTCTTCGTTTGTTCTTTTAAATCTGTTTATCATTAGAGCATAAACTTTAAACTGCAGTTATGTAGTTCTATAGTTATATATAGCTTAATTTGCAATAACCCGCGACTCTGTCTGTTTTCATTTGGTTCTTGATATCTTCAATAGATGTTTTCTTTATAGTAAAACGATTTTCTTATTTTTAATAAACCATTTTCTGTTGTCGATGAAAAAATTAGCATAAACTAATTGCGGTCGGAAAAATACTAATTTCGGTCTGAAAAAAATACTCATTTTTGTCTAAAAAAAATACGAAATTTTAAATCAGATTTTCAAAAAAAAAAGAAATAGATAACCTTCCAGGTCCGAATACAGGTAGTGTGCCTGTTTACATGGAAAAGTAAATAGCTAAAAAGAGACCCGTTTTTATTATTATTTTTTTTTTTTTAATGAGGTAAAAAATAATGAGTAGTAAAGAGTGATTTTATTGGGGCTTGGGTTTTCAGTGTAGAATTTCACTGTCAAACATGCATAAATGGGTTTTTTTGGTCTAATCCCATGCACTCCTACCCCAACTCCATCGTTTCTGTATACCATACATGATAGTCCCTTGAAAGCTTTGGTCTCGTCAGTTCTCAGTTATTTCTATCAAGAAATGTGACCGTGAAGTTGTGGTAGAAGTAGTAACGCGGAAGACATTTGTCGGTAGTAAAGATACTAAAATCTTCAATCTTGTTAATTTCTTTAAATAACTTCGGATGAATGTTTTTACCCACCGCTCTTTCTGATGCAGAGATGAGCTTACACGAAAACTATAGAGCTTTCTTGACGAATGAGTGAAGTGGTGGAACGTTTAGCAATGGTTGCAGTGCCGTGGAGGGCGTTGTTCGCATTGCTACTGTAACATAGACGCTAGCTAGTCTTTGAAGTTTATTGAGCTTGGCTTGCGCTGTTTTTTTGTTTTGCCTTACTCCACCATATTGGTGCAGCATAGGTAATTATAGGTCTAACTATAGCAGTATATATCCACATTGGGAGCAATATATTTTACTTCTTTCGAGAAGTTACTGGTTTTCCCAAAAAGTGTAGGTAATTTTAAATTGTCCTTGTTTCTTCTTTTGGTAAACACCACTCTGTTAGTTTTCTTGGAATTAACGTTTAGCCCTAAGTCTCTACACCACTTTGCAATCAGCGTATCCTTATCCAGCGTGATTCTAAGAGATTATCTACTACTAGACTCCAGAGTAGTGAAATTCACATATTTTAAAGTTTTAACGCATTTTTCTCGAAATCATATTTTTCAAAACGGGGGCCACGTTTTTCACGAATTTGTCCAAATGTGTGTCATTGCTGGAACGTTTAATTAGTTATATTTTTTAAATTGTCAATATAAAACCTCCATTTTAGTTTTCTAGTTCACCGGATAACCAAAGTCCTACAGATTAATATAATATTTTTATTTCAAATACTTGAGACTTGAGATATCGTGGTCACCATTGAATCATGTGTTTTTTTTTTTTTTTTGGAGGCATATCTTTACCTGCACAAGCTTAGAATATTTCCTCATGGAAAAACATTTTTTATTGTAGTTTAAGGCAATAAACAATTACCAAAAAAACGCATTACAAAATATTGAATCGTTAGCTTGGAATTAAATTGTGAAAACTCTTTTGAAAAATGACCGTCACAGTTGAAGACCTCTTAAGGGGGCATGCTCATTGCTCTACAGAAAACAACTAAAACTAAATTGTATAAAAAAACGATAGATAGAGACTTGAAATTTTTTTATTTTATAATACATCCAATTATCTTTAAATTTTTTTTTATATTTAGTTTTTAATTTGGTTCTCTAGTTTTCCTGTAGATGACGTCCAAAAAAATCGCCTTTTTAATCGGCGTGTGCTATAGTCCTCCGGGTGCCCCAAAACAAAAAAATCAATAAAAATCTAAAAATACACAAAACTTTATGTAAGATAGGATAGAATAGAATACCCGCCAATTTTACAAAGTATATTTCGAGAAAAATGGGTTTAAAAATAGTGCAGCTGTCGCGGGACTATAAAATTCATATAGCACTCATAATATTCGCACTTATATCAATACGTATATTTCTAAAACCATATTTTTTTAGATAAAATTTTAGATACGTATTCTAGACACTATAAGGAACCTTTTTATGAGAAAAAAATAAAACAATTTTGCATTCGAGCAATGGACATGCCCCCTTAAGTTAAATATTAAATCATGTAACATGTGATAAAATAAACAATATTGAATAATATACATATACACCTATAATATCATTAATGGCATTGCAAATTGTTTACGCTCAGTGTAAACAAAGCCGATCTCAAACGCTATTCAAATTTGCAAGTCGTATCCAAGCCACAGTTATGAGCTACGGTGAACATATGGTAATCAAATACCCACAAAAATGAAATGGCATTTGATTTAGCGATGTGCAAGTAACAACATCAAGCTGAGGAGTCCAATCGTTAAATCTACAATGTTAGAAACATAACAGCAAAAACTCAAAACTAACGATAAAATCAGCCGTAATTAATTAATTACTTACATTTGTGATTTTTCAAACTTAATAAGCATGTTATTGAAACTAGTGCACAAATAAACTCAAATTACTTCTGAACTAGTTAACATATATATTAAACAGAAAAAAACGTAATATTAACAGAAATCTCATTAATGTTTTTATTCATCAACAAAATATTTTTTGTTATTAACTTTAAATAAAAAGTTTGACTTTTTCCGAAATGCCTCCTATTAATCGGGTTTTTAACGGTAAATCAAGATTTTGGTGGTGTTAGGCAAATTTCACATACAGACTCTTGTTTTACTCAACAAGACCTACAAGAAAAGTATCTTCTCAGGTATTTTATACTGTCGCACCGTGTTATTCTTTTCTTACCATTCAACTGCTGCTTTAGTGTAATGGCATGCAGCCAAATAAGGCTAACAGAAAGCAGAAACTGCATGGTACTTTATGAATGGCAAAAGTCTTTTTTGCAGACACTCCCGGATATATATATCGGTGTTGATTGTCTCAGTTGTTACAAATGAACTGCTTCGTCTATCACAGCTACAGATTGCCTACCACACCAAAAACTTCTTGGGAAATTTAGACTTCTTCTGGGTCTTATACTGCTCCTGCACATTTCCTATACGATCTGGAACAAAAAAATCCACACCTGGAAGCAGTGAAAAGTCACCCAGTATATAAGTCTCATCGTCCATAATGCAGCAATCGAAATTCCTTATGAAACCACGGTGCAATATTTTGGCTCGCTGTTCTTCGAATTTCTGTCTGTAACTTTTTGGACCTTGTATGACTTCAGCCCTTCCTCTCTTTTAACTTTTCTAACAAAAGTTTCAGAGCAGCCTAGTTTTTCATCCTCTTTCCTGCATTGGTTTTTTTGTTTTTTCAAAAAACTATTACCTTCTTGGTCATAGCAGGGTTATTAAACCCCTTCTTTTGCCACTTCATTGCTTCCTATTAATGGTCTGGCGTTCATTTTATACTTTAATAACACACGAAACGGTATTTCGCGAAACCCGTGCTTTTCGAGCAATTGCTTTGAAACTCAAATTGGATTTTCATTGCGCAGTCTAATAATTTTTCACGCACATCTATTTCGCTGCTCATTTTTAAGCCAAAAAGTATCGAATGATCTTAAAATTTGACATGAGAGCTTAGACATGTTTAAATTTTAAATTTGATCTAGGAAAACACTATGAGTAAAAACGTATACACTAGTTTCATCGTGCGCAAACCTTAAATATGTTACATGTTATGTATTTTACTAAGTGTTCAGCTCTTTAAAACGCAATATTTTACTTTTCTTAAAAAAAATTTGGTATTCGTAATCAGCAAACTTTAAAACCCCCATATACCGGCTTTCGTGGGAATAGATGCAGTTTTGCACTAAGTGGTCCGCGACCAAAAAATACCCATATACCCTCGCTAGAATCAACTTTTCTACTTTTGGCCAGCTTTTCGGTATTTGGGATTACTGAGTGGCGCCTAGGAAAGATTTTGATTTTTCACCAAAAACTTTTAATTGGATGTTAAACTAGGCAGCTCCCGAGGTGTTATATAGAAAATAACTAGTGTTTTCATTTCAAGAACCCTGTTTTTTTTCAAACAATTTTTTCCGCGAATAGACATATTTTACTCGAAAAATTCGAACAGTTTTGCTTTAACCCTTGATAGCCCCTCCAAAAAAGTTGTTTCAAGATTTTCGTTCAATAGATTTTTATGTCACCCTTAAAAGCTCTCTTAAAAATTTAATTTCAAAATTGTTTTTTGGTGGATTTTCATACGAATGTCTTTATATGTGTTAATTTGATCTGAATAACTGAAAGAGCAATTTTTCAATGAATATTCCGCCATTCCCTATCGTGTTGATTAGTATAAAATGTAACGAAAAAGGAGAAAATGCAATGGGGTATTTTTTTTTTTGCTCATATATTCGAATGAAGAGTTCATGGATGTACATACATTTATAGTGCGAACACACTAGAGTGAACTTCAAATTTAAGTGGGCACATGCCAAAAAAGGACTTTTATTAAGAATCGAATTTCGTTTTTGACAGATTATAAGTTTGGAGAAGAAGAAGAATTTTGGTATGTGTTTTGTGAAAATAGTTATAAATAATTGGAGGAATAGCAATGAGTTGCTCTCTGGCTCCATTCTTTTATTTTTTCACTCTTGCTTTTGTTAAATATTACAAGAGCAACTGTTATGAAACAAAATACATAATGTTTAAAAAATGTAATAGATCTCATTATATTTGCTCTGGTTTTTACAACCATCTATTTAAGGTTGCTGAATTACTTTCGCCACTTAAAGTGTATTTCGTTGAAATTCAAAATTTCATTTGACAGTTTTCGTATGGCAAAACTCTGCATTTCAGACGCACTTCAGACGCATTGCAACGAAATGCTAAATTTGCCTGAAATTCCCTCTGGTCCGCACTATTATCCAGAATTTACACGCTTATTATCACATCATAATGCCGTATCATAATGTACTGGTTAAAAATGTTAAACCACGTTTTAATAACACTCAGCTCTCTGACAAAGTGAAAAATTTCATAAATGTCTCTCATTAACAGAAATTTTATGTACTTTTATTTTACTAATTGGTGCTACATTTCCCCTCCTTTCTTCAATATTCATATATACATTTTCTTTTTCAGTAGCATTCATTACATACACCAGTTCGTGTTAATTGCTGCTGGTATTAAATCTTATATATTTCTGCTGGTTGATTGCACCGTCAGCAACAGCTCTCCATCAAATTAAACAATTCACAATTATCAAAAAACCAAAAAAAAAAAAAATGATTATTGTTGAGCTATTTCAAATAGCGTTCGCTCTCAAATAGATATATTCCAGCTTAAAACCAACATGATAGGACACAGCGTGGCAGCTGTCGGTCGGTCATGTGATATTAATAATACTCGCTCTTTGTAAATAAAAGAAAAGAAAATTCTTTCGCCAGCAGCTGCTTGCTGAAAAGTAATTGCTGCACTTGTGGCGCTGGTTGCTGCTGATGATGATGATGTTATTATTGTGCAATTGAACATTTATAGATACAATAGACAGAGAGATAGACATAATAGTTATACAGTAAACAACAAGTTGCAATGGCTGGCTGCGATTGATGATACTAAACTGAATGAATATAAAAAAGTCATAATAGCCATATTATGTACCATGAAATATGATTCTATGTCGTATTTGAATTGTATCATCAGTTAAGTTGCTGCTTATATGAGCTGTATTATTTTTCTGTTATAGCGTTGTATTGGAGCAAGAATCAGCTTGAAAAATTGTGTAATTAACAGTTAATTCCACGAAAATCATTTAGTATAAATTACGTTACGTTTCCTACATAATTCTATAAAATTGATATAAAAGTTATGAAAGGTAACGAGAAAAGGAGATCGGTCTATATCACTTTCACTCAGAGTGATATCACTGCTCACTTCATCGCAACAATATTTTGTCAAGTTGAGACTCATAAGAAAACATGAATTGAGAATTGGAAACCGTAGGGACTCACAGCGATACAGAAAATTTGCCATCAAGATCAAGAAGATGGACATTTGATCTCATCCCAGATATTGAGAGCTGGATAACCCGCCAGCATAGAGAAATTGATTTCCACATGACGCAACTACTTAGCGGACGTGGTTACTTCACCGCATTAAGTATGACGAAGAACCGGTTTGCCCCAACGGCCTGACACGTTTCAATTTTGAACGTGCTAAGATAAGGAAAGCCTTTGGGGACGCTCCCATATTGGCTAATATTACCACACACATGTGCCACACGCTCCATAAGTGGCACGCAGCCCAGAAAGCGGCAGCAATAATAATGCTTACACTTCGCCGCATTGAACGTGTTCGTAATATGAAACGTACCCGATTGAGCAGCGCAACAAGCGTTTGAACAACAGCAATGTATACAGCCTCCAAAATAGGTAACTTTAATTGTTTTGCCCCTGCAGGAAGAGGGCTAGAATATTCCCGCGGTAAGGTATGCCTGTCGTAAGAGGCCACTAAAATACCCTACAGAGGTGGGAAGCGTGACCAAAATAAGGCGCAACCCAAAAAAAGAATGAACGCCAAGGAAATCCAGACGTCTCCTGCGTTTATACGAAACTGCTTTATACTGAAATGAGACCACTCACGCCTATAGAAACTTGCTCCTGCACTTGTTCCAGCCGACTCTTTACCCTGCTATCAGATCAATAATAATTGTTACGGTTAATCGAAGTTGGCGAAACCAGGATATCAGTGACCCTACCCCACAGACAGCGGACGGTAATTGACCAGACCGAAAAAAAAACGAGTGAGCAGTAATGCTCTAGATGGCCTCCCGACGAAATACTAAATGGTGGTTCCGGGAGGAGCCTTCCTTTGGACAAGAGGAGTTGTTTAGCGAGAGGAAGTATCGCACTGATTTTGGCTTTCAATGCTTTTACTCCTCGTGAAAAAAACCATCGACTTTATAACTTCTTCACCTCTACAACTTCTACAAATATTACTGGATGTAAACGATTATTTTGAGAGCATAATTTATATGAAGAATAAACTATTTTAACCGAATATGGTAAATAGTAAATTTTTGATAATCAAAAAAATCTCAAAATTTTATTGAGTTTTGTCTTATAAATTAAAATAGAAATTCATTTTAACTTTCATCAAATTAGGTATTTGATAATAACAATAATGTATTCCCAGAACTTTCAAATTTCATTTAAACAATAGAATTTGAGGGTAAATGGATATTACTGCATGAATGATGATAATTTCGATTCATACTTATTTGTCTTCTTCATTTGACGAACAAAAACAACTACTAAAACTTTATTTTTGTCACAGGCAGTAGATCGTTGAAACTTTGACATTTTCTTTTATTATAGGTAAAAAAAAAACAATTGAATTAAAATGTGTGCTTGTTTGTGTAAGAAGACTTAATTAAATTTCATTTTAGTTTTACTTTAGCTTATTCAATGAAGTCCTCCTATTATCCTTATAAATATTTCTCCTTTAACATTTACTTGTGTTTGTTTATATGCTGATACGAAATTTAACACCAGGCTTCGTTTTCTGCTTAATGAAACAATATTATATCCTCAGTATTATTACTTTTCTTCCCCTCTTTCTTTAGAGTTTTAATTTTTGAAGTCATTTGTTGAGACTTGTGTGTATGTAAGGATTAAGGTATTTAACACTTGATTTGTTAATTGCATGCAAATATGCTTAGGAAACACTTCATATCGATTTCATACAAATTCCAATACAGTTTTTAACTTGGTTTTTAATTTATTAAAAGCATTACATTAGAGAAAGCATACATGCAAACATAGTAGTTAGTTAAACTTTGCTACAGTGTTCTTCAATTTTGTAATACTCTGTAGGTAAAAGCACTAATATCCTTAAACTATTTCTGCTTAGGTTAATTAAGTCTTTAAAGTTATATGAGTTACATATTAGAGCTTCCCAATATGCATGTACACGTGAAGTACGTTTGCACGTGTATTTGAAATACGAATTTTAGTAAGACCACCAATTGAATATGAGTTCAAAGCTTTAATGCCAGCCTGGCAGAAAATATCAATTTATTTTCTCTCTAGATTTTATATTTAGGTACTATAATACACAATGGTCGCCGTAGTCTATTGGTCATTGTGTTAGACTGTTACGCAGGATGCCCGAGTTAGGCAGAGTAAAAAATCAAAAACAGAAAACTCAAATTTGTATATACGGCATCACGGACTTGGCTGGTAATGGCAAGCTTCCAAGAGTATAAATTTGCTAAAAAAAAGCTTTTCACTTCGCCTTTCGGCATAAAACTGTAGGTCCTTTCCCCGAAAAGCTCGGTCTCGGTCCTCCATGGGCTGTTGTTCAATAAAAGCAATGAAGATAATACACAAATATCTTTAAATCATGACATTTTGTTTAAAAAATTTAGTTTATTAAGAGTTCATTCATATTTTATAACTTCTCAAATTATAGCATTAAGTGTATATTAAAAATTTATCAAATACATATTTTAAAAATTTGAGCAAATTGTATTACTTAAAATCTTGTAAAACAATTTGTCACTCTCACTAAAATGTCCCGTTTTTATCCTCCCCCACTCTGCTTTTTCTAAATTATGTATTCTTCTTTTTGAGTAGCGCTAAAGAGACCCGACCCTTACACAACTTATGAATTTTAAATGAACGTTGACGCTTTCAACTTCAACACAATCCCTATTTGCCTTCCTTTAATTATATGTAGTATATACAATGCTTACACTTTGTGTAGCATGCTTTTAGGCGGGCGCGCAAATTTACATTGACGCCTTCCTATAAAAATGATGATTACTTTTAATTTTAATTGAATTTTTCACTTTTCTTTCGTGCTTTTCTTGATGCATTTCAAAGTAGCTAACTATGTAATCAAATCAATAATGCAAACAAATACAATTTAATATATGCGTGTATTAATTGGGTGCCATTTTTGAAAATGTTTTTATTGCCGAGCTGAAATTTATTTATTATTTTACGTGTTTAAAATTTATTTTCAAATTAGAAATTAAATTTAATTTTTTACGCAAAAATAAAAATTCCCAAAAAAAAAATTGCGTGCTTTCAAGTGCGCAGTCAAGCGAAATGTACGAAAAGTTTGTTTGTCTTAAAAAGAAATCGCTTATTGTTGTGTTGCCTGTCATTATGATTTAAAATTTCCTACTGCTACTACAATTTATGCCAATTCGTATTGCTCTCGCCATGTCTATGAAAGTAAATAGTAAATAGTTATTTGCTGAAGCCAGATTTTGTGAATGCGTAACGTGTACGTTGTAGGTAAGCAGTAAACCACGTCAATTAGAAATAAGTTGAAAATACATAAGTTTAAAAATTGTATATCCACTAAAGTAGAACTAAAATTTAGACTAGACAGTCTTTACCGAAAACTGCTGTGTAGAAAGCCAGTATTCGATACACGGCACAGTCGAAAGGTTTAAAATTTCAGTCCTCACTAGTCTCCGCAAAAGATTATGAATTTATATGTCTTGAATTTTTATATTTCTTTTTTTGTATTTAATTGTTATTTAAATGTGCACCTTCGCCAACCCTTATTTTTCATATTACAATCTATGTATATCTTAGCCTGACTCGATTGAAGCCTAAGTCAGTTCCCAATTTTCTTATTACATAAAGATGTATTAAAATCGTGTTTTCTTTATATTTTCAGGTTTTTACGCCAGTGCGTATTTATATGCTCATTGCAAAGGTGCCCACAAAGGTAAGTGTCTAAATACTTCAATACTTACATATGTTCTTTATATATGTCTATATTCTACATACTTTTCAATAGATTGAATGCCATTTTCATTATTTGGATATACAAGCGGTAGAAAGCAAGAAACCCACACATTTTTCAATCATCACAAATGATCGTCCATATTCATTTGCAACGACAGGAGATGCGGGGAATTTTAGTTCGGTAAATATTTAAATACTTTAATAAATGTTTATGCTTCATTCAAATATTCAAATGTTTTTTTTCTTTTTAATTCATATTTTGTAGAATGCTGATGTAATTCTCACCGATTTAGCATCGGCAATTAAACAAATTTTTCCAACAGTTCCTTTGAAATACATTATTAGAAAGGTAATTAATATTTAAGTATATTTAAAAGTATATATGTATGTATGTTTGCATATGTGTAAATATCCTCTATTTAAATATTGTTTAAATAATATGCGAGCCATAAAAATCAGTGAGCTGAGCATTATACAAAAATTGCGCTATATTCACATACATAATTTCTTACTTTTATGTCACCTTACTCATATGTAGAAATACATACATATATTTCAATTTATTCAACGCTGAGTTTGTAACTCTTTATATGAATTTATAACCCCTCGACAGCACAGCTAGCAGTAAGTACCCTGCGGTATTCTCTATGAAATAAAAACCTCATTGAGCTTCTCCAACCACCCAACTTTAAATTATTGTTCTTATGACATGTATACATACCTAAGCACAGAATAAAAGAATAGAGTACGATTATGTACCTTACATGAATATAAACACTATATACATAAGTATGTATTTATGAATTTGTACATATATGTCTGTCTGTTATGTACACATGCAGAAGTATATTCTCATTTAAACTTTTACATTCTTCATATGTAGATATGAATTTATACTTACTTAGTACTGTGTAGTGTATTTGTATTACGCATACATAGTAGAATAATTTCTGTTTTTTGCTGTGTCGCAAAATGCTTATACCACCAGCACCACAACGTTTTATGTCGTTATGTCGAAGTTTAATTAAAGTTTAATTCAATGTTTAAAAAGTTCGTCGACATTTCACCCATTCTTCTGTTCCAGTAGTGCTTGTGATAATTGTAGATAGATTGAGACAACAGTCTCTCTCTCTCTCTCTCTCTCTCTGAACAGTGCTTACTTATTGAAATGACTTTAATTTTGAATTAACCCAATTTAAATAGTTCATGAAGTTCATATTTACGATCAAAACTATTATTACTAGAATACGTAGTTGCTCTATACAATACATTAAATCAGAGATGAGCTGACATTTTAAATTGCATTGATTATCTTACTTGAATGTAATAACTAGGGCAAGGAATTCCATGCAAATGCATGTTTTTACTGGGAATTTCAAAAGTGAAATAGTCAAGTTATCTTTACGAATCATGAAATTTCCTTTAAAATGGCATTCAATTGTTAGTGTATATTTTTGCATATTTTACAATAAATGCATATTTTTGCATGCATATTTTTGGGAAACTGTGCATATTTTACAATAAATGCATGTTTTCACATATTTTACTTCTTTCTTTTTTTTTTTTTTTTGATTTACATATTTATAATTTTCTAATAATTTTGATAACCTTTTAGTGAGCTGCGAAAAGAAATTTCAAGTTGGCTAACATTTGAAAAGCCAGAAACTTAAAGAATTGAATGATCGGCGCTCAGAAAAAACAATACAGCCTTTGATTACTACCTCTGCAGCGGTAGGGCTTAAAATATTTTGTTTAGATTTATGCCAAGCTTTTATTTCAGCAGATATTCCATTGTATTTTACAATCCACAATTAAGAAGTTTTTTGAGAACATATATTAATGAAATCATTCCTCATGAAACGTCACTGCACAAAACTTATATCGAACAAATATATTATTCGTATTATTAAAAGAAATCAAGTTCGCCTTAGAAACCATTTCTTATGGTTTTTCATAGATGATGCTATTGATATCCCGGTAAGATATGTAAATTTGGAGTTTAATGAAGAAAATTGTTCTATAAACAACTATTCTATAATTAAATTTTGTGCTTTCAAATACGCTCCTATCGTCCGAGTGTTGATGTAGAGTGATCCTTAAGACCCAATCGGGAAAGATTTGTATTTAAAAACGTCAAAAAAATTGTATTGTTTACGCCAACAAAACAAATAAGGATTGATCTCATGATCATTTACATATTTACTTAACTACGATTTATGTTAAACTTTTTATGTTCATTTTACATTTTTTGTTGCTTTTTATAAATTCATTTTATATTTTAAATTGAATTGTGTTCGTCCTTTGTTTATTAAATTACATGCAATATTTTTAGTTTTTTTTTACCGAAAATATGCGATCAAAAACAAAATATTTTTTTGTTTTTAATTACATATTTTAGATGTTTTTAGTGCATTTTTTGCAGTTTTAGTTGCATATTTTTCAACTTTAAGTTCATATTAAAGCGCGGTTCACGCCAAATTGGCACGATTTGTTGTGGTCACCACGTCGCCCCTAGTCATAAGAACAACAAATTTTTTACTGGGATTTGTTTACAATACCGTTACCGTTAGTTGATAAATTTTTCATATTAATTGATCGCAAGTTGGTGATTGTGTGCACAATGGAGCTGCAAATAGAAAATTGATTGTGAACAAATTTATTGAAAATCCGTCGTGGTCTGGTTCAAAGATTGCGAAAGTGTTAAATATCTCCAAAAGAACGGTTATAAAACGATATAAAGAAACTCTTAGTGTTGAAAGAGCTAAAAAAGTTGTGAACAAAACGGGAACCACCAACCTAAAGGCAAAGATCTTGAGGTCCATCAAAAGCAATCCCGGACTATCGGATAGTGATCGTGCCAAAAAATTCAATACCAGCAAAAGTACTGCTAGACGAATACGCATAAAAGCTGGGCTAAAGTGCTATCGTGCTATAAAATATCCAAATAGAACAGACAAACAGAATTTGCTGGACAAAAAACGTGCTCGTCTTCTTTATAATAATGTTTTGACCAAATTCAATGGATGCATTATTGTGGATGACGAATCATATGTAAAATTTGATCTTAAACAGCTTCCAGATCAAAAATTTTATATGGCAACGAATCGTGTACCCTCAAAATTCAAGTACATAAAAATAGATAAATTTGCAAAGAAAGCAATGGTGTGGCAGGCTATTTGCAGCTGTGGTCTCAAATCCAGGGCATTTGTGACATCCTCTTCTATGACGTCTGATATTTCCATCAAAGAGTGCCTTTCGAAACGACTATTGCCATTTGTTCGTCACCACCATTCCCCAGTAAAGTTTTGGCCTGATTTAGCCAGTTGCCACTACTCTAAGGAAACCATGGATTGGTATCAGACAAATAAAGTAGATGTAGTTCCCAAATATATGAATCCACCCAATTGCCCCCAGCTTCGACCGATCGAAAAGTACTGGGCTATTACAAAATATAAGTTGAAGAAAAATTCAGGTATTGTCAAAAATGTGAATTCAATGTTAGTAAAATGGAACCAAATAGCCGCAAAAGTATCCAGAGCGGATGTTCAAAGGTTGATGGGGTCCATTAAAAGGAATACCCGGAACTTTTTGCACAACAAAGAAATTTAAATCTTTTAATATTATAGTATCAAAACACAATATTAAACTTATCATTTAATGCATTATTTGTTATTCTGAGTGTTCTGGTTAAAAAGATACAGCAACTTTCCTGCGTGCCAATTTTGCGTGAACCGCGCTTTATATGCGCATATTTTCGATTTTTTAGTGCATGAAATTCCTTACCCTAGTAAGAACACAGTGCAACAGTAAATTTCAAATGTCGAATGGCTAACTTTTTAAAGGTAATTCGCTGAATCTGACCCTGTACTCAGATTTTCTCTATCACGTCCAAAACCCATAATTTTGGTAAGCGCGGGGCCAATATAATTTTTTTTTTTTATTTACTTTGTAAATGTGTCACAGTTAAGAGTAAGTTGTTTATCATGGAAGAAAGGAAAAAATTACTAAGACAGTAACAATCCACTTAGCCCTCTTACAACCCTTTTGGGTGTTATATGAAGCCTCTATTCGATATATGACTATACCGAGTAAACGAACGCGAAACCTACAATTAGATTTGGGTAAAAAATGTTACCCATCGAAAAGTAGTTGACCCTAACTATTAATTATTTTCCTCAAAGACTGCTCGTTGCTTTTTTAACGGTAAATACAGTATTAAGGCAGTATAAAGGCAAAAAAATTGTAATCTTTCAAATTAATTTTTGGGAAACAGCTAGACTTAGGTGGTTTTGACCTTCAATAACTTGAATTTTTTTTATGGAGAATATTTTTTGCGGACAATTAATTTTTTCCAACAATTAATCCAGCACAAAGGGATTATATAAAAAAAGGTTTTTTTTCAAGGGTTAATTCTGGGTAATTTAGACCTTCGGTGACGCCAACTACTTTTCGATAGGAAAAAATTTTTAAGAAAAACTAATGATAGGTTTCGCGTTCGTTTACCCAGTATAGTCATATATCGAATAGAGTTTTCATATAAGTCCCAAAAGGGGGTTGGTGGAGTGTTACTGTCTAAGTAATTTTTTTCCTTTCTTCCATGATAAAAAACTTTCTCTTAGCTCTGAAACATGTACAAATTAAAATAAAAAAGATTTATATTGGCCCGCGCCCCTACCGGGGATCCCAGACGTGATACAGATAATCTGAGTACGAATTACCCTTAAAATGTTCTCCAATCGACATTTGATATTGTAAAGTGTCAAATTGTTGCACAGAAAATCGTCGGTTCAGTGGTAAAATTCACTAAGTACAGATTTCGTTAAATTTGATTCGGATTTTGTGTAGAAATCACGATTCTTAGTTTAAGACTATATTTATTGAGAAAAACTCATTTCTAGCTTTAGATTCACTGAGTATTTTTTCCAATATATGAGACTAATGATTTTTGTACCTGAAGGCTAAACCAAAAATTCCTTTTTCACGTTTTAGCAGCATCAAATACTATTTTAATATTTATTGATTTTTCTGGGACCTTATCTTAACAAAAGAGCACTTTTCTGAAGCACTTAAGTTCACAAATAATCACAACACAATAATATCTTCGCGAAAGTAGACGCTACGCTGATATAAACCAAAAAATTTAGACAAAAAACACTTTGTAAAGGCAAGATTTAATTTTGTTTGAAAATATTGAATGTTAAACATTTTAAAACGACAGTTAAGTTAGATGACCTTAAAACCTAAAAAAGCTCTTGTCCAATATATTGAAAGAATGTCTGAAAAGGTTAATGAGTTTTATCTCTCAATCGACATATTTTCTAATTTAACAGAAATACATCCAGGACCATGCTCACTTCTTCATAAATTTTTTTTATATTTTGGTCAAATATATTGGGAGTATAGAAAAGTTTATATTTTCTATTTGTATTTATTAATTGTGTTCAGGCACCCTGCATAGCAGCAAAGTGCATATCACACCATGGCGACCACATTTTATTACTGAAACAGTGGCTGCAACTAAACAGTGTCTCACTATCAGTAGGTATAAACAAGCATATAAAATAGGTATAAATGTTTGTTTGGTATAAATGAAATATGTTTGCATATGTGCATGTATGTATGTCTGTGTTTAAATTTGATCACTTTTAAAGCTAATGACGCCCACTCTTGCTTAGGTGCTAAAAATAATTTTATTAACTTGCTATTATTATTAACATTATGACAACATATCTAACGAGTACATACATACATGCTACACACAAAACAATTGAAAATTGTTTACATGCGTGCCAGGCATAAAATTGTAAACAAAACGTTTTTACATGAACTATTTCATATTCTATTCCAAAAGCAAAGCATAACAAAAGAAAACGCTCACACTTTGCATGACAATGAGTTAATTACGTGGCTTTTGCGCTGCGCTGTTGCTTTGACGCTGAACAGATGAGTTGCGTTTGTTTTAACCCTTATGTGAACTCTCGTATCTAGCCAGACATATTTCACATTTGCAATGTTTTTTTTTTTTTTAGTAGGTCACTTGGCGAGCTTAAATTTAGTTGGTCGTCTCGTTTCGTCATTTCTTATGGTAATAAATACTGGTACTGAAACTTAATATGGCAACAGACTTTTATGGCTAATTTGGATCCGATGTTTTATTACTTCATATATCCGAATGGAATTTTAAAACTTTCAAAACAAGCAAGTACTTGAAATTTGTTGTATATACTCTTTGGGATTTCTATCAACATTTTAATATAAATTGCAATTGGCTATATCTCAAAGAAGAAAAGGACTCTTCTTGTGTTACACTGCAATATAGTCAGCATAAGAGTTAATGTTTGTACTCAAGTAAGTAATAGTAAGTAGTAGTTGTACATATTTAGTTTGTTTGTATTATACATGTATGGTTCAACAAGAAATGCTTACAATGTTTTCAGTTTTAGCGATAATTGCAGTTAAAGTGTAGGTTGTGCTCAACTTTTAAACCTAGTCGATTCATAATTAATAAGCATTTTAGTGAACATATTTGAAAATGTGAAGCAATGTGTCAAACAAGAAAAATAAAGCCAGTAAGATGCACAACAATGCGTATTCATATCATGGTTTCGTGTATACATATCAAAATCAAATATATCATAAATGAACTATTCATATGAATGCAACATTATTAATTTCAATAGGCCCTCTGAGGCTGCTGTTACTCGTACATGGAACTCTCCTCTATTACTCAATCTTAAGTATATATGTCGTCGCCTGAGAATTGATTTGGCGTATAGGTATACAAATTTGTACACACATACGCCAAATCAATTCTCAGGCGACGATGTACCAGTTTATTCGTCGACGCCATTGTGAAAATGCCTAAAAGCGCAATCTTTCTGCATCGCAAGTATAAAACACTATTTGGACAAATCGCCTTAAACTATGCAATAATTTCTAAAGTATACAATTTGTATTCAAGTATAAATATGCAATCATAAAAAGGCAAACATTGTGACAATTCCATATTTGTTCTATACTACATATGGTACACATGTCATAAAATCATAAAACTATCCACTAATTTAAATATAGATGACAAAAAATTATCATAGATTTACAAAATTTTATTCAGCTCTATGTGAGCTTGCCTTTATAGACAAATCAAAGTGAAAAATATTTACGAATTGAATTTATTCAGTCATATGTTATAAGTTATGATGTTTTTGTTGATCTAAATCGAAATCTTAATATTATCTAAACCAAGCTTTAACCACGAACGTTAACCACTCCATACTTAAAAATATGATTAACTTATGCTGCTTGACAGAGTATGCCTGCGTTTTCAATGTACTACTTAGAAATCACAGTAACTCAAGTATGTTAGAAACAGTTGACAGCTTAATATATTGAGTGCCACGTCGCACATTTTTGAACGATACCAATTGCTCCCTGGAGTACTATGTCGTACGAAAACGTACGACGGGAATTGTTTTACCTAAACCAAGTCGTTGTTGTTAATGTTTTAGGATATTTTGGCTTTAGGTGAAAAATTTGTTTGCACGATAGCGACACTTTCGATTCAACTAGAAAACCGGAGTGGCCTCCAAGGACCTTTTTCCACCCTAAAATATTAGACCGACTTACATTTTAAAATATGTTTATACTTATGTAACCTACACACTTTGTGTACATGTTATACATAAAACTACCTCCCCTTTTAATTTCCCCAAGGCAGATATTAATACGACAAGCAAGCTTAGCACAGCCGATTTAACTATATAGTATTTCTGTCCGTTTATTCGAACAAAAATGAAGCGATCTTAACCAAATAGCCGGGCATAGGTTTAGTTCAGAAAATCGACCAAGTGGCCGTAGCACTTGTAATGCATGTGAAAAGGTTAAATCAAACGAAATCATAAAACCAAATTCAAATCGGATAATAATCACGACCGCCAGCTATTTAAGGCAACTTGGCATTTGTATTACATAGTGTATGTGATATTTCAAGTATAGGGGTGCTCGATAAATGACTTTTCTTTTTTTTTCGTATTTCTTATTACTAGCTACAAATTTGACGGCAACTTTATATTCCATATCAATTGCTTCAAAACTAATATTATTACACTTGCAATCACTAAAAACTTTGTAATAATTTGAATCATATGATATGTACTTAAAATTTGTTAGCAGCAATAGCAACAATAAAGTTTTTTCTCCCTGCAGCTTTTGTGATATTTCCTCAAAAAGTAAACATCAAAAAAGTGGTAGTTATACTAAAACTTCAGTCACAAGTACTTATCGTTTATAATGTCAAAAACTTTTGCTTTTACACAAAAAAACTTTTGCAACTTTAAGCATTAAACTAAAAACTTTTTGTCTTCTATGTACTTTACTTAGTAGGGCATTCACCCAATTTTAATTAAGACTAATTTAGAATTTTGCATTGTTCTTTTACGATTTTTTTAATTTGTCATTTACCCATTTTCACAGATACCAGAAATTGTGATTCAATTTTGAAAATTTTTAAAGCTTGATTTTTATGTGTCCAATGCTATATTTCAGCAACCAAAAAAATTAAAAATAATTCGTTGTGTATTTTAAAGGATGTTGCAGCAATTGGTATACCTCGAAAAAATGAGGTGACCAACTGTGCAAACAAGTGTACATAATCGTGCACAAAATCATGAGTAATAAACCTGAACAGTTATCTTATAGTATAAAAATAACTTTATAATGTTATATTATTATTTTAAAGCCAGTTTTTAAATATATCAATGATGGATTTTGTACTCAAAAAGTTAACAAGAAGTGGCTTCAAATTATTGATTTTTCTTCTTAATCTTTCATACCCAATGTTGCGTATATGCAACATTCACTTAAATGTGGCATAAAATAGGTGTTTAAAAATTTTCACTAATAATAATATATGCATTCAGTTCTGTTATGTATTCTACACGTTCGCTGATTGCCGAAAATTTTAAATTTTTCGCTTATGTAATTTTTTTTTAATGTTTTTTTCTTTGAAGTCCAGCAAAAATCCTAAATGCAAATTTTTGTAATAAAATCTTTTGCACTATTTTTTGAAAAAAAATGAGTTATGTTATTACAAAGCGGAAATTTTATTTATCAGTTATGTTTATAAAAGATAAGAGAATATGAAAATCAAAAGATTGGAGAAAAAGAGTTATCCAGTGGTTGTATACAGCTTCATAGCTATGTTTTAACCTTTAATAAAGGGCAAACAAATCAATGTAGAAGCAAGAAATTTGGTATAATGATTGTGTTAGACCTAAATAACCGTAATTTCAAAACAAATGGTTTCCATCAAGCCCCATTAAAATTCGGGCGTCAAAGGGTTAAGCAAGATCGTTCTCGCGCCATACAAAAAGAATTCCTTAAATTTCAAATATACAACAAATTTGTATTGAAAAGAATAATCGTTAGTTACATCCATGCCACCCAATCTACATTTTCTTGTAATTCTGGTTTCCTGGTATACAAAAATTATTAGAGGCATAAAAATTGTTTACAACTCAATAGAAGAATAAAGGAATTTAAACAATACAGTTACATAAATGCTCTCCAACGATATACATGCAAAACTGCTGTGGCAAAATTATCAGCTTTTATAATTTTGCATAAATAATAAAAAAACTTAAATTTCCATTCACTTTTCACTTTCAGATTGACATACAACCGCCAGAACGTGAGACAATATTTTCTGAGGAATTCCGACCATCAGACCCACGTAATGTTGGACCTTGTGGTGGTTTTAGCACACAATATGCCTGCATGTGTGATTTTCATGGTGTGCCCTATAGGTTTGTTGCATAAACACTTGCATATTTGCATAAATTTAATAACTTATATTTTTTCGTTTTATAGAGAGGAGGTTGCTTGGGATATTGATACAATTTATTTATCGCATGATACTCGCGTTTTGAATTTACGTGATTTCGATCATTTGGAACCAAAGTAAATAGCAATTATCACATATTCCGAAATTTTCCTGCGATCTCAGAACAATTTTAAAATTTTATTGAAAATATTTTTATAAACTAATTAATTAATTATTGAAATTTTTTGTTTTACAGAGACTTAATGGCCATTGTATCAGCATTGGAGTATAATACATTTTTTCGCGGTTTAAAAGCATCACATATGCGTCTCTCCAATGAGACTTTGGAACGTATACTGCACGTGCTCAAGCGTTCAATGTGGCTGGAAGAGCTGCACTTGGAGGCATTAGGTTTAAGGTATGAATTGATATGGAAAATGAAATTGTACCCTTATTTTATCATTAATTATTCTGTTGCAGGTCGGATTTTCTTCATAAATTAGCTGTATCTGTGATTACAAATAACAATCCTGCAATACGTACGATTGATTTGAGTCATAACATAATTGAGGATAAAGGTAAAACGCATTTAAAATTACTAAATGTAAAATTACACTTACTGGCATATATTATACAATAGATAAAGTAAAGTAAGATGGCCCCAAGTATACAAATTTATATTCCAATTTGCATAAAATATACCAACTTATTTTCTTTGTAAATATACAACTAAATACACATGACCTTAAATTCAATTAATCCAATTTACCAATTTAAATTTCAACAATTTTCATTTTGTTGTACTGTAATGTAGGAGCAAGCTCATTGTGCGCCCTACTTGGAAAAATTGTGCAAGGTTTGATTTTATTTTTCTTGCGTTAAATAAATGGTTGGAAAGAAAAAATTTAGAAAACTAAAAAAAAAAAATACAATTAAAAATCTGTTTTATGTTTTATTTTAATGGCAAAGATTATTGATGTGCTTTTCATTTAGTTCAGTTTTCTTTCAACGTTTTTTAATATTTTTGTTGTTTCGACAAATATGTGCTATTCAGTTTTAGAAAATTAACCATGTTCTGGGGAATTATATATTTGTTCTCCAAATTCTGGCTTAGCATATATTTGTTGAATTGACTTTTAATTTATTGAACATTAAGCTTCACTTCCTTTTTATGCCTGCTATAATTTTAGCTATGTTTCTTCCGTTTTTTATTTAAGTTCAAGAAATTTTATATACAAAAAAAAAAATAATTAAATGAATTTCTTCAAAATTATCAATTCGAAACTCATTTATCACCCAAAATTAAAATCATTACATAAATTGGCACATCATTTAAAAATATAAATAGCTACTTGTATTACTTTCGTTATAGTTAATTAGCTAAAATTCTTATAAACAATTTTCAATGGCTTCATCTTCTAAATGTTTAAATGCTTCTTTTATCTTGTTTACATTTATATTAAAACAATTAGTTATCATGCCTACAAGTACAAAGTTTTTAACTTTTATTATTATTTAATATAGGCGCCATACATCTAGCTGGTCCCATTGCCAAAGTTTCAAAGGGCCTTTGTAAATTGGCACTCGCCCATTGTGGTCTTACATCGAAAGGTGTCAATCAAATGTCGCATTCGTTGTCGTTGAATCAAAGTATTTCAAATTCGCTCACATATTTAGATTTAAGTGGCAATAGCCTCAAAGATGATATAACTGTAAGTAGGCATGATTTTTTATGAATTATTATATTAAATATGATTTGTAAATTTATTCCTTTGTATGCCGATTTTTCTAGAATTTGCATAACTTCCTGGCACAACCAAATGTTTTGGAGTATTTGGATCTCTCATCGACTGATATTACTTTAGAGAATGTATGTATAAAAACTCCTAAAAATACTTATAATATTGGATATAAATATGATTAATTGAATTAGTTAATTAATCAATTAATTAATTTGAAAAAATTTTATCACAAAAAACTTAATCGAATAGAATAAATATGCTTTTTATTCTCGTTAATGAATTATGCAAGATTCTAAAGTACTGGTGATTGAACAGAAACTTGATTAAACATGACTTTGATTGATCAAAATCAAAAAATTATCAATCGATTTTGTTAAATCAAATTTCAGATTAATGGATTAACTATAATAATCTTTAATCAGCAAAATTTTTTAATCAATTATTCAGATTCTAATTTATGGTGAATTGAAATATCAAAATAAGCAAGAAGTGCTTTTTGATAAACCAGGATTCTCATTGATCCGAAAATTTGTATTAACAACAACAATTTTATTAACCCAATTAATAGAATAAAAATGCCAATTAACCCAGATATACCCAAAGTGCTTGAAGTTTACTACAGGTACGTCATTGGGTATATCTTGGTTAATCGCATTCATTGTTCTACTATAAAAATAAAGTTTAAATTTTAACTGTATTATTAACTAAAGTCTATATAAAACTCCTATTTTACTAAATTTCGTTTTAGTTATTTGGTGCTCTTTTACGTGGTTGTGCAACGCATTTATCACATTTAAATGTTTCACATAATTCATTTAGCACAAAAAAAGGCAAAGAGATACCACCTTCGTTCAAGCAATTCTTTACCAGTACATTAAGTTTAAAGCATTTAAATATTGCCGGTTGTAAATTGCCTATGGAGGCGCTCAAGTAAGTACCTAACTAATCATAGCGTCACATGCTTGAGTATTAATTAAAAATTTATGATTTCAAAAAAAATTTTCAGAAATTTACTGCTCGGCTTGGCATGCAACGAGTCAACAGCTGGGCTGTATTTAGATTTAAGTAGCAATACATTAGGTGCTCAAGGTGCACATGTTTTAGAATCATGCATACACGGTGTTCGCGTTCTACAAAGTTTAGATATTAGTGACAATAGTAAGTTGAATTATATATATTGTTAGCTGAGCTACAACTTACATGAGACTTCATTGTTTACATACAAGATTTAGATGCCGAATTAGCTCCAGTTTTAACTGCAATTTCTAAGAATCCTTCAATACGAACACTTTACATGTGCCGCAGTTTGACTGGCATGAAATTGAAACACATTCCCACTGTAATGGATGCGCTTGTGAATCTTATACAAAAAGATGATTTCCCCTTAGCCGAACTAGTACTATCTGAGAATAAACTTAAGAATGATATACACGATTTCATAAATGCATTGGGTAGCAATCAAAGCTTACAAAAGCTGGGTAAATATAAACTAATTGTAAAAACAAAAATGTTTTCAAACTAATGTTCCTTCCTCTTCTCCCTTCTGTAGATATAAGCGGCAATTACATGGGTGATGTTGGTGCACGACTGCTCGCCAAAGCGCTACAGATTAATAACAAATTACGCACCATTTATTTGGACAAAAATAGCATAACGCTGCAGGGTTACGCTGACATCGTATACGCCTTAGAGAATAATCATAGCATGCGCACTATACCGTTTCCGGTATTCGATATCGCTCCGCATTTAAAAAATCATCCTGAAAAAACGGACGCCATAATGAGAAAGATGCAAGAATTATTGCTACGCAATTGTAATGGTCTCAAACGTGGTGCTGGTCAAGGTTTTCGTTTGCAACATGGTTTCATGCTCTCCTCTACACATCAGCTTGTTGATAAATTGGTCGCTGAAACACAGGATACGATTTCGATAGCCAAAGGTAATGATTCAGTATCTGCGGTGCAGCGTTTAATTGACGACGCTGAAAATTGTAAACAGCTTATGCCGAAACTGCAGGAAGCGGTACGGTGTGAAACACATCCAGTCGAAATAAAATTAACACGCATCGCTAGCGATTTGAGTTACACCATACAGAGCTATCTTGAAGAAATATTAGAGACAATGATACGCACTGCAGTTGAGCAATGCCCAAAAACGTTGGGTAGTCAAATAGTAGTGCAAGATTTACGAAAAGTGTTGAGTGAACGTTTAGTCGTGCCGGAAGATTTTCTACAGAATTGTTTGTTAAATAATGCCGGCAGTGAAATAATGAATAAAGTGGGGTAAGTGTAAAAAATGAGAATATAAATCAACCTTGAGTTTGAGTTTGTTATCTAACTATCTCTTTCTTACATACTTAAAATGTTGTGCTCGATGCCTCATTAACTAAAATTCTCTTTACTACACATTAAGCTTGCAAAAATTATTATTGTTTTTTATTTGTTTGTATATAAAGTACGATGTGCACGATTCAGTTTGTATCTTTATAAATCACATTCGTGCAAAATTTTACAGTGGAGTAATTAGATTACACATTGAATTGTAAAAAAAAAGGTTTTTGTATGCTATTAAAAGGAAGTCAAGCCTAAAAAATCTAACTCTTGCATGAAACTAAACCTTATAAGAGAGTATAAAACTAAGTGCAGGTGTCATCAATAGTGAGTTTTTTAGATGAGTAATATAAGAAATCTCAGGCCTGAAGCAGCAGACACTTTTAAGAAGAATTCACAATTCAAATAAATGTGTAATAAATTGGCCTGAATAAATTGGTAGATTTTTCAAATATTTCCAGCTTTCGAGCAGCAGTCTTTAATGGAAAAAATGCATAAATCTTTTAAACAGTAGATGAGATTCAGGAAGAATCAGTTCTAAGTAATTAGGATCATTTTTCAGAAGGTCAATAGTAATGTCAGTCCTGAAAAGGAGAACATTTGTAATTCAAAATTATTTTCGAGCTATAAATTTGCAAATTAAACATTTAGCTTATTAGTCCTACTGTTCCATTACAATAACACTACCGCACTGCCTCCCTTTACTTGCTTCTTTTTTTAGCTTTTTAATATACACGACACATACATGCACATGTATCCAAAGCTTAAACGAAATATAGTCGCAAGTTTTACGGTGTCGGTAGTGTATGAGCGCCGATAAGATTAAAAATTAACCACACATTGCAATATTCATATTTAAAAATAAAGAACAGCAAACAAAAAGCAACAACAAACACTAAAAAAGAATACAATGAAACTCGTTTTTTAATATTTATATTTTTGTTGTTGTGCGATATAGACGCTAACAGCGCAAATTCCAACCAACAACCCCGAAGCAGTGAACAAATTTAAGCTTGTGCTGGTTTTTAATAAACGCACACAATTTTTTTTTTGTATTTATACGTTTCTCGAGATCAGTAAAGGAGAAAGAACAGCAGTTTAGTTAAAACAGCTGTTCTTGGCTAGCGGAGCGCTAGCAAAAAGATTTCCTCTTCATCAGTGCAATTCATTCATAAGTTAGATGCAAGTGTCGTTGGCTTGAAATCTTTAAGCATTAAAGTCATACTACGCCTATAAATATGGGGCGTGTCATAAGAACATTGTGCTGTTGTTTTCGCGGTGAAACGGAAATTCGGAAAAATACATTAGAAAACGAGGAAGAGGAAGACGAGGAGATAGAATATGAGCAAGAAATCTCTGTAGCAGATAATTTAAAATACAATAGTGCTACAGAAAAGCTATTAAGTAAACCAAAAAGTGATGACGATGATTATGATGATGAGGAGGAAAGAGAGAAGCATGCTAGAGCGGCAAATATAAAAAAGTTATTAAAATTTTCTGTGTGTAATCTCAAGTTATAAGAATAAAAATTCATATTTTTTTATTTTGTATTACTTTCAGTGAAATTGAGCAATCTTTAGCTGCTGCCATATCGGATCGTGCCACTGATGAAGTGCTGGAGGCGTTAACGCGTTATAGACGCGGTCTCGGTATTGCTGATTCACCGTCAGTGCTGCTCGATGAACCACAGACACCTGATATTGTACGCAGCCGCTCAAGTCATGTAAGTATATCGATCATCGACTATCTATCTATCTCTATTCATTACCACATTATCATTGTCAACTGATTTATTTTTCAATTAAAGATACATGCATACAACATATTTGAAGGTTGCATTAATATATATTTAGAAAAGTTTATTGTAAATATTTTATCAAGCTTCAAGATAAGAAATAACACTTTTCTCTGATAATATTTTGTATTAGTTAAGTAGGTCGGCTTAGTTGTTTTTACACGATTAGTTACACTGTAATCTGTTGAAAAAGTTCAGCTGCCAGTGCGAAGTTTTCCAAAGAATATCCAATTCCTGTTACAAAATACTCTATAGTATGTCTAGACTTCATTTTGACCTGCCCGTTGATAAAATAATATATACCATATGTATGTATATATTTTTTTTTTTTTTTTTTGTTACGCTTTATTTACTTATCATTTTATGAGCATTTTTCTTCTTTTTTTTTTCTTTTCAATTTTATCTATCATTAATTATTTCCTATTTCGTTTTTTCTGTGAAATATGAAAAGCAATAGACTCGCTTTATATACTTCTATATATGTTCGATTTTTTCTTTCTAAATGCAAATTTATCAATTTTTTATCGGTGATGTCATTATTATGGATTTTATGAATTATTTTGTGTTGTTTAAAAATGTTTCTTATCAAATACTTTAAGAATTTTTTGTAAGCTTTTTTCTGCTACGCATCTACAGTTTGTTTGCACACCTTCCTAAAATAGTCATTTGTTAAATGTCTTGTATAACCTAAGTACTTGGATACATTTTCTAATAATTCTTTAAAAACAGTTGTTGTTTTTATGATAAATACTAATTCGATCTTCATTAATTGATGGCTTGTTTTCTTAATTTAAACCTTGATCGCGAGTTTGTTTTATTAATTGTAGCAGAATCTTATCAGTTTCACTGATGTTTTGTTGATTTATTGTTAATTTTAACTCTTCTTTATTGGAATTAAAACTTTACGAATAACACATGTTTGCAAGAAAACATTATAGGATCTTATAAATCTTATTAAATGGTGCTTGAAAAAGTAAGAAGATAATTATGTACTTCGAATAATATAGAAATGAATATATATGTTGAAAGTGTTTTTTGTCAAAAAAGAAAAATAGAAATCTGCGCAAGAGTAAATGAAATGGATCGATAGAGAATGAAAATAAATACACGATTTTTCCTTCTTAGTGATTTTCCTCAAAAACCGGAAAGTCTTTTTTGTGTCGCATTCGACACATTATTACATTGCTTTAGTATATGTATAAATAACTAACACACGATTGATTACACTGTGTAATAAGTAATTTGAGAATGAAAACTGTTAGTGGTTTTATATGGGTTTGGGCCCGCTGAATCCAAATCGTTTGTTCGTTTTCATCTAACACATGCAGTTCTTGAGAAACATACTGTTTTAAGTAACGATATAGTTTATACATATGAGAAAAAAAAGTTAAGAAATTTCTACGAAATTTTTGTTTTCTTACTCATTCCTTTTTTAAAGAGATTTTTTTAAATTCCATCAAATTTTCAAAGCCACACGTAAAAGTATCAATATGTGTAGGGGAAGAGAACAGCATAAACAAATTACTAAGGTGCCCAAACACAGGAACTGCTTCCGATCCCCCGTTTAGGGTACAAGAACCCCCGAAATTTAACAATCGAACTTTTTCAACTTTTTTCCATATAAACTCAAAAATGTATTGTTAGTGCAAAACAAATAGTATCTCAAAACTAATTAGATGTAATCTAACTCCACCTTTTGATTTAAAAAACTCAAAATACAAAAAAAATACCATATGGTAGAGTCTGTTTAAGAACTTTTTCTCAGAAATACGTATTTAGTGGACCAACATCAATACAAAACCGTTGAATCGGTTCCGTTCTTAAGCAAAAACTTCAAAATTTAAGGCATAATGTTATTGATGACTTTGAGAAATTTATTAAGAAAATATATGGAAAAAAGTTGTAATAAAAAAATTATTTGATTTGAGCTAGTAATCTTTATCATTTTTGAAATCGTAAAAACAGCTCATAAGGTGTGCCAGATTAGAATTTCGAAGCCATTTTGAAACATGAATAACATTATGGAGAAAACCAAAGAAACAAGTGTTTTTTACATTTCGAAATAGTATTAAGCAAGGAGTTCATAACATCAAAAGTTAACAAAAAAAAAAAAAACTTTTGTATGAGTACTTACTTTTGTGAACGATTAAAAAGTTAAAACAATTTTTTAAACACACTCGCAAAGGCGTGTTGTCCACTAGAGGTCAGAATCGAACAAATTTTCGCTGCACACATCGAGCCTTGAATGACAAATTATCGTAAGGATCACTTTTTTCGAAAATTGTGTTTTGTTTGCAAATAAAACTAAACTTTAGGATCAGATGCACTTTTCTATAAAATTTTAGATAGCAGTGCACTATGGTTCAAAACCCATTTTTTTGGAATAAAGTCGTAGAAAAGAGATATTTGTCTGAAACTTTGCATATATACTTCTGGTACCATATTCATAAAAAAATACAAAAATGGGCAAAATCGAATAAGTGCCACGCCTACTTCCCATATACTGCTAATCTCGCAACGCATATATCTTGTAAAGTTTCATAGATAGAAAGATAAAATTTGGTGAGTAGATATATTAACTCGAGAAATTCAACTATACTGAAAACAGAGAAAATCGGTCAACCTCCATGCCTACTCTTCATATGTAGTTAATTTGGATATATGTATGTATATATGTATGTTATATGTATATATGTAGTTTCGCATATATAAATCTGAAATTAAATATGTAACCTCACAACAGATTTTAAGGGCAAAATTCACAGCCCCGCTACCTTTCAAATAAGAAATATTTCAATACTTCATATTTATTCATTGTTATATTATCCTTAATTCATATAATCAATTATTGTTATTGCTTGCATTTAATTATTTCGTTATTGAGTAACCTCAATAAAGAAAGGAATTATTCTGAACACTTTTGTTAATAACTTGGCATTTGCAACTTTTTGCAAAAAAAAGTAATATTCCATACAACACAAACACAATTGTTAGGTTTTATATAAAATAACATGTGAACAAAACATAACACAATTGAACAACAACACACAATTATGAAAAAAGTAGCATTAACCATTTATTTAACACATCTTAGCTAATGTTTTCCATATTTAAACTTTATCTCCATTTTAAATTTTAAAGAAATTTTTACGCTTAAAGGCAGTCAATGTATTTCCCAAATTTTCTCAAGTCAACTTGCTACTCAATCAGTTGACTTTGATTGTGCGTCAAAAATAAAGTGTTGTTCATAAAATTCAATCCAATATATTTTTGTCTATCTTGAATATCTAGTTTCAGAAAATCGATTCAGTTTTAAAATATAAAATTATTAAAAATTTGACTTTATGCCATATATGTAATACTTCTATATTGGCAGTAACCTACCTTCACAATGAATTTAAATTCCGTAATCAAAGAGAGACAGTCTATATCGAAATTGTTTATTTGTGTTGGTATATGGGTATATTTGTAAACTATACAAACAAACAATTGTCAAATCGTTCCAGGGGCGAAATTAAAATAGAAGAATATGGTCCGAAACGAATTGAACTATTTTTACATACATAAATTTCTGGTTTCTTCTATTTGTTAATAGTCCTCAGATGTGAAGAACGCTGAGCAAATAAAAATATTCTTTTACTTTTAAGTCACAAATTGCTGCCTATTTTTGTCGCATTTCGGCATTCTTTGGCAGCCTTTTTAATTGTTTTTTATCACATTTATGAACATATTTCCGTATGCAAAATAAATTAATTAACTTTGTTTCTGTTTTACACAAAACTAATTCAAAACAAATTTCACATAAACATAACTCTAAAAAATGGAAAAAAAATTATTTGATATGTTTGACACCGCTCCTGAGATTTATATTTTAGAAAAGTCATTTCGGGTACATTCGTTTATTGGTTTTCTCATTCTAATGTCGGGGAATGTACCTTGTGTGTGCTGCCAATATAGAAGTACTACATATATGCTTTATGCCAAAAAATCGGCTTTTGGACCATAGTGCGGTGAGAAGAAAATGAGCTGAAAATTTTTATCGATTTTCAGTGCTTTTTTTTCTTTTTTTTTTGTGACTGTCTTAGCCAAGTTTTACCATTTAAATGAAAGGTAATAAGTTGCAATTGTGAGTCAAGTCAAAAGAAATCCTTAACGTTTATGTTTGATATTTCTAAGATGACTGATGAAGACTAGTGGCGGATTCCGTCTAATCTGCTTGTCTCTATATACACTGTTATTATCATTTTGACAAAACGTTGATTAAGCCTGTAAAATTTCACTCAAAAAAATTAAGTGTGAACTTTAAATGTTAAGAAAAGAGACAACTGTAATAAGTTTCTATAAACAATATGTAAAAATAAGTTTAAAATAAAGCATTTTTTTGTTATTTAAAGCTACTTAAACCCCAATTTGTGCATATTCTTCATGTACATTGCAACTGCCTTAGTAGTATATATACCTAAGAGCAGGGACCCAAAATAATTGTTATTTTTTGTTTAAGATTAAATTGGTTGCGACAAAAATAATTACTTTTAAAAAAATTACTTCTATATCATTATAATGCCACTAATTTATTTTTTGAGCTTCCATAACCATTGTAAATAAGAATTTTTTATTTTGGTTATTCATAACTAATTAAAATAAGAAAATTTTGTTTTGGTTATTCATAACCAATTAAAAAAACCAATATTATAAATATTTTTTTTATTTTTTGATTAGGCATATAAATACAATTTTAGTTTTGCTTGCATTTCACATATTGACTGTTTATCTATGAATGTTTTGTACATAAGCACTTAAAAACTTGTTTTGCAATTACACTGACAATGAATAAACAAAAAAAAAAATTCTTATTAATATTGGTTATGAATACCAAAAAAAAAATTTCTTATTTATAATGGTTAGGAAATACCAAAAAAAAATATTTTCTTTTTTATAACAATTATGAATAACCAAAAAAATACTTTTTTCGTTATAATGGTTGTGAAAGACTAAAAAATTATTGGTAATTTAAAAGAATTATTAGCAACAAATTTAAAAAAAAATATTATTTAATAATTATTTAGTGATTTTTTCAAATATTGGTTATAACTCTTATGTCCCTGCCTAAGAGATATTTATTTACTCATAATTTTATATTTGCTTTCTTATTTTAAATAAACTAAATTATAATAATTATTAATATTGAATTTTTTTTTTTGTGTTTCAGGACACCGATGGTATGATCTTACGACCGGGCAGGGGATCTATACTACCAAAATTAGGATTAGAATCGCCCACTGTAAGTTATATGATGCCACCACCAAAGTGGATGCAATAGAAAAAAACTCAAAGTTCAATTTCATTTCAAATTCAAATATAATTAAAAACAAATACTATTTACTTATTCTAGAGCAAATGTTTGAATTACATAAATCATTATCCATCATAATAAATTATATATTAAAAGAAAAATAATTGGAAAGCTATATACTTCCTATATATAATAAAAGAATAAATCTAAATTTATTAAAAAAAAAATAGTAAAAATATATAAAACAGATCCTTATAAATATACAATAGTTGCAATAGTTTTACACTTTCATATACACACACGCACACTTAAACATATATGTATGTATGTGGGCGAGTACAACAACACGTTCTAGCACATTTTTACACACAACTAATAAGAACACATTGTTACATTCATTAGATTTTCAAAAAACCAAAAAGAAATTAAATCATTTGTGTTTTATGTCTTCCCAATTCCTTTCTCTCTCTCTCCATCATGCTATCAATTGATCAAATCAATATCAATCAATCGCAAACAAATAATAAAATACAATACAAAATACAAATATTTAAATAATTCACCTCATTCGCCAAAATTTTGTACAAATCAAATCACAAAAATCAAATGAAACAAACATATTTAAACAGAAATTGGAATATCTGAACCTTGTAAGTAGTTGCTGTCACTCTTTCAAAATGCATATATATAATTTTTCATATTTAGGTGTATTGCATAATTTCTATCCTCAGCATTAAATTTATTTCGTGGGAAGAAAGGGAACAGTTGCAGCATTCATCAAAATGCTTTGATATTAGAATCCAAAGTTGTTTCTATTTGAGCTAAAACCTGGAATGGATTCAGTACTGAAGTCCAAAATTAAATCTTAAAAATTCATTGCTGGAACTGTTTCTTTTTGAATTGAGGCAAACATTTTTTGCTGGGACTTTTACTTTTAATTTCAACTTTTTTGTAGACATTTTTAATTTTTAGATGATTGTGTAAAGTAAAATATGTATGATCTTAAAAGCATACATTTGAATGAAATGTACAATAGTCCTAATGGTACCAGTACAATATACGCACACTATCTAATAAATATTTAATCGGGATTTTGTATGCTTATTCCATATATGTATTACTAGAAAATAAAAATTGTAGTGTAACTAACTAATTCATGCCTTATCAAATCATGGCTCAAAATTTTCTGCTTTATAATTTTTTGTTTAGCATTTCTTTCTTATTGAATTTGCTTTTTGCTTATATTTACTTAAATATATTTTAAATATTTCTTGCATATACTAATGTAATTTGATTTGTTTTTCCTTATTTCCTAGGCCACACCGCATCTACCCACCAAACGGCGCTCGATTGCACGTAAAGTGCGTCCCCAATCGGTCGTCGAAAATCTAAGTTTAGGACACATTCCCGATCTGCTTGAATCGCCATCTTCGCATCGTTCGTCGTCGCAAATGTCACCACGCAATTCAAATGGTACTGGTGCTAGTGGTATTGGTGGCAGTGGTGTCGGTGGCATGGATGATAATGGCGGTGATGAATGTTGCGATTCGATAACGGAATTGCCCAGCGCCTCATTCCAATTGCAGCATTTAGTCAAGGGGCGTCCAAAGCGTGCCAAAACACGTGCACCCACACGACCCCTAGTGGGCACAGATGGTAGCGTTGGCGTTACCACGCGCGAAATTGGCGAAGGTTTAGAGCAATTCTTCAGACCAGGTTCGGTGACACCTACTACGCTAACACCGCTGGTGTCACCCACTTCGGAAGAATGCAGTTCTTTATCATTTGTCGATAGCCCAACGATGAGTCGTGATGGTAATGGTCATATGACCTCTGAGGAGACAACACCCATTTTGGAGGAGCGTAAACCAATTAAATTTGATCGCAGTTCGCCGTTGTTGAAAGGTGAGGATTGCATTGATGTATTTGTTCATGTCAATTGTATTTTTTTTTTTACTTATATTTAAACGTCTAATACCGCCATTTTATTTAAACATTATATTAGGTGTCTCCTGGGCTACACGTTCGCGTTCCACCGATAATTTAGAAAAGTACTCACCCTTAGTTGGCCGCAAGTCGCCATTGGTAAAAATGCGCACTGAAGGTGGAGCTGGTGATGATGGTAACAGTTTGCTCAAAGCGCCAGGTCGTGATGATAAAATGCGCTCGCCCAGTAGCGATTCGATTAAAAGTCACACTGGCGGTGATAGTGTTATTATTAAGACGGGCAATGGTATCTTACGTACACCGATTGTATTGCAAAAACCACGCCCTTGGTCTGTTGTGGGTAATGAGCCAAAAGCGAACGTAGGCTGTGCATCTGATTATGCTGGCAGTGATTCAAGCAAGACGACACCAGAAAAACTGGACGAAGGTTAGTGGCAAATATAAGAAGTTTAAATAAAAAAATATTCTATTCATTCAATGCCTCAATATATTTAGATTGTGAAGTTGTGCCCTTTGGTCAGAGCACAGGTGGCTCTATTGTCGGCATTACACCAGGTATTGCAATTGCCGCGGGCGGTAGTGGCGGTGGCAGTATTGTTGGCATAACACCTGGTAAGTATTTTTCAATATAATGTTCATTTTTAAACTGTTACTAATGAGTAAAACAAATATCATAATTGTAGGTGCTGCTTTAGAAAAGAAATCTGTACGCGAACTTGCAGCTGGTCTCAATCGCTTAGGTGAGGATTTGCAAATTAAATGTGAAATTATCCAATAGTTATTTAGATATGTGAAACTACTATAGCTTACTTTAGTAGATATAGTCTATACAGCAGTCAACCTATTATTATTTGTAAATTTGAAAACAGGGCTTTAAAATTAGTTTTAACATTAGTTTGACATTTCTTTTATTTGGTAACATTTTGTTTTTAATCAAAAGCACAATATAAAATATGTATAAAGGCTCGAAAAGACTTAGCCAACGGAATTTTAATGCAAATGCCATAAATTTTTGTGTTATCACTTTCTTTCCAAAACTTTCAAAAACTCTTCCACATCTCCAGAATACGCAGCAACTACAGCATCTACTGGCATATTAAATTGCGCAATTATAGGACCAAGTTGTGCCGATTGTAGAGCGGTTAGAAATAGCATAAATACGGTACGAAATTGTGGTGATGCTATGGTTTTTATTAGTATTTCTTTTTTGCGAAATTCCTCATCTACTGCAGGATCGTAATCATCATCGAACTCATTGTCAGGTAAATGCATAGAAAGTGTGTTTACGTTTTCTGAAATCGAAATAATTTCACTAATGGCATTCGAGTCAATAAGTGCTGTATAGAAATCCATATTCTCCAAAGCATTATTGAAAGTTCCGAATGAAAGTTTTGAAAACAAACATTGCAAGTCTGTTGTGCTTAAATTATATTCTGACATTTTGCTGATAGTTAATTTTAAACAAATTGGTCAATCGTTTTAATAGTGGTTGCTTTGCTCACTTCTTATATTTTTCAGTTAATTAACTGATTCCTTTGAAACAATCTCTAGCTGCTAACAACACAAACAATTTAACTGCTTTAAATTTTGCTCAAATTCATTTTTCTAGAATTGACATTTTCAACACACAAATATTTTCGAAATTTTCAATATTTCCCAACAGAACATATGTCTGCAAGGAATGAGATAAGAGCTTCTTGTTGACTCCTAAATATGCGTGGTTTCTAATATGGTATGAGAACAGCTCGGAAATTTTTAGGATATAAAAATAACTATATAAATTTCCGATTGAATTTGGATAAAAAATAGTTGAATAAAAAAAGGGGAATATGACTTAAGAATAGTCGAATTCGGAGTAGTCAATTCAAATTCAGGTCGATTTTTTTTAATTCAGAAAAGTTCAATTTTAATTTGGAGTAGTTAAATTAATTTCAGGATGTATTAATTTGGATTCGAAATATTAAATTCATTTCAAAATATCTCAGTTCGGGATATCCAAATTTATTTTAGAATGTCTCAATTTAGATTCGGAATAGCTCAATTGAATTCGAAAAACGTCAATGGTTAAAATTTGAAATCAGAAACCACCAACTTAAATTAAAAAGTATCAATTTGATTTCGGGAAGTATTCAATTTCATTTCGAAATTATCAAATTGTTAATTTTAATTTAGTGAAGATGTTTTTTGGGAGTATATGTTGGATTTGCAAGTTTAAATGTTTCAATCCAAATAATATGATTACATTTTTAGATATTAATAACTACTTATATCATAGAATTGTTTTTTATTTATTCGTAATGATTGCATGCCGATTTTGCACTTGATTTGCTTATATGTATATTTTTATATTTTTGTTGTATTATTATTTTTTTATTTCGTTACATTTTTATTTTTTGTTAAAAACAAAAAAACAAAAAAAAAAAACAGATTTACCCATGAAACCACAAGTTTTGCCAAGATCATTGCTAACATCAACAGGATCAATGAGTTCAAAAACGGCGTCCACTACAAGCATTACGAATGACACCAATTCAACAACCGCAACATCGACGACTTCAGCAATAGCAACAGTATTAAATGCACATCGCAGCACAAAAGTATTTAGCACTAGCAGCACTAGTAGCACAACGAATAGTAGTGAAACTAATGAGACCCAACTTACCAAAACGATTATAACAGAAAATGGTAACAGTAGTGCGAGTACGATTAGTAATGAAATTATCAACATACGAAATGGTAGCGTCGGCAGTACCAACAACAGCAGCAACACAACACATTTCATATTCAATGAGAAGCGTAGCAGTAACGGCAGCAGTGTCTCTAACAATAGTAACAGCAACAGTGATATTGGTGGCAGTAGTAGCCCTGTTGTTGGTGGTAGCACTAAACGCATCGTTGCTGGCAAAGAAATTTCCACACTTTTCGAGGTTTGAAAAACGAAATTTTTACTAAATGCTTCAACGCGTGCGTATATGTTTTTTTCATAATGCACATTTTGTTTGTGCTGTGCTTAATCGAATTGCTATTCAACCAACCAAAGTGGCTTCATGACCCTATCTCTCGTGTTTGGAATAAAGACTTATGCAAATGGAAAATCAGTTAATATTGGGTGCTTTTCTTTGTCTCATGAGGCGCTTTGGCATTTTACTCTTTCGAAACGTAGCTTTTCATGCTTTCAAAATTTGCTTTAAGTTGTGTATTTGTGAATTCCGTTTATAATTTTAAAGAATATTGTAATGAAAATAATATATTCATCAATTTGAATGTACCTAATGTAATGTGTGACTTACAAACATAAGCTTTAATTTCATTAAATTGTAGTTAGTTTCAAATAAGTTGATATTTATAATTGTGGTAATAATAATTTATCAAGCTTTTCCAAACACAATCATTGGTTTGCATTAAATGACTTTAAGTAGAAATATCAACTCAGTTGAAACAAACTATTACTCATTTGTAAAACATTTTTTTTTTTTATTATTAATTTGTTTCTACTGTTCTCATATAAATGCATGTTTGTGTTTGTTTGTGCTGCTTCCCTCATGCTAATATCAGTTTTTTTTTTTTGTATTGTACATTTTTTAAATTGTAATATAAATATGTTTTACTTTAATTCTCCTCTACATAATTACATTACTTTTAGGAGACATTAGTTGAAGGCCTACAACGCTCCTCAATACGTCGCACCTTTAGAGATACACAATATACGAAAGAGGATGTTGTTGATTTATAGTGTTCACTCAGGCTGCAATGAACTAAAAATAAAAAACAAAGAAACAAAAAAATCAATTCAATGATAATGAATTTGAAATGCAATTTTTATATTTTTACAACTTTTTTCTTTAATTTTATACACATTCTTATTTATGTGCAATTGCATCGCCTTTTTTAGTTGTTTGTGAAATTCTATTCTTTAAAAAAAAAAATATTTTTAAATTTAAATTGTTTTTATATTCTTTATACTCTATATATATATATACATATTTATTTTTAGACTTATACATATTTCTTTATTATTAAATCAAAGTATTCCCAATGTATAATATATATAAATATATTTTTATCTAATTAAGTGCCAATCATATTTTATGAACAATTCAATTACTGATAATATTATGTGTGTAATTTAAAATAAAATACAAATTCAGAAAATAAATGTTTAAACTAATAAAATCTAAAAACCAGAAGTTTAAAAGCAAAACTAATTACATTAAAAAAAAACGAATATTTTTATAACCGCTTCCATTTGCTATGATATTTTTCAAGTATTAAAGTATATTTTCATAGTTTTGTTTCGTTAAAATATGCAGTTATCACAAAGGGTTAATGACATTTATAATAACAAAAATGTAATGTATTTATATTTGATTTCATTTCAATGCAAAAATATAGAAAGCATAACTTCGGTTATGAAATGATTATGAAATTTTTTCATATAAAAAATGACAAATTCATAAAAAACAATATTTTTTATAATCTCACGTAATCGCCAAAAAAAACTTATATATAGAAAACAGAAAATTGTTTGTATTGCTGTAGATGCCGTCTGGACATTGCTACCCTGCATAACACTTACCTTCTCGATAAAAATACGTTATCACGACGCTATTTTGTATTGTAAATCAAAATGACAAATATTTTTGTATACCTTAATATATGAAAAATAAACCCTCAAAACTTTACTCTGATTGCGCAAAAAATTCTTTAATAAAGCCTTATTTTTTAACACGCCTGAGTGATATAACAACTTAATCATTTGAATTGATAAAATTGCAATTTTATATTTAATCGACAAGAACTACAACTTTAATGTGTATTTATTATTTAATACAATCAACATCTTCGCAAATGTAAAAGGCAGCCATAGAACCTGAAATTGACAATAATAACCGTCGAACCCAAACATACAGTCAAATAAGTAAGTCTCACTTTAGATGAGAAACCAACATTAAGAATGAGTACTAAGGTATCGTGTACATAAGATTAACAGAAAATCTTACTACCAATGATTTTTGGCTGGAGGATTGGTTAGACCGGCCACAAGCTATGGTAAAGTTTGTAGTTTAGTAGGAGATAAAAAAAATGTTGCAGCGATGGAAATGTGTTAAAGTTGATCTAAATTTGTTTATATTACACTTAATTATAGAGAGAACCAGTAAGAAGGCAATTCTATGAATGGCATGGAGAGGCCCAAGTTGTAGAGAACTTGTCTCCGACTACTTTTATTAGGTACAGAATTTTAAAACAAAGTTGGAGAAAAAAAGTTTCAATGAACCCAAGTTATATTCATTTAAATAGAATACATTATTATTATAATTATTTATTTATTTACAAAAATCAATTCTATAAATAAACTTAGAAACTAGGCTCTAACTACGATGGTATTCAGCCCAAAAAAAGAGAATACAATTAAGGGGTTATGTCTAGTTGGGTACGGAGAAATTAAGCAATTTTCACGAGTTAATCGAGTACTGTAGTATGTAGTACATTAAGTAGTATGTAGTACATTAAAAATCTTGTTGTTAACGATACTTAAAAAAAATTTTCCATAAAAAATAATAAAAACGAAGAAATGATTGCTCCAAAATTCAAAAGTTAGTGAAAAATTTCACTAATTTTCAAATTCAATCTTTTACAGCTGCTGCATTTTTCACCAACATTAACAAAAAATTTTCAAAAATATTATTTAAACAATAACAATTAACATAGTTAATTAAAATTTACCAATTTTTTATTATTATAAAATTTAAGAAGAAAAAACGAGAACTAATACGATTCAAAAGTTTGTACCCAAATTTGACCTTTGAGATTAGTATGTACTAAAAACCAATTTCACAAAAAATCCAACTCTGAATCTATTTTAATATAAATGCTTATAAGTTTTTCGTTAAAAATTATTATGGTAAATATTAAATTAAAATAATTTTAAATTGTTTATACGTAAAATATCGCGCGGAAAAGATATATCTCCCATTTTGCGAAAATTGATAATTAAAAATTATTTAGAAAGACAATTTTCATACCTGTGCGCAAGGGAACTTGATATTTCTGCAAATACAATTAAAAAAATGTATTTAAAATATAAAACAAATAATATTGTGGCTGTGGCACCACGAACTGGACGGCCGAAACTATTAACTCCACTCGATCAAAGATTTTTAGAACGTGCAGTAAATCGTTGCTCGAGTTACGCTGATTGAGCCGAAACTGTGTCAAAATCAATTAAAAAAACAATTTCTGTAACCACCCGAAAAAATGTTTTGGCAATAGGTTACAACTTTAACAAAGTAATGCACTTTCTAAAAAAGTTTGTACTGAAATTTATATTAATAAACAATATTTTCTGACTAGGCAAAAATAAAGACGCAAAAAAGAAACCGACTTCAATGGGCCAAATCAAACAAAGATCAACTAAAAAAGGATTCGTATAATATAATATGGAGCGATGAGTCAAGATTTGAACCATCGGTAGGAGAAACCAGAAGTCAAGACTTACAGAAATGAAGGTGCACTGCAACAAAAAGTGAAGCATGCAGCTTCAGTTATGGTTTGGGGATGTATGTCAGCACAAATTGTGGGATGTTTACATTTCGTGGAAGGCCGTGAATACTGGAAAATACATTTTGATGATGGAGACCCACTTGTTGCCGTCAATTGAACGTTTGAAACGGGATGATGATGAATATATTTATCAACAAGACGGTGCTTCGTGCTAGACTTCTAAAAAAAAGTATGGCATGGCTACATAGAAATCACATCCTCGTAATCCCTTGGCCGTCCTCTAGCCCTGATCTGTCGCCCATAGAAACTCTTGGGGGTAAAATGAAGTCAGAGTTACGGGAAAGTCCTCCAAAAACTAAACAGGAACTAAAAGATAAGTTTAAAGAGATATAGAGCTCCTTTACCCCATCGTTATGTCAGACACTTGTTAACACAATGCCAGACCGCATTGCAGAAGTAATTAAACTAAAAGGTTGTGCAACAAAGTACTAAATTAACTTTTTTATGTACAACTAATAAAGTGGATACAAACTTTTGAATTGCAATATTTCGTGTTTCTTCTTTTTTATTATTATAATAATAAAAAATTGGTGGGTTTTAATTAACCATGTTAATTGTTATTGTTTAAATAATATTTTTGAAAATTTGCATTAATGTTGACGAAAAATGAATTTGGGTTGTATAAGACTGCTTCGAATTTTTCGTGTAGAGCGAGTTTTTCCCGCCTTCTGTCTAAAATATCAGTTTATGTTGTAAAAATAAATTTCACGAAGCACAGGCTCAGAGATGCAATGTTTAGAGGTCGCTCATCGGGTTTTTATGTTTCTCATATAAATAACACATAGATTTCGTTCAATAAAAGTGTAATATTTTTTTCTCTACCCAAATAGCCGCAAGAAAATCGTGCTACACGAAATATTCGAAGCAGTCTAGTATATATGTATGTATTAATTTCAATTTGTTATATCTGAAAGAAGAGAAGTTTGGATTGAAATAAATTAAAAACTTTCTTATAAATAAATGATTTAATTTTTTTTTTTTTTTGTGCTCGAATTGTAAAATTATCAATTTTAAAAAGAGTTGAATTTTCGCTTTTATGTTTAGATTTCTTGGAATCTTGCCGTAATAGAAACATTCTGCTAACAGATTCAACGCTTACAAATACATAGATACCCACTCCGTTTTCTCAACCATCTAAAATCTTGCAGACTTATGTACATACTTATTTATGTGCATTTAAACCAAAAAACTTATGCATTAACCCTTGTGTATACACTGTATTTCGATTTACTATTTTTGAAAATGACAATCTAACAAGATGATTTGTTTTTCAAACGTTTTGATGTTTATAACAAAACAAAAACTAAAAAATAATTGAAATTAATAGGTAATTTGTTATAAAAAGAATGTGTGTTCATTGATTTTGCTTCTTAGATATATGGAAGTGGAAACATTTTTACCATTTCTCAGTACCAAGAATGAAGCGAACTATTTTGAGTGGTCTAGAATTCAAAGCTCATTAAATTTAAATATTTGGAAACGAACGACAGTTTTAAATTAATTAACAATTTGTATTTATTCATTGGAATAAAAGAATGAAATAAATTAGAAAAAACACCACATAATACTTAAAAATGATTATCATGTTGCAAATTTTGAAATAATTAAAAAGTAGAAAAGAACGAATTTTGATTATTAGTAGTTAACAAAAGAAACAAGAAAAAAATAAGAAGTGGTAAATAATAGAAAATTAAACATTAATTCAATATTTCCAAGTTGTTTGAAAAAAAAATTTAATAAATAGTATTAAATGAAATATATGCACAGCAAAAACATCATCTACACACATACATACAAGATAATTTCAAATGCCCTCTGTCCTTTACCACCACCCCACCATAAGTAAAAGAAAATATACATTTATTTCACTTCAAACAAAAAAGCGTTAATACCATATTCAAAAATAAATCTGAACACGAGTATTGTTAACATTTACTACGAGTTACTACGTTTAATAATTGCATAATCATACGAATATGAACCATGTAATGTTTATGGCAATTCAAATTATATTTCAAAAATTATTTAAGAAATTAATTTTAAAAACGAAACATAATTACAATGAAATGAATTTGTAATATTCGCAAAAAAAAAAAAATTACAATTGCATCAATAAATTACGAATTAATAAAACTTAAATGTAACTGGTTTCCTTTACTAGTTTCTGAGCAGAATTTCAGGGAAAGACATTGGATGATTGCGAAATTAAGTGTTAGGGATTAGGCCATGCGGGCTAAGAAGAATAGGGATATTTGCGTCTTGTTTTAGTCTCATCGCCACAAAAGGTAACAGTATATTTGAGCCCATTTTATCGAAAATTTAAGTACATAATTATGTTGATTTTATGTACAAGATTTTGATACCAAACACTGGATCTTATTGAATTTTCTACTATTTTCAAGTCTCAATTCAATTATTTTTATTATGCCAGAGATCGAAAATAATGATTATTTTAGAAAAATGGAAAAAATTAGGTTGTTCCATACGTCTGAGAGCATAGTTGAGTACACCAAAATGATACGGGCTGCATGCATGCTTTGTTGAAGCCAGTAAAGATTTTTTTTTTTTTGGCTTACCTCTATGTTTTTGTGTTTACGATCTGGTATAAAAATCATTATTTGATTTTTATGTTTTTGCTCAACCAAAAAGAAAATATTTTTCAAGAAATGAAACCAAATCAATATAATGTTCCGGTTTCGGTTTCTCAAGTGTTTCTGTTTCAGTTACGGCTTCGTTCTTCAACATTCATTTCGGTTTTGAAAGGAAAGTGATCAAAATAAGTTTGACAATCACACATGAGATTATTTACTAAATAACTAGTAATCTTCATTGTTTTGCAAACAGTGTTCACAACATTAAAATTAAGAAAACATGTCTGAAGCAATAAATATTCAAAATTAATGGCTATATTCCATCATATTTGTTTAACTCTTCACTGCAGAAATTTAATGATTATACATATAGAGTCCGGGCTACTACGATTTTTTTTATTTGCTGAACCGATGCCGATGCTGAAAAAATTTGGCCAATTCCGATACCGAAGTCGATCTCGATACATACAGTAAAATATAGATATTCATTAATTTTTTATTTTTATAACATTGAAGTAAAGAAGAACAAAACTTAAAAAATGCAAGCCACATATCGCTGCCTTAATTTGCTAAAGCCCTAACACACATTTTTTAAATTTTACATGAGAAGCAAAAAATATTTTCTTATTTGGTGTACTGTTTCCGTAATTTCTTATTTAAATTCAAAGAACAGATACTAAGTTTTCGGTGTAGGTCTAAAAAATTTCGGTGCAGATGAAAGTAGGTACGCTCTAACATATTCCATCAAAAACTCGTTATTAAAAAGTTTAATGTTAGAGCTTTAACAAATTAAGGTATTGATATGTAGATATATAGATATAAATCAAAAAAATAAAAAATATTACTATGATTCATAAATAAAGGAAAAATATTCTAAAATTCAAGAACGTATACAAGCCCTAACCACTATTAACCCTGGAAATGTATGCTTATTTTTTATACGTAAAGGTCATGCTTCGTCGAAACGACGCCGGCATTATTCAAAGTGGTCATACACATGACCTATACATAAAGCTCGTATCTTTTTTCCGACCAAAAACTGTATATTTCTACCAACAATTTTTAAAAAACTGTAAATCGATTTGAAAAAAACTGTATATTTCGCGGTATCAACTTTTTTCAATGAAAATTAACCAGGAAAGCAATTTATTCATCATCTAAATCGTCTTCGTTCTCCATTTCCATATCTCCTTTTGTAGTTGTATTGAATTTGTGCTTTGAAGAAATTTGACGAAGCGATTCCGGCTTTGCTATGAGGTATTTATAGAAATCAACGCATGGATATTTCAAGTTATAATTGACGATAAGAATCGCCTTCAATGTTTCTACTTCTTTCAAAGGTATACTTGCAACGAGTTGCCCTTGTTCTCTGACACCTTTTGCATTGTGATTTTTTCTTAGTATAAACGCGGTATTTTGGTAAAAAAGGCGGTATGCGGTTTTGGAGTTGAAAAAGCGGTATACTACCGCGAAAAACTGTATAGATACGAGCGTTACCTATACATCAAAAACTTCTAAATTTGATTGTTTTCCATTATTTGGTTAATTTAACATATAGAAAAACAACAACGAACAATTTTTGTTAATAATATTTATTTATAAATTAAATTTTCACAGCTTTACTTCATTAGGCTTGTTTTACAAAACGCTGTGTATTTAAATACAAAAAAAAGTAACTTAAGGCATACATAATTAATCTAAGGTGTTTGCATTTTAAAAGTAATATACTGAACTAAAAAGGAACGAGTTTTCATGAGAATCAAGTTTCATTATATGCAAGAGGCACAAAGCTCTATTTTGTGCTTCTCGCACAAGCTTTAATTACATTTTGAACAGGACGATTTTGTCATTCGTCGCGGGACAAATCGAAGAGGGACAAATGGCAGAAATCATTCTATTTTTTCAGGATTTATTTCTTTAGTTTTCACATTATCAGTCGGCATTACATTTTTAATATTATTTGCACCGACGTATTCAAAGTTGGTATTTGTAAGCCCATCAGTTAATTGGCTTTTCACAGACAGATTTTTTTAGAAAACAAATGCGATTGGGGGGCTTTTGTTTTATTTAAAACATAATGTGAGCGTAATGGACATAAAAAAGTCATATTTAATATTTAAAAACATTCAGTAATATTCTTACATTGCCGAATCGGTCCTCGAACTTGATACTACACAATATTTTTCCCATGATTTTGCTTTTTGTACATAAATTTTATGGTTGTTTTCTGTGTATAATGGATGTGATTAACGAAATTATTTTCAACTTTGTCTTTAATAATGATATACCTCTACATACAGGCACATCGTTTTAGCCTAAATCGGATGCCTCCATTGACAAAATTGCATCTTCCAAACTTTCGTTTTGAACCTCCTCTGTCCGGTTGGTGGTCTTCGTCACTCATCAATAAGAAATTTTTCAGTTTCCTGATCATTCAATTACTTTATCGTGCTCATTTCGCATTCCAACAACAAAAACTATAACGTAAGAAACACCATCTCAAATTGCAAAAGTTACACAAAGGTCATGCTTCGTCGTTTCGACGACGCACATTTAAAAAAATCATACTTTCATAATGCATATTCAGTTGAACTTCTGCACACAGCAACAGCTTGCCCACGACTGAATTATAAAATTTGATTTCTTTTAAAGATGCCATATTTTTTTGAAAGTTTGTTAAATTACTAATTAAATATAAAAAGCATAAATATTTAACTTAACGAAATTTTTGTACTTTATTCGAGGGTACTCATAAAACTAAGAAATAACGATTGACCACTATTAATACGTACACTAGAAAAAATAAGAAATAAGAAACAAAGTAAACAAAAACTAGGGAACTAAAAAAAAATTGATATGGTATTCTGTGATATATTTGCCACTTAAATAATGTCATGGTTTGCGGAAAACCTACCTGCGCAGATATTCGAAAGTTAATGATTGATAAAATAAAATCTGGCGACAATTTTGTACTAATTCAAAAGAGTTAAGATTAGAAAGATCGACAGTACAATCTGTAGTAAAAAAATTCCATAAAGTCAAACAATGCTGCCAATCGTGGAAGAGTATTCGACTTAACCGATCGTGATTTGAGGGTACTGCCTGCAATTGCAGAAACAAAACAGACAAAGCACCGGATGAAACGCAGCATCAGAGTGTTAGTAGGAAATGAGTGGACATGGACAAATTTCGAAAAATTGGTTATGGGCTTTATATAGTAGGGTCAATAGAAGTATAACATTTGTATTTTTTTTCCATTTTTTTTTTTTTTTAATTTTTAAGGCTAAAGAAAAGCCACTATAAACCGATAAACCTAAGAAAATACGACTTTCTTAGGTGAAAAATAAACGTTTCTGGGTATAAAGACCATGGAACTCAATTATATTCAAAAAAAATTAGATACCCGTATTTGCGATGTACGAAAGAGAGTGATTTCAAAAAAGCACCTATTAGTTTGATTGTCTTAAAGGCATGACTAAGTTTCCTGTCAGTGATATGGTATAGGTCTGCATGCCTGCAAAAGACGTAGGGCAATCGCAGTTTCTTGATGGCAGAGTTTAACTTTCAGCAAAATGGTTTGCCGTCATATACCGCTAAATTCATACAAAATTGGTTAAATTCTTAGCAAATAAGTGTATGAGATTTATCATTATCAAGCCCTGGTCTCAAGTGAATCAAGGTGTTTGGGCAGTTATGAAGAAACATCTGGTAAATGATCCGTAAAGACCTGTTGGGGAAAATCAAAGAAAATTGGGAATCCATTACACCCAGCGAACGCCAAAATCTGGTTAATAGTATGCCCAACCAAATTAAAGTCCAAATAACAGCAAGGGGAGTTGCGAAAAAATATTATTTTGATTGTTATGCACTGTACGTATTAATAGCGGCCAATCGTTATTTCTTAGTTTTATGAGTATCCTCGAATAAAGTACAAAAATTTCGTTTATTATTTAAGTTAAATATTTTTGCTTTTTACATTTAATTAATAATTTAATAAGCTTTCAAAAAAATATAGCATCTTTAAAAGAAATTAAATTTTATAATCGTAAAATGGCATCCAAAGTTGAAATTTAAGAACAAATCCAGCTGTACCTATTAATAGTGGTTAGGGCTTTCACTCAGAGCTGGGCGTGTAGAAGTATGATTACTTTGAAATTTTGAGTACAAGTACATGAAGGAATCGTACTCAAAAAAGGTTGAGTACGATTAGCGGTAGTATACCGCTTTTTCAACTCCAAAACCGCATACCGCCTTTTTTACCAAAATACCGCGTTTATACTAAGAAAAAATCACAATGCAAAAGGTGTCAGAGAACAAGGGCAACTCGTTGCAAGTATACCTTTGAAAGAAGTAGAAACATTGAAGGCGATTCTTATCGTCAATTATAACTTGAAATATCCATGCGTTGATTTCTATAAATACCTCATAGCAAAGCCGGAATCGCTTCGTCAAATTTCTTCAAAGCACAAATTCAATACAACTACAAAAGGAGATATGGAAATGGAGAACGAAGACGATTTAGATGATGAATAAATTGCTTTCCTGGTTAATTTTCATTGAAAAAAGTTGATACCGCGAAATATACAGTTTTTTTCAAATCGATTTACAGTTTTTTAAAAATTGTTGGTAGAAATATACAGTTTTTGGTCGGAAAAAAGATACGAGCTTTATGTATAGGTCATGTGTATGACCACTTTGAATAATGCCGGCGTCGTTTCGACGAAGCATGACCTTTACGTATAAAAAATAAGCATACATTTCCAGGGTTAATAGTGGTTAGGGCTTGTATACGTTCTTGAATTTTAGAATATTTTTCCTTTATTTATGAATCATAGTAATATTTTTTATTTTTTTGATCACTTTCCTTTCAAAACCGAAATGAATGTTGAAGAACGAAGCCGTAACTGAAACAGAAACACTTGAGAAACCGAAACCGGAACATTATATTGATTTGGTTTCATTTCTTGAAAAATATTTTCTTTTTGGTTGAGCAAAAACATAAAAATCAAATAATGATTTTTATACCAGATCGTAAACACAAAAACATAGAGGTAAGCCAAAAAAAAAAAAATCTTTACTGGCTTCAACAAAGCATGCATGCAGCCCGTATCATTTTGGTGTACTCAACTATGCTCTCAGACGTATGGAACAACCTAATTTTTTCCATTTTTCTAAAATAATCATTATTTTCGATCTCTGGCATAATAAAAATAATTGAATTGAGACTTGAAAATAGTAGAAGAGAGAACTGATTTATAACTTCGAAAAATGGCTGATTTTTTTATGAATAATTCAATTGCTTTTAGTTTTGAGTTGTTATTGGCACTTCAGCCCAGTGACATTTGTCTCAAGAACAACTTATAAATTTATTTATGTTTAAATATGTATTACATGCATATGAGTAATTGTACTCAAAATACAACAAAGTAATCGTACTCAAAAAATTGTGAGTACGATTACTGTAATGGTACTCAAAAAAAAATTAAGTACGATTACAGTAATCGTACTCAAAAATTTTTGAGTACTGGTACTTCATGTGTAATAGATTACAAAAGTAATCAAAACCTCCCAGCTCTGCTTCTACTTAAACTCGTTAATAACATTTGTTTAGGAATAATTTGATTAAAAATATTGGCCAAATTTTGGTCGATGCCGAACCGATTTTAACCGGTTCCTGTGTTTGAATCGGTTTCGGTTTTGTTCTTTTGCAGATAAAAATAATGGTTTCGGTTTCGGTTTTGAAAAATGAAACGGGTTTTAGGGGTTTCGGTTTCATTCTTTGATATTTTTCGATTTCTATTATTTTTTTTAAGAATGAAAATTATATTTTGAGTTTAATTTTTTTTTGGTTCGGGCACGAAAACTTTTTTTTGAGTTTAATTTTCCTGCTCGGGAACAAAAACTAATGTTTGACTTTTATTATTTCTTCAAAACGACAAACTCAAAACGCGTGAGCACGGTGATAAATTTTTTCCCGCTACACTGCCCTTTACGAATGAATAATAAACTTTCCAATGAGTTGCTGTTTGTATCTATGGATAAAGACATTTCACAAAAATGCATTGCTTTCAGATGCAGTCCAGCACTATTAGGTACCGTTAGTAAATCAATGACTCAACAGTAGAGCGCAAATTAATGGAGGTGAACCAACCTCATCTCAGAAAATATTTGCATCGACGCCAAACGTCGATCAAGCTTCAAACACAGTTTCCTAAGATACCCAATTCCAAAGCTCAACTTCCTTACTTGGCTATGTTTTCAATTAGGTTTAAGCCTCTCCATCAAGTCAAGGACAAAAACTATGTTATTACTTTGGTACCACTCCAGAGCTTTCTTGCCATAGTGACATGTTGCCAAATCGGGCTACATTGTGCTCTCTTATGAAAGGAAGAAGTCTTTTTTCAAACATTCTTTGATGTATATTTTCTTATTTATAGAGCCTACTGTAAGAAATGACTTACTTCTTTTGCCGCAACTGCATATAGCTTGCCATACCAGGAATTTTTTAGGAAATTTTGTCTGCTCTTGGATTCTCTATGTTTCTTGAACTTTGTATGTTTTGAAACCTGCATTGGCTTTAACTTTTCGCACCAAATAGTCAGAGCACTGGGCTAACCAGCACCACTGGGCAGCTTTTCTACCAGATGTGTTTGGAGATCTTTTCAATATGCTGTCTATTTTCTTGGCTTTCCCAATATCATGTGGTCCTTGTTTTCTTCCCGAACCAGGTTTCCTATAGATGGTCAAATTCTCCTGAAACTGTTTAATAACATTGGAAACAGTTTGACGGCAGACCTTCAATTCTTTGGCCAATTTTTTGTAGGACCAATTTGGATTTTTTGAAAATTTTTAATAATTTTAAGACGTACTTCTTTTTCTTCACTCATTTTGATAAAACTCCCAATAAATTAACATGTTTGTCATTAAAAATAACAACTGACATATTTTTCAAAGTAACTATTGTAGATCAAAAAAATTTTTAAATTTTACACCCAAAAAAAGTTATTAGATAAAACGTGTGTTAAGATTTTTTCAATCTCACTCCTTAATACGATTTTATCATTCAAATCCATTTCAAATTAATCTCTTTGGTCGGTAAAATTTCTAAATGCGTATAATGAAAGTTGAAAAAAATTAAGTATAATCTCATGTTATTTAGTAAATTATTATTATTAGTGATTCAAATTTTTTAAAAAACAAAGAAATTTTTATAAATATTTTCATACTGAAAAAAATACCGGAAGACTAATTTTCAGCCCTGAAAAAGTCTACACTCTATATGCAACTTGGTAGCACTTCTGATTTTCACTTGACGCTGTGTCACTCTATCGTGAATGCGAACATAGAGCAGAAGAAGAGCGAAAGTTGGTGCACGATTAGTTTACAAATTTATAAATTAGTTTATAAAAAGCTAAATATATATATAAAAAAATTTAAAACTGTTCGCGCTCAAGCTGTTGCAAACACGTAGCCAATAAAATGGTTAAACTAACTCCTGAACTGATAAACCAGTCCATGCAATTTATAAATCCATGCCGGGAGCGTGAGTTGGATTTACGCGGTTATAAAATTCCACAAATAGAAAATTTGGGCGCTACACTAGATCAATTCGATACTATAGATCTTTCGGACAATGATCTGCGGAAATTGGATGGACTGCCTTATTTGCCGCGGCTTAAGTGTCTGCTGCTGAACAACAATCGCATTTTACGCATTGGTGAAGGTCTGCAAGAAGTGGTGCCCAACCTGAATTCTGTAATACTAACTGGCAATAATCTGCAGGAATTGGGGGATCTGGAGCCTTTATTACAATTGGTGCATTTAGAGACTATTTGCTTGCTGGTGAATCCGGTTTCCACTAAACCATACTACCGCGAATACATGGCTTGGAAATTTCCACAATTGCGTTTGCTGGACTTTAGAAAAATACGGCAAAAGGATCGACGTGCAGCACAAGAGTTCTTTCGAACGAAACAAGGCAAAGATATGCTAAAAGAAGTAGCGAAAAAGACGAAACTTAGCGCTGCCGCTGCAGCATCTGCGGAAGCACTTGGTAAAGGCAGTGCAGCTAGATTGGCTAATCCGGAGGATCTACAGCGCATACGTGATGTCATTAAACGAGCCAGTTCACTGCAAGAAGTAGAGCGTCTGTCACGCATCCTGCAAAGTGGGCAGCTGCCAGAGAATTTTGTTTTAGAACCAGGCCATAATGGCACAGCGCAAAATGGAAGACATGGCGGAGGGGTCGAAGCTATGGACTATTAGTTTACATCAGTAGCAGCATCTTTGTCACGGGGGTATAAAATTGGGGATTTTTTAAATTAGTTTTGTGTAAAAATTGAACATTTCAATTGAGCATCTAACAAAAATATTAAAGATCAAGAAATCATACAGCACATTTTGTTTTTCATAGAAAAAGATTTATTTATATTATGATATAACTTTGTTGGTGGCTAATTTGAGTAGACATTCTCTACACAAATATTTTTTAAAAATCAAATACATCAGATATTGGTAAAACTAAATTCAACAAAAATGCAAGGCTAATGAAAAATCTTGATAGTTCCCATACTAGCACAGCGTTCTACAAACTTATTAGTCTAGCTAATAAAGATATTTGTGGAACTATTTGCTGGTTCAAATCCTGTGAATTTGGCGTTGTGGAGTGTTTAAGTCGTCGATAAACGAACTGATGAATAGGAGCATTTTGAAATACGTAAGAAGTTGAAATTATTTTAGCTAGTTGTTTTTTATTACGATTCGATTTTTCATTGTAATTCTTTGGCGGCCATTATATCATCATAGTGCAATCCTGTGTAAAATATAATCCATGTTACTAAAAATCCTGCAAACGATGTCATAAATCCTTCTTTAATTAGTTCCCACGCACCACCATACGCTTCCTCATCGATAGACTGGAAATTTATGGCGTAAATATAAACGATACCGCAGCTTATGCCAGCAAAACTAGAAATGGACAAAATGAAATGAATACTTCTCTATGTTATAAACCAAAATTTTAACTTACAGCACCAAACCCAGAAACCCTTTCAATGGAATAATGCCCCAAACAACACCAAGTAGAATGCCAAAAATCTGTCGAGCCCAATAGATGACATCAAGAAATTCGTCCTAAAATTAAGGAATGCAAATTCATAAAATACACAATGGTCTACTAAAATTAATTGGATTCACGTTTTTTCACAAATTCATTCTCCACTCTTCTTACCTTATCAGGCCATTCCGATTTTGCAGTTAACGCTCGAGAGCAAATCTCAGATATGTTGTTGATTTTGATGCCGCCGCTGCTATTGCGCTCAATTGTATTTGTTTTTGTGAACATTTTATTTAATTTAGGCTTTTTAATTAAAATTAATTCAATTTAATTATAAATTCCAGAAAACAACCAGGAAAGCGAGAAAAAAAGTCGTGTCAGCAGAGAATCCCCTGGTGTCATTGCAAAAAATAGAGCAAATGTCAAAGTGACGTTTGAGGGTGAGAATAGTTTCAAAGTGGTGAGACATGTGAGAACAATTCAATACAGTGCTGCCAATAAGAAATAACAATTTTCCTGTGCAATTTTTAAAACAGAATTTATTATATAAAGTCCTCTTTTCCACAAAGCAAGTTTTCTTGCTTTGGGCAATTCTACCTTACTTTGTCTGTCATTTGTGTTGTAAAAAACATTTTATTAACGTTTTATTGCAAAAATCAAAAATCTGTTTATTGAATCAAAATATATAGATTAATGGAAGAAAAGTAAAATTTCGAATGAAAATGTATATTTTTTCCAACAAGAAGCCAGAATCAATGCGCATTCAACTTAAAATTAATAATAAGAATATAAAGTAATATTAAAGAACGAACAGCACAAAAGAAAACTTGCCGGTACGAGCAAGTCTGTACTCGTCTCTTCTTGTCTTTCCTCTCGTGCCTACAAACTCGATTTGCTAACTAGAAAACTTGCCGTGTGGAAAATTGCACTAAGCGAAATTTCTGTAGCAAAAAAAGAAAAACAGCTTAATTCGGCCAAAGACGGAAAATATTATCGATAAATGATTTCTTTAGGCACTTTTCTGTAATATGAAAAACGAGAAAATGCATGACTGAATGGGTTCACTTTAACAGTTACCTACAATCATGGCTAAGTTTTTAAGAGTAGAATAACAAAATATTAGCGTATTCTCTCTTAATAAAAAAAAATCCGAAATTTCAACTTATTTTATTAATATCTTGAGAAATAGGAAACAAAAAACATGATTTTAGGTAGCTAGTAAAGTGGAAATACATCGATTCTAGTCGATTTTCTCTCCTTTTCATTTTACATTATAAACTGGTGAGATTTTTTTTTTTTTTTTTTTGATTTAGAGTTGAGGTGCGAATTTTTAAATAATTTTTCGAATTATGTATAATTTCAATGACCTTTAGTTTGAATATAGAGGCGTTATTCCTATTCAATGATATTAAACTAGGGTGATAATAAACTTGGAGGTTTTTTTTACTGAATTTAAATAACAAAAGACTCGTATGTTTAACCACTTCTTATTTTTATATACTAAGGTCCATCTTCATCTTTTTAACTCGATGCCAATTACTCCCTATATAAAAAATTCTAGTTTTATTAAACACTTTATTTATTAAAAATTATTATTTGTTTCATTTTTTCAATATCTTTTAATACTTGCAAACAAAATTCATTAATTCATTGTTTTTTCAGTTAACAAAATTCGAGCCATCGATTCAACGAAAAAGTGGCGTAAAAAAAACACCATTAATTTCCATCAAAACTCATTTGTATAAAATTCATAAACGGTTTCGCTAAGTTTCTTTCCTAAAGTGCGTAAGTCCGCACACTTTATATTCGCCAACAATAAACGCGCTTCCTGCAAACTAGCACAAGCCTCAAACGCATCCAATAGCAATCTTGGTGTTGGATATTTGTCTACAATAGCTAAAGCTTTGTCTAGCGAAAGCGAATGCAATTGCAGTAGTTGCTGCATAAACACTTCCCGCACAGTCAGCTGAGAATTTTTGGCAGAATCTTCGTACAACGAACGGAATTTCATTAAACCAACAATGGGATCACTCGGTTGACATGACTTTAAATCCTCCTTTGCTGTGCCAATAAGCGTTTTATTTTTAAAAAGGCGTATTAACGTTTTTGTCATGCTTTGCAAATAAACCATAGAACGCCAATGATTCTCTGTATGAGCGATGATGAAATTAGAATGAATTTGAGTATTGGAAATAGCTTGATGTAAAGATTCCAGCGGGAGGCCCAATTGTTCATTATCGCCATAATCCTCTACAAGATAAATCACGTTTTGTATGCCGCATTGCCGTAAGCGATGTTTCTGTTCATGGAAACGACCATCGCGTATGCTTGAGGCCAAATCGTCCATACGTTTGCGTTCGATAATGTACGGCAGCACTAATTCATTACCCTGTGCATCACGCGCAATCCAAAGGAAGTCGCCAAGTGTGAGACGCCGTATTTCGTAAGGTATTGCGAGAGACTCCAAATAGCTCCGTGTCTGGTCTAAGATGCGCTTATTTTTGCCATTTGTTTCTTGTGTATCCACCAATAGCGATATCCGAAAGCTACCTGGGCTCATGGTTACCTGTCGCGTACGTTCTTCTTCTTCGGCAAGTGCTTTTTGCTCTTTTTTTGTTAACTTGGAAGCTTTGTTGGGAGATGAACCCGTTTGTTTTCTTTTTGTCGCCTTCTTAACTTTTTCAACAACTTTTTGTACATCTTGTTGAAAGCTGCTATTGTTGTTAAACTCTGGATGAATTGTTTTCATTGAACGTATTTCCTCGTCAATCAAATTGCATAATGTTGTACCAAAACCACGTAAAATTGCACATTCTCGACCGGATGCAAGTGGCAATGGATAACTACGAAGTGCTTCAAAAGCATCCCGTAGTTTGTGTCTGGATTTGGTGTTTCGCCTTTCCGCTTCACTTAACCATTTCTCTAGCCACTTTTCAAACACTGGATTGGGCTGTTGCAAAGTGATTTGAAGACGCTGTTGTCCAGCCGACATTCTCTATTTATCTTTAGTTTTATTATAACTTCACTAAACTTTAAAAACTGATCTTAAATTTTAATTTCTTTTGTTTACTGTTTGTCAGCTCTTCATATGTGAATGCTGCCAAGTTGAGTGAAATCAGCTGACAAAAGAAACATTAGTATCAGCTGCTTTTGACATCTATCCATCTGTGGAATGTAAGTGGATGTTTTGTCGTAATTTTTTGCACATTCTTTAATATAAATTTAAAAAATGATAAATATCGCTAAATTTTCTGCTGAAATTGCTCCAAAAATCACAAGTATATTAAATAAAAGTATATTTCACAAAATCAAATTCATATTACCTCAAAAATTTCCAGCAGGTTTACGCAATCTGTCATGCACACCAATTCGTGCAATAGACCAAAAGTGGCGTGAAGGCAAAGGTCTGCCAGAAAATCCGAATGCGTTTGGTCCTTTGACAAATTTGCCAGACTACACTTTCCTCGATGGTCGGCCCAGTCCTCTGGGAGTGAGTATATTATTTAAACTTTTGTATGCACATTTGCTTAATATTTTTCCCAAATTTTTCATTGATAGTCAAATCAAAAAAGACGCCTACAGAAACAACAAGAAATTGCTGCTAAAATTGTAACTTTTAATAGTGAATTAGATTTTGCCAAAAAACGTCATGCGCGTATCAAGGCAGAGGAAGCTGCCGAAAAGCAACGTATAGTAGCAAACAAATTGAAGCCGAAGGGTCATCTGTTGTTGAAAAAAGATTAATTAAATAGTTAAGAAAGACTGTGTCAGCATTCTTGAAGCTTTAAATTTAAGCATTAATTTCACAACCTTTAACTTTCAAATAAAAATCAATTCTAATTCTAACTTATATTACCGATATATATCATAAAATATTGTGACAAAAAGTCAAACAATGTTTTCCCCTTTACAAATCTTCTGAGCAATGTTATGGCAGGTGTATGTTAAAAAAAAAAGTGGTAGCTATTCTATGCAGCCTCACAATTAACTCATTTATTAACAAATGCTTACGAGCCACAATAAAGTAGAATATTATGGATGAATACTAAATGAAATAACTATCTCTCAGAGATAAAAAATGAAATAGAGGTGGATACGCAAAACTTTTAATAATCTATTCAACGATATCGCAAAGTAAAAAAGAAAACATTTTCACTAAAAGCCCTAATCGGTTCCTTATGAAGCTTTAATTAATGACTTAACTTACTTCTCTTCTCACTGTATTTTTCCAAAAAATAAAGCCATCTCCAGCTACATTGAGGTCATAATGTCAAACTGGTTCAAGAGAAATAAACTGCTATAAAAAATACACTCTCGCAAATAAAAAGTTTTTGCTTTTTTCTACTATTTTTACACCCGATTAATAAGCAATTGATGTATAATGCCCTGGTGTTCTTTGTATTCGAATTATATTACACGAGTATTAAAGAAATCGTGATTTTACATTTAAAATTTTCACAACTAACAATATTAGTTTTTAAAATTAAGTTGGTAGCTAAATAATTATCACAAAGATAGAACAGAAAAATAAAAATGATTTATTGTTATTCAAGTTAAATTATTAAGTAAATTTTATATATTATCACTTTTCAGCCGAATAAATTTGGAACAAAAAGCATGTGATGATGTTCGTGTTCATACCCATGTTCAGGCTCGTGCTCACGTACATGCTCATGGGTGTGCCTGTCATAAGGTATAAATTCTATCTCTGGAACTACTTTATAGTAACCGTCTCTGGTACTGTATAAATAACCATCCTGCTTATTGTCATCGCGACGAACCCGTTGAAATATATTATTTGGCGATGTTGTATCAATTTTCACGTGTTTTGTTTGCCGGATTGATGTATTTGAACTATCATCAATATTACTTGTTGTGTAAATTGAAGTTTTAGCTATGACACTGTTAAGAACAATACTTAAAACAAAAACAGAGGTCCATTTATGAATTGTGCACTGCGAATAAAATGAGGTGTTAAATATAAAATTTGACTTCAATACATCAAATATGCAAAGAACTTACCGTAAGCTTCATTTTAATATTTTCTATAGCTGAAAGTGTTCACTTCTTCCAAAGCGAATTGATTTCTGTTCGAGAATTGTTAAAACGAATCCTTATATACACAAAGAGGTCATAATTTTACTTTTAATTAATTAATGAATAAGCAACGAGTTAACCAATTTTTATGCCAGCTTTAAACAATAATTACTTTGAATCATCCGAATTATTCACATAAAAATGTCTCAAAATAACATTTTCTTCATATTTCTCGCCAATAAAATCACAACGTGACAAAATCTAAATGTGCTAAATATTTTATAGACAGTAGCGAGTCATACACTTATAATTTTTGAAGTACAAAAACTGCACAATATCAATTCATTAGAAACATCACATTTATTATTAAAACTGAACTAATAATAATAAAATATATATATCTGTTTATAAATTTTTTGAAAATATGCGCATTTCTAACCACATAGATTTGGTATAAAAAAGAACTTTTTACGCTTCTTGGTACTGCTTCGCTTCTTCATCGGTTGCATTACGTTCTCGGTACTCGGATCTTTTAAACCATGAGCACTGCGATTCTTGCGATTGCCATATTTTGGTGGTAACGTTGAAGTTGGCAAAAATTGTATGTTACTGTCATCAGTCCGATCTTGAATGTACCATGTTTGATCAGGGAAATCCCCAATGGGAAATCCGTTGCTGGAAGTGTGCATTAGACAGGCCCAGAGGAAAAAAAAGAGTAATAGCTTAACGAAGCAAAATGTGGATAAATATTAACTATATTCTGAATAATTTTTTACTTACATACCATAAACTTCATGTTATTTATTGTATTAAAAGTGTACACTCATAAAAATGTATTTCCGTGGTACCGTAAATTATTTGATTATTTTTTTACAACTATTAAGCTCTAAGTTCATAACTTTTCTAAAATTGTTACGTTCATCGCGTATTTCGACAACGCCTTTTTCTTATTTTGATAAACATTTTTATTTGTTCACACTTCTATGCAAACTAATATTAAATAATAACAATAACACTGCTTTGATTGTCCTTTGCTTTAGATTTTTGTACTTTGTACCTATTCAATTAATGGAATTGGGTTGAATACTTCCTAATACAGTAGAATCCCGATAATTCGTAATCGCAAGTGACTAGCAATTTTTTACGAATTACAGAGGTTTTCGATTTAACGAGATTTCTATTCAACAGATTGTTTTTTTTTTTGGATTAAAATTGAAAGTGGTTAGTTGAGCAGTCGGTCCAAATAAATTCCATACAAATACTTAACTGAAGAAAATTAATAGATTTTTCATATGAATGCATTTAAAAATTCTTTTATTTGCAAAAGACAAAAATAGGAAATAATTCATTTATTAACAAAAATTAAATTGATTTGAAAAAAGTATATTTTATTGATTTTAATATAAAATAGTTAATTTCTTTGGGACATTTAATTAAAGGAGGAAAAGCTGTGATTGAAAATTGCAATTGGTATAAATTTGACGATATTTTCCTACGCAACATAGAGTACGCGATCATCTAAATGCAAAATGAATTTTCCAAAGAAAAGAAAGCAACAAGCGACTACTTATGAGTAGGGCAAGGAATGCACGAAAATATGCGAATGTAATATGCGCTTAAAGTTCAAAAATATGCAACTGAAACTGCAAAAAATGCACTAAAATCATCTAAAATACGCAATTAAAAACAAAAAACTAAAAATATTGCATGAAATTTCGCAAACAAAGGACGAAAACATAATATAAAATAAATTTATAAAAAGCATCAAAAATATAAAATGAACATTAAAATTTTAACATAAACCGTAGTTAAGTAAATATGTAAATGATCATGAGATCAATCTTTATTATTGTGTCTCAAAAAATATTTCTATAAAGAAAATAATCGCTCTACATCAGCAGTCGGACGATAGGAGCATATTTGAAGGCACAAAATTCATTTATAGAATAGTTTTTTATAGAACAATTTTCTTTATTAAATTCCAAACTTACATATCTTCCCTGGATATCAGTGGCCTCATCTATGGAAATCCATAAGAAATGGTTTCTAAGGCGAACTTGATTTCTTTTAATAATACGAATAATATATTTGTTCGATATAAGTTTTGTGCAGTGACGTTTCATGAGGAATGATTTCATTAATATACGATCTCAAAAATTTCTTAATTGTGGATTGAAAGATACAATGGAATATCTGCTGAAATAAAAGCTTGGCATAAATCTAAACCAAAAATTTTAAGTCCTCCCGCTGCAGAGGTAGTAATCAAAGGCTGTATTGTTTTTTCTGAGCGCCGATCATTCAATTCTTTATGTTTTTGGCTTTTCAAATACTAGTCAATTTGAAATTTCTTTTCGCAGCTCACTAAAAAGTTATAAAAATTATTAAAAAACTAAAAATATGTATGTAAATCAAAAAAAAATGTATGTGGAAACATGCATTTATTGAAAAACATGCAAAAATATACATAGTTTCCCAAAAATATGCATTTATTGTAAAATATGCAAAAATATTCCCTAACGATTGAATGACATTTTAAAGGAAATTTCATGATTCGTAAAGATAACTTGACTACTTCATTTTTGAGATGCCCAGTAAAAACATGCATTTGCATGGAATTCCTTGCCTTACTAATGAGCAATACGATGCAACGATGCCTACGATGTTGAATTTACAGTTACGTATTCACATCTTTGCACATCGTTCTCGGCGATTATTAATTGATTACATTTTTACCTACTGCAGGTCTCTAGTATGTACATATGTACAAATATTGGACACCATTAAAAACTATGTTTTAAAAGCCTGTCAACACCGGAAAACACATAAAATTACATAAAAAATGTACGTTAATTAAGAGATTAAACGAATTAGTGACTGGACCGAAATGTTTGGAATTTTTGCGAATTAAAGCAATTTTATCAAGAGACCAACAGTTTGTTACGAATTTTTGAGATTTACGAATTAACGGGGTACGAATTATCGCGATTCTACTGTATTTAGAATTTCTGTGCATCAATAACATTTTAAAATAACAATAATAATTACTAATAATAATTTATTAAGTGATATGAGGTAAGAGCGAAAAAATTTACATATGTAATTATTTTAATATGAATTGACACTAAAGAGACGTTCAGCTTTATAAATAAAAAAAAAAAAAAGCTAACAAAAGCTGAATGCAGCAAAATTAAAATGTCAAATCAATTTTACCTGTCGGACGATGTCTTCTAACCCCATTTGACCTCAAAGTGGCTTGAGCGTAGTGCTGACGTGACAGGGAATACAAATTTTTCTGCACAGTATCACCTCTTGAATGGCAATGACAAACCTCCAAGAGTAAAAATTGCTTTTCACATTGCCGAACAGTGGTCTGCAATCCCAAAAAGCTGGCCATAAGTCAAAAATAAAGTTTTTTTGGGGGGGACTCTGACATTTCAAATAGTTGCAGTGATAACCCTAGCAGCCTGACAAAAAAGGATTTTAAAAAAATTCTCAAGGGTCCCTGCCGAGTTTTTAGTTTTAAATTATTAATAATTCATTTTCGTAAAACATATAAAAATATCAGTTGCTGAAAGTTGCCGGAATAGATTTTACACATTATTTTTAATGCAATGTACAGATGCGCTATATTCTATGTCCCAGCAATTGTAACATCAAAAAAGTATTTGTATAATAGAAATTTTTTTCTGTAAAATTCGTTTAGATGGGGGGAAAGGAAGGTTAAAGATTTTCGCGTCCAATATTTCCTTGACCTTATATTAGCTGTATTAGCCATCCTCCTCTATTATCTCCTTTCGTATTGACAATAAGGACATCAGCATTGTATATCAAAAATTTACCACCTTGAATACACCATTTGGTTTTTTGACAAATTAAGAACGAATTCGTAATTAGAGATTCCAAAAACCCCCAAATGTCTGGTTTCGTCAAAATTTGATAATTTTTTTTTTTTTGCGAATGGTCCACCATTTTGGATCCGCCATTTTCTTTTTTTAAAAACTGAGATCGGATTCGTAATCACCGACCCCAAAAACCGACTAGCACAAATACTCATTACAAAAGACCGATTATTTCGACTTATGGCCAGCTTTTAGGGATTCCAGGCCACTGTGTGCCGTTCGGATTCGATATAAAACATTAGGTTCTTTTCATTCGCTTACAAATATAACTCACACAACATAAATAGATGTGGAAAGCTCGGTTTACGCCCTTCATGGGTTGTTGCGCCATAAAAGAAGAAAAAGTTAAAGGTTTTAGGTAGCGGATAAATATTTCACTACTCTCTACTTGAATTATCACAAATAAATTTAGAGCCACTGTTCTTAAACATAAAAATAGTGTTAATGTTTCGTAATAGTTTCGTCCTAATATGGATTTGAAATTGCATATTCATTGTCTTTGTAGCCTGCCATCCGAAGGGGTAGATTGATTTTAAATAAATTAGTTTTGATTTATGTTTCAAAAAGTTAAACATTTCAATTATAAAGTTAAATATTTTTGTATTATAATTTAAAATAAAAGTAATTTTAATGCTATGAAATGGCTTTTTCTTTTTTTTTTTTTTAATTTTCGAACTATTTAAATTTTCATCAAAATAGTGCGAAAATATTGTATTTAAATAGACCAATTTTCAAAATTATTTATTTTAAAAATTCGTAAGATAGGATTGGTAGGTGAAAAGAAAATATCAACACATTTCACAAATTAGATAATTTCCATTTTGTTGTTTTCAAAAATATCTAAGCTTCTGAATACTATAGAATATTTGTTTTCCAAGATGAAGAATAAAAACAAACTAAATTGTTAATATTATATGTACGTGAAATTTTTTTGAAAATTACATATTTTATTCATCTTCTTACATCTGAAAACCTGAAATTGATTTAAACAAAACTTTGCATCAAGTTACTCAATTTTGTAGCTGTAGCACCACAGTAATTATTCAACAAGATTTTTATTATCCATAAATTGGTATCAAATGTGCTAAGTATCGATTACATGAATTTCTTGGTTTTTGTTAATGGGACCAATCACTGTGAATCGTTTTTGTCTCAAGCTACGCTGTAATTTGAAGAGAGTAAGTAACTCCATTTATAAAAAATTGACTTATCAGCAATTTGTCGTACTGTGAAACTTGAATAAAGTATTAAAGCCATCAGTTCTTCTAAATTTCACACATATCATAGGATGTTGAAAGAAATCCTACAAAATATAAACGAATTCGCAAAATTAATTGTAAAAAGTTTAGTTTATTGTTATCTAAAATTGTACTCATACTTATTTATAAAAATTGTTATTAAAGCTTATTAAATTTATAAACTATCAATATTTGAGATCAGACTGTACTCTCGATAAGCAAAATAACAAAAATTATTATTTCGCTTAACCGAAGAAATTTGGTACAAAAAGCTTCTTCCGGGTTTTTTTAATATGAGTTTTCTTTATTTTCACCAAAGGACGAAACTGCTCTTTCCTATTCAAGCCGCTCAGGATATCCTGGCGCCTATTGGAGGCAGTTGCCAATGATGAAGCAGATACAGCGTTTATAACACCATTATCTACATAGTAATAACCCGAAGGCAAAGGGTTTCCTAATGGTTTATAGAATTCATCATCAGAACCGCTTGCAGGTTTAGCATTGCTATATTGGCTGAATAATATAACGAGCAATAGTAAGCAAATTGAGCCAAGGAAATGCTGCAAAATTATTTAAAATCAAATTAGATTATGAAACATGAATAATTTGTAGAACATTTCTTCACTTACCGGTATATACATTATTTTTTTTTTATTATATTTCCGTTTCCGTTCGAATTTTAGCTTTGTTTAGTTTGTGGTTTTGTGACTATTTTATTTTCTTCAAAGGTATTATTGGTTTATATGAAGTCTTAACTCTTCTGTTTGCAGTTGATTTCTGTTTGTAATAATTTTCAAATCAACATTTCTTTATATACAAAAACTGTTACATTTATTCACACCCCTTTGGGCAAAGTTATTAGCGAATATTATACAATAAATTTTAACTTGCGCAGAGTCTAACATTTTATTGTTTATATTTTCATGCTCGACTTGTGGTCGAGATATTTTTAATTGTTTTATTTTTAAAATTATGATTCATAAGTCGTGTTTTGGAAGTTGTGCCGGTGTTTTTGTCGAGGGTCTAATTAAATACTTTGATTATTATTTTTAGATATTTTGATAACGTTTATTTGTTTTTGTTAGAGCTATTGTGTTTTATGGAAAAGTTGTACAATTTGGAAATCTTCACAGACTCACAATTTTTTCCATTAATTAGGAAGTTTGAGAAAAACAATTTCATATATTTTAATTAATTATATCAGAATAAAGAATCGAATAAACATATTTTGTTTATTGAGAACGGGAATATATGTCATATTTTAATTATGAAGGCTATGACAGATTGATACCTTATTGCTCAATTAAATCCAAGAATCAAGATTATCTAAAAGACACATAGTTAAAAACAATTTAATTAAATATAAACTAATTTATAATAAAGTATCTCTTGCAGTCTACAAATATCAATATGGCTGATGATTAATCGCATATTTTTATGCATATTGTAATTTCAACAGATGTTAGTAGCACTGCAATTCGAGTTCAAATTCAAGTCAGAAAATTGTGACTCAAAAATCAGTGTCTGTGTATGTGTGGTACAACTCAAAACGTAAGAAATGAAAGTGCTAAATATTATGATAATTACAAAGTATTTAACGTAAGAGGCAATGAGTAGATATGATATTAATATAATTTAATGCCTGGTTTTCACTTTGTCATGTTCAATGGCAAAGAGAGAAACAGAGAGAGTTTTCTACATGAATTTGCCAGCACGTCGTCAAATTTGATTGAATTTGACATAGTGAAAACCAGGCCTAATGTACAAAAAGCAGGTTCTGTTCAAACCATCTCAATTAATGCAAACGTCCTTCACAGCATCAATTGAAGCTTCTTATTCTATTTGCTTTTATAAGAATGCTTACTTGATTCTTTTTTAATTTGCAAATAAATGTGATTTTATTATACAATATACTTCATGCGTATAAGAATAGAGCAGCTGGGAAAAATTTCCACCCAATAATTTCAATAAATATTTACGTTATTCTTTAGCATAAGTGTTCATTGAATTTATTTGCAACACTTTACTATTTCGTATAATTTAACACTTTTGCTAAGAAGTAAAGAAATCATGTAAAAAGTTGCTGATATCTTTAAGAGCTCCATTGCGGGAGAAAGAAAGCTTACTAACCATACTTATTTTTCATTCTAGTGAAAAAAAAAATCAAAAATGTTGTGGAATATATGGGAAAGTTAACATTAGAAAATATGAGTAAAAAATTCATTATGTGTTTTAAGTTTCATATTTTTTAAATTTTAATAGCAGATTTGGAGAACATTGTGTTAAAAGAAAGTTTGCAAAAATAAAAAAGAAAACCGTTTTCTTTTTATTTATTTAGTTATTAAATTGTGTTTTTGGGTTTTTGTCATTTTGTTTACAAAAATATTTATAGGAAATTTATAGTGTAGGGTAATTCCGGGGCAGATGGTACCCCTTTTTTAAATCATTACAAATTTAAAGCGAATTGCAAAAATAGTCAATAGAATATACTAAACTTTAGTTTGAACCATTGTTTATAAGTACGCCGAGCTGTTACGGTATTTTATCATTTTATCATATTTTTCCGAATTAAAAAAAAAAGTTGCGGATTCGGGGAGAGATGGAATCTTGCGGGTGAGATGAATCGCCTTTTACCCCCCATAAAATGAGAAAAATATGCTCCGAAATCGATATATAAGAATTAAATACTGCTAATCAGAAACAAAATTTTTAACCCTTTATCGGCTCATAAAATCGTTAAGCAAAATATTTGCATGATTTTAGGCCATAGTTACGTTAGAGTATACAATAATTCTTAAAATTTCTTAGTTTTCGCTTCTCTCTCTCTGGATACCAATTATAACTAATATCCGTGTAGATCTTTGCAAAATTTTCAAATTCGAATTTTTTTATAAGAAGCCATAATAACTACAATTTCATCGAAAAAATAAATTATTCATCGCCTTCTGGCCTTTGTCCACAATTGGTAAACAAAAATATTTCTAAGAACAATAAAAATAATTTTTAAGAACATTGAGAACAATTGAAACAATTCTTAAAAGCATTAAAAAAAATCGAAAAATGATTTAAAAATTATTCGGGAACGTTTTTCCAAGAGTTTCTCCCGCATTCAATGCTACTTGCATCGAAAATAGAGCAAGTTGTGTCCAGCCACTTTTTACAATTATTGTATCGCAACAAGTTTTTGAGTTCTTCACACAAGATTCAATTGCGTCGACTTCTTATCTTGCCTTATTTAACTGTCAATAAAAATTAGAAAAAACTATCATGAAACCAACTTCTTAAGGATGTAGTCTGGTGTTTGAGTTTCAAAAAATCAATTTTTTTTTATTATACATTTCGAAATTCAAAATATTAAAGAAGTTATAGCACATAGTCGAGAACGCCTGTTGGGTAAACTGTATGTGTTGTTAAAACTTTAAAAGCGTTTTTCTCGAAACAACGTTTTTTTGATCGGCCCAGGGCTTTGAAGAAATTCTATAATAAAAATGTTTAAATCTACTACCTGTCAGAATGGCAAGTCTACAGAACGATATTCTCAGATGACTTCATGTGTCTCATGTCCACTTTTGGCGTAAAAAACACTAAAAAAAAATATAGTAAAATAAACTCAGAACATTTTTTTTTGTACCGTTAAAGATATCAATAATAACATAGAAAATTGAAATGATTGTATTTTATTTTGTTATAATAAAAAATTTCCGAAAAAAACCTTGAAAATTAGGCCGGAACACCAGACTACATCCTTAAATGATAAGAAATAAAAAAAAATTTAATCACATAAAACAGATTGTTTATAAAAAATTTGAATAAAGAAACATATCGCGTTCATCTAACTATAATTTTTCTCAGTGTAATATCCAAGAAAAAAATTAATTTTTAAGGCCATGCCTATTTCATCTCACCCCGGAAAAAAATGTCCCATCTCACCTATTTGTAAGGCAAAAATGAAAAAAATCAACAAAAATAAAAAATGGATTCTCATATAAAATACAACTGCTGCTTACCTTTCAAAAGGTAATCAGACTTCAAGGTAAGCACTCAAGCTGCATCCCGAAGCGATTAAATGGTGGCAAATATGAGGCAAACCTAGTGAGAGAAAAGTTCTGGCTCTCACACCACTTACTTGGATAAGCGATCGCGTTTTTAGTTTGCGATTGACAAAAGCTCGCATTATATTTTATCCCTTTATGAATCGAAACTCGCACATCAAATTGCATAACAGTTGATTAGCAGCTTAAAGAGATAGCGCAAGGGTTCCATCTCTCCCGCCGTTCAATTTCTCCCGGAATTACCCTATAATATTCTTTCCGCCTTACAAAGATCAGTTAATCCCATCTAGCATTTTCTATCCCGGAATATACTTCCACTTTTTAAGGGGGCCTTTTCTAATAATTATAAAAAAAAACTTGCATAAAGGGTTTTTTTGCAGCTTCATGGAGAACGTTTTGAAAATCATCTTTAACTGGACTGCACGATTGCAGCTTACTGGAACATCAGAAAAAAAATATACACTGAGAAAAAAATATAAATAATCGCCAATGGTTCACAAAAAATCGGACCTTCAAAATTGGTTTTCTCAAAGATATGACTTTTTATCGTAAAAACAACGTTACAAATTAAGGAAACAATCAACCCACCTTATTTTTTCTATTATGTACCTTATTTATTACCATTGTTGTATAGCAGAAAATATTTAAATTTCAGACCAATCCGATAAATTTTTTTTTCGTTATCGTGCACTCCAATGGCAAAACCCTTGTTTTCAACCTTTGTTAAAGTTTTGACTATTGGTTTTAACATATAAAATATACCCACGATCGGCGCTATAATCGTCTATATCTTCGAAAGTACTGGGACTTTCTCTCTGAAATTTTCACAAAATACTTTTGAAATATAATACTTTCGAATAAGATCGATTCGGAAGGAAGCTTACAGAAGATTAGTTTGGCCTATTGGCTAGAGTATTGGACTGCTACGCAGCATGCACGGGCCCGAAATAAAAAAGAGAAAAAACAAAATTTCTTGGCAGGCAATACCAAACCCTTAAAAGTAAAAATTGGTTAAGAACAGCTTTTCACTTCGCAGTTCGGATTCGGCATAAGACTGTACTTCATGTGCAAGCACAAAATGAATTGAGTCGCTGAAACGCTGAGTCTGGGCTCTCTATGGAATGTTATGCCACAAAAGAAGAAAAACTCTTCTAACAAACAGATGGAAGAGTTTCACTTTGATTGCGCATTGATCTCCTTAATGCTAGCTGGAATAAAAGTAATAAAATCAAAATATTCTCTTTTCATAATTTCTGTTTAATTTTAATATTTCTTGTGTACATATCAAAGACACATACCCATATACAATATGTAGGAGTAACTGGGGTATTGTGGACCACGGGATGTTGCGGACCAGTGTCTAATTTTTATCCCTTGGTAGTGGTTGACAGCTGCAAATAACTGTCATCAGCTCGCCCCATATTAAGCTCATCTTCCCTTCAGAACTCGACTAATGTACACGCACTGTTGCCTCGCTTCGATAGTAAATCAGCTCTATTCTAAATAATCCCAAAATGAAATACCCCGAGAGAATTTGTTTCTTTCCCCCATAAGAAAGAAAAGGAACAAATTTTCCCGGGAGTTTCATTATGGAAATATTTAGAATAGGGCTGAATATAAATGTGATACTTCGATAATTCTTTTCACTTTGTGTTTCGTTTAATTTGACCACACTTTTCGTGGACCCTTAAGCCTGCATGCGCCGGAATGACTGCAACTTATTTGACTTGCGACAAATTAGGTTACGGACTAATTTTCAGTGCCATTTTTAATTTCACATTGTTTCTTCTGCTCCAAGCAACAAATGAAACAATTCCTAACTTTTGAAAATTAGTTAACACCAAACACCTAAATTTTTCCTAACGTCAAAATGAAATAACCCCTAACATTTAGAAGGTGTATCAACCGCGTCCGTCCGTTCTAAATAACACTGCAGGTATGACTTGTGGACATTAAAGTTGTGGCGCGAAAAAATAGGCTTTTTTCAAGAATTTTTTCCAAGTAAACCACTAAAGTTTTATTATCTAAAAGTACATATCGTCGTCGTTCAAGCAGAAATCACTAAAACTAAATTAACTTTTTTAATTGGATCCGTATTAATTAACTTCTATAATTCGAATGATATAATGAATTCGCTTTTTGATGATGCAGTTAAAATGTATACTAATGTGTGTATCTAGCTGTTAACTTTTTAATTTTTGCCAGTGTACGTGGAGAACCTACGAATGCAAAAACTAACTTCATCTCAGAAATTAAAAAAATGGACTTAGTGAATTCTGCCAGAACGACGACGATATATTGAGCTTAACTTTAAGCAATTTTTATTAAAAAATATTTAAAACTTTATGAGTAATGAGCGATTCCGCTGACGCCTTTCTATAAAACATGTTTTGCGGTGACCAACATTTTGTAAATCTGGATCGTCTAAAATTCGAAAATGAAATGGATTTACTTTTATCATAAGATTATCTAGTGATTGATGGAAGGATTTAAAAAAAATATACATATCTAACAAAATGGCGACCTGTAAAATTAACAGTTGGATTTTCTCTAAAAAAGTTGAGGTATAAAAAATAGTTTTGCATACAAAAAAATCCATCGATCAGCCACTAGATTATTATGTATTGAAAACGCGTATTAAATTTGAAAATAATCGGTTCAGTAGTTGTTGGGTAATAGTGGTCACTTTAAGAAAATGCAAAAAATTGAGTTTTTGAAAGGTACGACCCCTTAAAACATATGAGAAGGGGTAAGTAAGTGATTACACTGTTCTGCAAATGGAAAGTTTTGAAACCAAAGTAGATAGATCAAGAAAATAACTTGAGAAAAAATTGTTCTCGAACGTGGCTCTGGAACTGCTCAGCGACAAGGTGCCATATGGCACGGTTAGGCATTACTGGGTTAAGCTAACAACGAGATAAAAGTGAACGATGATAACGAGGATGAAAAAAATTACGAAAAAATAATTCATTAAAAAAAAAAATTTTTTTTTTTAAATTTTCAAAGTTAAAAAATAAAAAAAATCGAAAATTTTTTTTTGTAAAAATGGATGTTTTGATGAAAAAAAATATGAACTGCATTTTTAATTTTTTTATTTTTTCAATTTTAAAAATTTTGATGTCAATAAAAAAAAATTGTGACGTAGCAGAGCAAAACGGACAACGGATTCGAACTCAGCGACCTCATTACCTTAAGTACACTTGTCTCGTCTCTGCTCATTTTTGGCTGTTGAACAGTGTTATCAATTAATTATAATTTGTAAATAAATGAAAATTGTTATTTTTAAATATGGATTTACTTTGTGCAAAATACGCTGAAATGAAATGAATCCGAATTATGATTTAATAACTGCTTACAATAAAAATTTAAATAACTTCTAACTTTGATGCAAAAAACCTAAACATTTAGGTTTTATTTTATGTGAAATAAATTCTAACTTTGTATGGTAATTGTTAGGACGTATTTCATATATTTTTGTTAGGAGTTAATTCGTTAGGAGCTATTTCACGAAGCCACATTTGTTCTTAGTGTGCACATATGCTCCATATAACTATTTCTGTTGCTTCAGCACTCTATGTGTTTATTATTTTTGTGTATTACATCGATTCTATGCTTTAGGTGTTGGTGTAACCTAACACGATTAAAAAAGTTTCACTTGAAAAACAAATCTTAATTGTTTGCGGTTGATTCACCAATAGTACAATAGCTTTGTTAAGAATTGTTTATTTATAATCTTACTTATTTAAGCGAGCCTGATTTTCTTTCCAAACCGGGTAAGTGGTGAATCGAACTTGACTATTAATTCGTGAGGCTTCAGTTTTTTAATGATCGGGTATCGATATAAGCCCAGCTATATATGGAAAAATCTATGCCGAATTTCGCATAAATTCATTGAAATGTAGTAAGTGTATTTATGGAAAAGCAATGTAAATATTTAACCCATTGCTAAGGTTGCTAATTTTACAATAACTGACGACATGGAGTAGTAGTTATGTGCTGGGCTCCTATACGCAGTGTCTGGGTGTAAACGGCATGGTCAAAAAAAGTTGCCATCATTTTCATAGTTCACACCCATTCATATTTGTGAACTACATATATTTGTGCCGAGTAAAAATTTGTATTTTCTTATTTTTGACTCTCTCCTATTTTGATTCTTTCCTGTTTTTATATAAATTTAGCTCGCACAATGTGAAAGGATGCCTAAAGCAGGCTGGGCTGGGCCTTCCATGAGCTGTTGTGCCATAATAGATATAAATTTGCAATATGGCATATGATATGTATAAGGGATATGGTGGTATTATATTTCGGATCTATCTATGGAAATGGAACAATCTTTTCTTTCAACTATCTTTCAAACAAAACAGACAAAAATGTGCTGAATACTATTGAAATATCAATTCAAATATATAATTAAATTCGTTACTTTGTCTATGTGAATGATGCATCCATCTGTTAAATGCTTCTATAGCCACTTTAATCCAGTTTTTTTTAAGGGGTTAAACAACTCAATAGATTTTCGAATTTGTTTATTTATTATTGTTCATTTCTTCTCTCAACCGCATCCGCATATTGATTAAAATGTAAACAAAATTAAATTTTCATTCGTACAACTTTGTTTATTTATTTATAAAATTCATTTATTGATTGTGTTTATTTATTGCCAAAATGAAATTCGTCTAACACGCAAAAAATTTCTCAAAAATATTTACTTTGCAACACTGCAACTGCTAATCAATCTTGTAAATATTATTGACAATAAGAAATTGAACTAGATAGAGAAAGAGAGAAATTTGTGTTATTTTTTATCTTTAGTTTTTGTTTTGTACATAATAAACTGAGGAATGTTCTAATTGAATATAATTTCCGCATATTTGTTACAAATGATGACCTAAGGTAATTTTGGTTTTGAAAAAAATGCACTAATTTCATATAAAATGCATATATAATTTAATTAGAATATGTAATACAGAAACTTCAAAACTTCCTCGGTAGAAGAAAAAGTGACGACTGCAGTCAAATTATCGTAGATCTTTTGAGAAATTACCTTAGTTAGAATGTCGTTGAAAATCCATTTTCTTTATTGCCATCTGGATTTCTTCCTTGACAACTAGCAACGAGTAAGGATAGCGGTTGCACTAAGATTTACGGAGAATCGAGAAAAACTACATAGGTTTTTGGAATGAAGGTATACTCACCTATTATTATTGGAATCTCTTTTACGTGAGACAGACCCAAAAAATTACAAACGACCCAGTTCCATTGCATTTTATTTTGGATTTTAGGAACTTTTTCAAATAAAATCACAATTTTTAGTTTGAAAAAAACTCAATTATTTTTATAAAAAGTCTGAACTGAAAGCGAAAAATCAACACATAAAATTACTTTAAAACATCTTTTGGTTGCTCGGGTAAACCGTGTAAACCTGTGTAATTGATTATATTTTATCTTTTATTTCTATTACTGCTTGCAATTTCCACTTTCTTTTAATTAAATGTCCTCATGTCGTATGAGTAATAAAAAACCAAAACATGTAGCCTCTTTGAAATGAAATGTATTTAAGTGTAAACATGGCGATAAAAGTGTAAAGAAAGTAGGGATTGGAATATATTAATGATTTAATTCGAATGGAACAAACCTGATTATAATACAAATCATTTATTATTCTGAAGTATCCATATGGAATATTCTAAAAATAAGACAGTCAGCTTGTGGTAACTCAAATATGAAATGAGTGCTTGCGAACGTAATGTACTTAAATTCAAATATGTACGAACAGTTTTTAATTTGTTACTGTTATATTGTTTTAATTGAAAAACTAAACTACCACGGTGTACAGTATGACGAAATCCAATAAACCTGGCCATTTACAACATTTAGTATTGTTACTGATCTGCATTTATTTTCATTAAAAAACCACAACAAAAGTTTAGAACACAGTTCAAGTCAGATACAACTCTTACTTACATCCATTTATATTCAATAAATTGTGGAAAAGCGACTCCAAAAATGCCTCACTACTGAATTTCATTTCAACCTAATAACGTTAATACAAAAACCCGCCATATAGGATAAGCCAATTGTTTTTTTTTTTCTTTTAATTAATGTCAGATTCGTTATCGTGGGTCAAGTCTTGAAATTCCTGAATGTCCAGGAACCCATATCAACAGCAAGCGATTGTGCTTTCCAACACAATCAAGCCTGGATTAACAATGCATAGCCAGTTTAGACGTGGTTAGAGGATTAGGCAAGGATTTAAGCGCAGCCTGACTATCACTAAATACACAGATACTCCTTTCTCTCCAACCATTATCAATAACATGGTCAATTGCCTTGATGATTGCAAAAATTTCTGCTTGCAAAACAGAAGCATACAACCCAAGAGAGAAGTGAAGGTGCACTCCATCATTTTCAATGAAGACTCCAGAACCCGAACCGAATTCTGTTTTGTTGCCGCCAGTGAAAATGCGCTTACAATCAACTTCCAGCTCCGGTCCCGGGAAATCCAAGTTTGGGCCTCTGAAATTTTTATTGTGCAGCGCTACTGTTTTAAAACTTGAATTGTTGGCATTGTATCGGATGGCATTGATAGAACTGTTAGATCAAAACCAGTATCTTCAACAATGTCAACAATATCCCACCAAGTGTCATACCAATACCAATCGTGTTTAAGCCTACAGATTGCTTCGACAACCTCTCCTTTAGGAAAAATATCAGGGGGTGGTAAGTTGAGCAATGCATCCAAGTATGGGACAGGTGTTGTCAGAAAAGCTCCCGTCCAAATTTAAAACAAACATTCACAGATACTTTTCCCTCTTTCCTCCTCCCATTAACCTATCGTCTTTTCACAATCAACTCAATGCTCTGCATTTATAGGTGCAATATCCCTGTTTGTTGACTAATCATTACAAAAAAATACAACAAATGGACAAAGTGCTTTGAAGTCTGGCAAGAGCTTTCCTAACACTGTCAATATTAAGTCTGCTCCACCAGATTATGGATGCATTGGTGATTATGGGTCTAGTCATAGCCTTATAAAGCCATAAAACTTTATAAGGTTAAAAATAGTCTTACACTGACAAAAATCTTCCAGTGCTTTGGATACCTTTAGATCTATATGAGAACGCTACAAAAGTTTGGTATCTAAAATGACTCCTAGATATTTCATTTCTTGGGATAGCTGAATAGTGATTCTTCTGAGTACTGGTAAAATAGGACCATCAATTTTCCTACTCCTGGTGAAAAGAATCACAACAGTTTTACCGATAGCCCGTGTAAGCAACACCAAAATTCAATCATATTCAGAGCGGACCTTTCTACAAACATACTCTACTGATTGGCCCGTGATTAAGCAGGCAACATCATCGGCATAAGCATGTGTGTAGATACCCGACTTATTTAAGGAAACAAGAAGAGTGTAGAGAGTACGCCTCCTTTGGGGTATCCTCTATTCACACCGCAAGTGACGGAATGACAACAATCAGCTTAAACCATCATAAGTCTATGTGACAGCATTGAACGTATCCGGTTAACAAGAACCGGATCCACTCCATGCTGACCTGCTGCATTGCACATGCCGTCAAAAGGCGCGTTATCAAAAGCTCCCACAATATCAACAAAAATACCAATAGGGTATTCTTTCCTGTTGAGGGCCCGCTCAATCCGACGTACCAGATTTCGAAAGGTTGTTTCAAAAAATTTTTCACATTGGTAAGCATGCTGAAATGAAGAGAGAGGATGTAACAATAACGACTCATTACAGATGCGGTGTTCGACACAGCGCTAAGTTCTTGAACGGACAAAAACTAAATATATGACCGGGCCATTTACAAAAAAAAAAAATACAAAATAAAGCTTTAATTTCTTCAGTAACGTACAATTCATATAATATTGCGAAAGAGCATAAATAACTAATTAGAACAATGTCAGAACTTCACTGGCATAGAAAACCAACTGAAATATTCGTTACCAACCAATTATTCATTTCAATCGTAAAGCAAACCAAAAAACCATCAAATACGAATGCACTTATTAAATATGTTTATAGAAAATTCAATGCGATAAATATTTACAAAGTTATTAACATAAAAATTTTGAAAGGTAAATATTTTGAAAATCGTATTTGCAACCCAGACGGAAATCAATGGTGCGTAAATTTGTATTGTCGTTTATTTATAAAATTAACCAACAATGGAAACTATCATCAACATTTTTCTCTGTATATGAATAGTTATTAATAAGTCAAAACAAATAAAATGTTTCCCACCATCAATTACCAAAATTGTAAATATTATATAAAATTAGATTTTTGTAATAATTGAAGAAATATATTAAATTAATTACGTACACAGTTCCTTAGCAATAAGTGCGTAAATATTTACTGAATAATATTAAAGTGGAAAATTTTGTGCATCTGTTTCGGTAGTGATAGCTATGCTAAAATGATAAATATTTGATATGAAAATATTTATTTTTAAATTAAAATAGATATGCGAAAATACAGTTTGAAAAAGTAGTAAAATGAAGTTTGCAGCGAAATTGATTTGTGATATTTATGGTAGTTGAAGTCGAAATAATAATAGCCTTAACTCGGCTTGCAAATGAATATGTGAACTGATCGATTGATAAACCAAGGCTGTGTAGTGCGGAAGTAATTTTGTGTGGGTGGAAAAGTATTTAGCATTTTTTGGATTTAGCCATTGGAATTGTGTTATGGCAATAAAGCTTAATAAACTAAATTAACACGCTTGTTGATGATAATTTCGAATACATTTTTAGTTTATATCCACTAGAATTCGAACACTTAATACCGTCCCGAGGCGAAAAGTTGGCAACAGACTCTTCAGAACGAAAGCAGTTTGGAAATATGTATAAGAAATCAGCCTGTTTTTAAATTGATTTCGATTTAATTTGTTTTTCGACCAGACAAGACGGCCAGTATTGGTTTAAATTCAATTCAGGTTGTTCATAATGGAACTAGGTTATTTTAAAGAGGACTTTTACAGCGCGTTACAATGCCGTTTTTATTCGGCATTATTATTATTTTCTCCAGGCATATCTTGAAGTCCAACCCATCAACTCGAGGACTTTGACTTTGTAGACGATATATGTATGTGTGTTTTCGCACAAGCTTGGCGGCATGTTAATGAAAACTTATCATTTGATCTGAAAAGTACGGTACATTGACCTCGAGATTAGCATCAACAACTTCAGTACTGACCACATAAAAATCGAGGGCCAGCCTTTGCAATACTTAGAAAAATTCTGCTACTTAGGCAGTATGATGACCACAGAAGGTGAAGCAAAGGAAGACGTCAAGAGCAGAGTCAACAAAGCCAGAGCTGCGTTTGAATGAGCTTCCAAGAAAAGTAGAAGGAAATGAAAATAAAAAATATTTTCTGTTGCCAAAAATGGCGATGGAGTTGAGATCAAATTTGACATGATTTTAAGTGTAACGTTAAACCCGCTTTGGAGCTGAAAGCCTTCTTTTGAAATGTATAAAATTTTAATTGTGATTGGTGAACCTGCTTTGACACTGAACAAATTTTTCAAAGTAATTTCATTGCATAATGTTCCGCATGTTAGAGGGCTGAGTTATTCTTTAAAAAATGAGGCTGCTTTCATACTGAATGACCTTCTCTTAAAAAGAAATTCACTGTTTATATTTATTTTAAATATGGGCCTTCTTTGATGCTAACCACACTCCTATTCAGACTGTTCAGTGCGTAGTGAGACTCATTGTAGAACGTTTAAGCTGAAACTAATTTCAAGTTTTCGTCGCGTGCTGTTAATTTAAGTATAAAGTTCATAAAAGCAGAGCTACAGCAGCAAGTTGAAAATTTCTTCCTGGTTACTCCACAGTTTAGTTGGTAAGTTAAAACGGTTTACCAAGGTGCAGCCGACGCTTGTTCATTTACAGTTTTTTGAAATCAAAGGTAGACCGTTAAAAAAAAGATACTAGGAAGGGAAAGAAGAAGAGCCGCTAAATATGTACTCAACAGTTATTTTAAATGTTTTTAATAAAAGCAATGCCTTTCATAAAAGAATAAAGGATATTCACAATTTGCCTTATTTGGTATCGAATACTCTCATTAGTCGTAAATTCTTTAATTTTTCATACAAAATTATATTACTTTATAATTATACGACAACATACGACAGCTAGTGAACATTCCAAATATCATTCAGAAAAACAAAAGACTAAAGAAACGAACTTCATTTAAATATATCCAAATAATGAAAAATTTAAATCTGAAGGTTATAATAAGTATATATTTAGTATTCCAGTCTGGAGAGAAGCCTGAATTTGTTGGCAGGCCTCAGCTTTCCGGAAAGCCTATATATTTTTATACTAATAAAAACCCGAAGCCACAACAGCATTGAATTTGCTTTTGACATCTCCTTTGGAATTCTTTTATTTTGCTCAAAATTTCCAAAAAGTCGAAGAACTTTAGAAAATAATAAATCAATCGTGTTAGTTTATTTTCTTTTGACAGCAGCATTTTCCTCAGTTTCAAACAAGATTCCAAATTCCAATAATTCTTTTATTTAGTTCTTCAAATTCATTTGTATTTATTAGCCTTCACACAATGGAATTGTTTCTTTTTAGCATTATTAATAAAGACACAGTTTTAATTAATTAATTTAATTATTAAATAAAATTTATTGAAGCATAAAACTTCTAATTCAAAAGAGTCAGTCAGAAATTAACAACTATTTGTTTTTAGCATTTATAAAGTAGGTTTCCATAATTGAGCAATTTTTCCGTTCCGTACGAAACAAACCGCATAGAACTGGGAAAATAATTAAAAACATTTAATTAGACCCTAGCAAATGAACGGACGAGGCAAAAGACACATACTTAAGTACACGTATACTCTCATTATTATTTGTACGTACACAGTCATAATGCCTAATGTGATAAATGATAAACAATTGGGACACAATTTTTCAAATCGAGCATGCAAATATTAACCTGTATATGTATATGTTTTCCCCTAAATTGAATAAAATTCTGTGGCGGGGGAGGATTGTATATGTACATAGCTAACACTGTTAACATTTCACAATGTTGTGCGAATAAATGCAAATAAATTTTGTGGCTATATATAAAGAAAGGGAATTTTAGAAGTTATCAAACAGAACACAACTGTCTTTTAAAGTGTAAAGAGCTCATACAAAAAAAATCTGTACAACTGAATTAAAAATATTAAAAAGCAAATATTAACAAAAAATATAAAAAACAAGAAAGAATTAACAAAACAAGGAATCCAGAACAAAACTGAAGGATTAAAATATTTACATATTTTTCTTTACAAATTGGATTATTTGGATTACTCTCATATCTTCGATAGCATTCTGAACTTTTTCAAGAACTTCAAAACGTTACGAAAAAACGAGAAAATGGAATTATCGGTAAGTTATTAAACTCAGCGAAATTGTTTTTTTTTTTTTTTTTTTTTGTTCATCGATAAATACTTTTATGTGAGCTAAAGCTATGTAAATACTATTCACATTTTTAATGGAAGTGCATTACCATAAACAATTAACGCTATTATGCTAAAATATTTAAATCTAATGAAAATATTATTTTTTTATACAATTACAGCACTTCCTCACAAACGTACAACTCGTTACTTTGATCATTATCGTCAACGCATTGGCATACAGCTCTGCAAAACCACCATATTCTGACATCGATAGTTACATAGAACCGATTGGATCTATTGATCGTTTCAGTGATGATTATTATTATGGTGAATATGCAGCAGAACCGTTAACGGATTATCGTTTAAGACGTTTACGCCGTGGTTACTATTATGTAGATGGCGGTTATATCACTGCGGTATCTGCATCAAAAGTTCCAGTAGCATCATCGTCATCATCATCTTCGAATAGACGTCAAGATACCATTGCTGAAAATGGTGCAACTGGTGGCAATGGTGATGTGCGTTATAATCCTATATTGAAATACAAACAAACACGCACCAAGCGCAAGAAGTTATTCGTACCTAATCTATTTGGTTAAATATTTGATTGGATTTTCTTCTCGAAGAAAATAACAGACATGGGGGTGACGTATGGGGTGTCATATCTTTATGTGAGATTATAGACTGATATTTTATTTATACGCAAACATGTATTTTTATGTGTTATATTAATCCATAATCTAATTTAAGTATACTATATACGAGTACATATTTATAATAAAATATGAAAATAGAAAATATATTTATATATGTATAACTATATTTTAATACTTACAAGTGTTGCGTGGACAACAATGATATCGCTCAATGAAAGGAATTAAGTATATTGTTTAACCAATCCAATTAAACCCTTTCCCTCCATTAAAGATGGCATTCGAGCTCAACAATGTATTAGCCGTGATAAATAATTGCAATATCAGAAAGCCATTCACAACGAATGCGGGAGTCGAACTAGAATCTCCATGTTCTCAAAGACGAAGCATAACATGGAGCTTCACTAGGTTCAGCTCAACGATTTGGATTTTTCAAGAAGCGCATTTCAAAATTAATAGTTTTTTCAGAACGACGAAAATAAAGAGATCAAAATCAAAATTAACTACATTAAGGTCAACCCCTAAAATACTTGCTAAGTAGTTGAGTATCACAGAAGGTGGAGTTGATGAATATGTCGCGTTGTATCCCTCACAACACTTTCTCGCAGAGCTGCAGATAACCTGAGGAAAATGAAATGATAGTCCATTTCTTCTATGAATGTCCAGCCTAATGGAAAGAAAGAAAGCACCCTGAGGAAACCACTATTCGTCAACCTCGGAAATCTATCTAAAACTAACATCAACGATTATACGCAAATACGTAAACAAAACCAAATGGCTGTAGCCAATCGTTTAAAACTTCCCAAAAAAAGAACCTAAGGATATGGCTATAAATCGACGCGTTAGCGTTAATTGGGAACGTGGATCGAAGCACCACTTCAAACAAACAAACAAGATGAATATTCCATGTCACAAAGAACGGAGTGCAGGTAATGTGATACGTCCTGATGTCATCAACTTATATACTGATGGTAGGGCTGGGGGTGGAGTCCACTCCTCTGAACATTTCAATGCACTTTCGATTTCCTGATCACTTCAGCGTCTTTCAAGCATAGCTGCTTGCGATCACTGAAGCCGCAGATCTGGCAAGGTGTAATGCGATACCCTGTAGTGATATCTGCATTTTCACTGATAGTCAAGCGGTAATAAAATCACTCCAATGTCTGGCTCATAACTCCAAAGTTGCCCTACAATTCAGATCGTCTCTTAACGAGACAACCACGGCATACAACCAGCTCCTTATATGGGTGCCAGGGCGTAGCGACATTGAGGGAAACTGTAAGGCTGATAATCTTGCTAGACTGGAGACGACTCTCCGAAATTTACGCACCACTGGTTCTACTTAAAGAACACTACTCCCACATCGCGAAGAGCAGGAAGAGAGTGGAATCAACTTGCTACAGTTTTGGTCGATGCCTAACCAGAAACACACTATAGCGCTCATTAACCTGGATTGTACCCACATAAGTAAGATAGTATCTATTCTCACTGGGCACTGCCTTATTGGCAACCACACTCCTACAATGACTTCTGCAGAAGCTGTAGAAATTTAAAGAAAGAAGAAACCAACTTCCACTTTGTATGCACTGCCCTGCTTTAGCAGCACGCAGACCCAAAACTCTGGAAGCAATTTTCTATGGAAAACTCACAGAACTGGCATCCTCTAACATCAGAGGCTTATCACGCTTCATTGCAAGCACAGAATTGTTTAATTAGGAAGGGGTTCAGAGTCAACTGATCACCCCAAGGGTACCACAATTGACCAATAGGTCTCAGCGTGTTCTTTGTGGACAGCCCCAACAACATACCCTAAGATGAATACGCCTATAACAGACTCAACAATACTAGGGCTGCATTTTTGTGGTGTATGAAGATGCAGAATCGTTTGAACCTATAAAGTACGAAGAACTCTTGAAAACGTTCTGTACCTTAAGAAACAATAGAAAATGAAGGAGCGCTTTGGAAGGGAAATATGTACTCGAATGGGTTCAATATTTTGAAAAATTTCAAATTCCCAACCCTAAGCTCTAGTGATAAGTTCCTAGTACAGAAGGTAACGTTATCAGTTCTTTATCCCTTCCCAAAAATTCTTCAGACCGTTGGTAGCGTTTGACCAAATCTCAATATTTTACACTGTAGAATATTTGGAAATTTCATATATTTTGGAACGAAATTTAACATTTCGTTGACATAGTTAACAGAGGCTAAAGCAATTCAATATTTTTAATTTGCATTTGGCCAATTCCCAATATTTTGCACTGCCGAACATTCGGAAATTTAATGTATTTTGGAACAAAAGCGATATGGTTTCCTAATCAAATTTACAAAGGCTAAAGCAATTCAAAATAGTGTGGAACCTTTGTACTTTTTAACAAATGGAGCAAATAATTTCTTAATACACTCGTCAACGATGTTGACAATATGAGGAACTTCGTTCCTTTTTTATTTATAGGCTTGGTGGTTTCTTGAAGGCCGTTTTAACGCATCGTCGTCCAAAACGGAGCATGTGTTTTTACCGCTATACATTTTTAACTCCAGTTTTTTTAACTTTTTTATTCGATTCTTCACAAAGGTGGACACTATTTTCGGATAATTTTCCAAATCTTTATCATGCGAAGAGGGTTTCGTTCTACTTTTTGACTTTCAAACAACAGTCAATGTATCAAAGTAAAGTTTCAATACTGAACCACTGTACTCCGTGCAATTTTAGAGTGTATAGAGTGATTTGATCAGTGATTGTGGATTTCCATAAAATTTTTTTTTTGTCATTGATCTATTTTTATTGACACGATCTTCGCACGGTCAGAAACAAAAACTTAACTACAATTTTTTTTGCATACCTTGCATACAATTGTTTGTACTTTGGTAAGCGTATTCCTAAATAGCCCACAATACTGTTAAAAATTTGAAATTGCTACTAAAAATTCCTTAGTATCTTTATCATTTTAATTTTCCTATTATACACAAATGTGAAATCGAAAGTGCTTAATGTCAAATAAACATAAATATGATATGTACAAGATATATGCTTTTTGCAACAAACTAACCAACTAACCAGATCATATTTGAATAATAAATTATAATATGATAATATATACACACACCAGTATTCTGTGCACATTAAATGTTTACTACTTTTTCAATTTGGCATTAAGCTGCTAATTAGCTAAGATGTAAAAGGTTTTTAAACAGCACCACCAGCATATAATAATAAGTAGCTAAAACTCTCTGTATATTCTATAGATTATTAAGTAAAACTTTTATTAGAGAAAAAAAGAAAGAATTTGCTAATTGAGAAAAGTATTTTGCTACTGAATAAAAAAAATACGTACATACATATACATGTAGAACTTTAGACAATGCCTAAAAGCTAGCAATACCTGTCAATGAAATACAAAAATAATATATTTTAGCCTAAATGCATGCTAGTGAAGTAATATATTTTAAGAATTTAATTAACTAAACTCATCACAGAATTTTAAAAATATTTCTTACGAAATCCATTTCGAATGTGTTTTTTTGTAAATCTTCATTAGTTGCAAGGTTGAATTTTACTGAAAATGTAACCTACAAAGTTGAATGGATTTAAAAAGTTGTATGAATGTAAAATGCGTATGCATCTTATTACCAACAATGAGTTTTAATGTGAATGTTAAGTGCGCATGCGCACCGTGCACCGTTTGTGTATGAATGATTTTTGAATTGCACTTGAATGAGGCATGACTTACAAGTGTATACCCACCGTAAAAAACTTGTTTATATGTTGTAGCAGATGATACTTGCTGATGGTTAAAAATTCATTGAGATACTTTAGCTAAAATTAAGCTGGTTCTGCATATAATGGCAATGAATACCATTAAACATAAATTTTTACTAATAAAAGTATGCAGTACGAATATTAAACTTTGTTTGATCACTTGAACGAGTTTCCTAAAATTTGTAATATGAAATATATAAAAGAATGCATAAAAGACTACTTTTTTTAATTTATTTCAACGAATATTAGAAAATAAGTATAATTATTTAGGCCTGTCATTCAGAAATTGACCTTCAGAAGGAAACTTAATATCATAAAGTTTAAATATGGATAGTTCATAATGAATTTTCAAAAAACTTTTTAGTGTAATTCACTAAATGATTTAATAAAAATAAAAACCAATATAAAGAAAAAAGTATTCATTGTTCTTGAGTTTGAATTCAATCTGTGTTACATTTCCATTGCGATAGCTTGAAAATTTCGAGTGCCAGAAAGAGCATCTTTCCAAAGGAAAGTAGAAATTTCCTGTTGCTGGTAAGATTTAGTCTCTAAAACCAGGAAATCCCTTCCAATTTCTACCCATACATAATAAAATTGTATTCTGTCTATAAAAACTCAACGGTAATCCAACTTAATTTTGAAACCATTTAGCATTTATTCTTAATTCTTAAAAACCAATTTTGATTATAATGTCAGAAAATCTGACTAATGTGTAAACATTTACTTCACATTATCCCTATTCACGATTTGTTGCAAATGATTTTGCATCATTGCCAATGCAAAATATTTCTATTATCACAAGAAGAAATATATGTGATGTGCAATAAAAAATTGCGTTTGCAATGATGCAAGACCATTTGCAACAAGTCGTGAATAGGACTAATATTTTCACTTATTGTTGAAATTGAGACTGTTGAAATGAGAGAACTATCACAGAGATCGCTAATGAGAAACAGTAGCGGGTTCCGAAACGATCGTCTGATTTGCTAGTTCTATGATTTTTGATATTCTTCTGGCATTATTATTCCATTAAAGCCTATTAATTTTAAATGATTAATCTTAAATATAAACAGCCAAATTTGGAAAAAATATATATAAATTTTTTTTCCAAATTAAGATATTAATAATGACTGACATTAAAAACACTAATCTACAATATATAATTTTTTTTTTTTTTTGCAGACTCCAAGTACAAATCCGAAGTCAAAAATAATATTGCGAGACAACTTCTCGAAATGTACTATTTGTTTTTCTCAAATTTTAATATTGAAGTAAAATTTATTTTAGTCAAAACTAGAAATATATATTGCTTAATCGTTGTCTTTTGTATAATTTGTCGTTAGTTTCTCTAATTGGAACCCAAGAGTAGGCACTCATTATGTGTTCAACTGAAAATTCTGTTAACCCTTTCGGTATTTTGATGCCATATGGCATCATTCACTTTAATCTGGCATAAAACAGGTGTAATACAAATTTTACTACTAGCATTATATACATTCGATTCTGTTAAGTATTTTTTATGGTTTTAGATTGCCGAATATTTTAAATTTCTGCTTATGCTATCTTTTTAAATGGTTTTTGTCTTTGAAGTCAAGTCAAAAAACTATGGGCAAAAATTGATAATCAAAACTGGTTGCATTATTTTGGTAAAAAAGTTAATAATTTATTTCTAAGTGGAAATATAACTTTCCAACTATGTTCGCAAAAAATAAAAGCATATAAAAATCTAAAAATTTAAAAAAAAATATTAACCCTTTTTTGTTTATAGCTTCAGAAGTGTAATTTTTCAAACTTTATTAAAGGACAAACAAGGATACGCAGAGGTGTGAAAATATTTTATATCTGATGTAAAAGTCCTAAGTAATTATAAACTTCATGCAAAAGTTATCTATCGACCCCAATTAAAAAGATGTACTGAAAGGGTTAACGTTAATTTTTTCATAGTTATTCGGAAGATCAGCGATTCAGCTTTTATTGCTTAAATTTTGAAAGATTTCCAAGCAGCGCATTCTAATTTCAAATGCAGTATCGGCCAGAACTATCTTTATTTATGGTCTTAAAAATATGCCTTCCGTAAGTTCGGAAAAGAATGATCCTTGTCCATTGCTAGTAATGACAACATCGAAAACCTTAAGAAAGTAGCACATTAGAATTTCTTTTTACTTCAAATTCGTGTTTAGAAGGCAGCAATCCTATTAACAAAGTTTATGAGAAGTTTGTGCAAAAACCTTGTAAACTAGTGTAATGAATCGGAAAAACAAAATACTTATGCAACAACAAATTAAAAATAAACAGACTATTGAAAAACAAATACTTGCGAGAAGATAAGGCTGAATGTTATTATGTTGGCAAATTATTATTTATGTAGGCACAATATACACATTTGTTTACTCATTTGTATATCGATGGTTATGCTCACAGATATGTTAAACGTCAAAAATATCTGGTAGGCACTTCGTTTGAAAATCTTTTGTCTCCTGTAGATTGTGCTGTTTCAAAATTTTTCAAAAATGCTTTCGCGTATTTCTTGGACTATATATTACGCCGGAGTGAAAATGACAAAATATCTCAAATTAGATTTGGGTAATGAAATTATTGTATATTTTCATAAAAAACTCGAAATTTTTTTGATATGCTCTCAAAACTCTTGTCTTCAGCTCTGACAGAGGCAAAAAAGGTTGAATTTTTTCACAAAATCTCTGAAAAAATATTTCTAAGACGTATTTGGGTAGTTACTAGAATATTGTTCACACATTTTCAATCATTATCCAATTTTGCTGCATGTTACAAAATGATTCCTGCAGCTCTGGAAAACCAATACAATATACAATAATTTCACTACCCAAACCTGATTTGAGATTATTAAAATTATTAGGCTTTGAATGATCAATTTGAGATATATTCACTCCGGCCTACTATATATGAACACCAAATTGTAAGCAAATTATTGAACGATTATCAAAAACTGAGTGCCAACATATTATTCATTTCTTGCACTTGTATTTCTTCCCACAAAACGATGAAGAATGATTCCACTAGGATATAAAGACTATGAAAACTCGTAACCCAGAATTTTTGGATGAACATATGATGAGTAACTACTGCTTGGCTCTAATTAGAAACTTACAACAAATTATGGAAAAACAATGATTAAAATAAATTCCTCATTAACCCCTCCCTGCCCATGCTGCCATATGTGATTCTATCACTTTAGACGGTAATAGTAGCGCCATCTTACGTCCAACATCCAAAACAAAATATGAGCCTCAGGGATTTGCAGCCTTCTTTATCGATTAGCATATATAACGGTATTAGAAAACGCCAGCTGTCGAAAGTTATTGCCATTTTTATGTGAAATTTGTGATTTTCAAGCAGCAAAAACTTAAAGAAAAAAATATTGCTGTGTTGCTAAAGGTATGCTGATTGGTATGTGTTTACTTTGAAATAGTATTTAAAAAAAATATTGTCAAATTTTTGTTTCCAACAGTTGGGACCATATATGGTTCCTTGGGTAGTGTTTAGTGTTTGGTGAACTTTGGTGCATTTTCCAGTTCTTACTACAAATTCGGAATAAACATGTGAATGATTATGTCTGGTGTGAAAGTGAAGATAATGAAGGTTTTGCGAAGGATGACTTTTACAACTCGAGGTCGTCTTTTGGAAGGAGCATTACAAGCAAAACGATCCAGGCTAAATACCATATTCTACCAGCAGACATTAACCCTTCCACGATCGTAAGTACTGTGGCGGCATTTTAATATTTTTTTTTAATTTTTAAGTTACATTTGATGAAATCAGAAGAATTAATTTCAATACTGTGATGTTAAAAAAAATAGCTCATTAAAAGAAATGAATTTATTTTTTGACATATGTGTCCCTATGTGCACCAAGAGAGGCGTTAATTCATAACAAATAGCATCGGTTTTATATAAAATAAATAAAAAAAATTATAATTTAAGCTCAAAATTATTTAAAAAATAAAAAAATAATTATGGTAATCTGTAAAACAATCTCTTTAGGCGATGAAACATGAAAAATGTGAGAGATGAAAAATATATAAACTATCAGTAAGATCACTGATGAGGAATCGTGGCGGATTCCGATACGGCCGTCTGATTTGCCCGCCTCTGTTGTTGTGATGACTACATATACACGTAACTTAAACCCGTCACACATTACCTAAAGAAAAATATTTAATTTAACGCAAAATATTTTTTAGTTGTGTATTTAGATATTAACAACAGCTTAAAGACTTTTATACTTGTAGCAGAAATAATTTGTATCTTAAAGGTTCCAAAAAAAATATAAAAAATAAGAGACTCTTAGTATAAAAATAGATATAGGAACAATATTTTGGAAATAACTTTCAAGTAACTACTAAGTAATCTTAAAACTTATTAAAATTACTTATTTTTGCTATGCTAGCGACACGTTGGCTGAGCTTAAACCAACTAAACCTCCGTATCTCCCTACAGGCGAACAATTACATAGTACAAAAATTGCTTTTGATGAACATAGGGACACATACGTCCCAATTCGTTTTTTGAATTTTAATTGATTCTTGATAAAAAAATGTTATAATATAAACACTCAATAATATTTAAAAAAGACTCACCTGAGAATATAAATTCGCACGCTGAATTCAAAAAAATAAAAATTATAGATTCTGCAGCTTCTTTAAAAACGCAGAAAAAATGACAAAAAACCGCCAACTTCAACTGCGAACAAAATTTAAATTTTAATGTTTTTTTTATTTCTTTAAAAGGGAAATGCAGAATTGGATCATAATGAGTGATACCATACACAAATGAAATCGAAAACCGATCAAAATAACTCAAAACATTGCGAAACCCTTGCTCGTGAAAGGGTTAAACTGGGTAACATAGGACACCTCCTGAAAATGAAGCCAGCCTCTGAGGGACGATTCAAATGCAAAGTTCTTGACTGTGGTAAACGTACGTATTGTACTTAATGTGATGCTCACTTATGCTATAAAGGCGAAAGAAATTGTTTCTACAAATTTCACACAGAATAATTGGTATGAATTTTAATTTTTAGTTATTTTTCTCAATAAAGAGATTTTAAAAAAAAAAAGTTATACATTTCTATTTTACTTTAAACAGCCCAACGAACCATATATGGTCAACAAGGTAATTTCAGATTTTAACTCTTGTTATTAAGGTATTGAAAAAGTCATAGAACAAAAGTTGTTCAGAATGAAGAATTCTATCCCTTAATATTTTTTTAAAACAAAATTTGAGTTGTTGGGCAAGGAAGGGTTAACACTAAAATTTGAGAATGTAGTTGTTGTAAATCTACCAATTTTTAATTGCTCGGGCTGAAACAATTAATATTGTTTTATTCATGAAAGTTTTAGTTTTTTGTTTTTAAAAGAGTTTATTAACAAAATTAGTACATGTGAACACTTTCGATGTTAACGTACAAGTGTTTTTGCACATATAAAAATCCAATAACGAATTCTTTTCAATTATTCTTAAGGACTACCTTAAATTAAAAGTTCTTTTTTAATTCAATTTTATTTATATACATGTTTTCAATATTTTAATAATTATGCATATGTAAAAAATTTTAAGTTATATGAAAAATGGTTTCTAGAAATGGATGAGAAGTCTGTGCAAAAACAAAAGTTGAATGTTGTAAACTATTTCTAATAATTGAGATTTATAATTTTTTCCCTAGCTTTTCACATGGAAGTAGATATGAATTTCATGTACTCGTAAGAGCAAGTTATACAAAACCCATTATCTATTGTAATATAACAATTAAAAAAACTTGCTAATTTTCTTTACTGGGTTAAAATATATGAAACAATATATTGCATACTAAATACTCGATAAATTACAGCGATCTTTTTACTTTGAGTTCCTTAAACTTTTGTTGCTTGTCTTTGTCTCAAATGAATTATGTACTTTTTACAATTAAAAAGAATTTAAATCAAAACCAATTAACTATAATTAATAATTACATTGCAAAAAGGAATTTACTAAAGGGCAAAGTGCAAGATATTTGAAATTCGATCACATATAATTTAAATAGGGTGAGTGGTCCTAAATTGGCATTGTGGGTTAAGCCGGCACCTCACGTTTCCTAGAGATAGCACGCGTGTCGGTTTAACCATTTTGTCGTATGACAGGTCGATAGATATGGACATATTTTACGCTAACAATTGCCACTTTAAATTTCGCTTGACAACGTGAACGCGATATAAATTTTTCATGCAAACGGAATTCCATTTTCTTACATTCTTGTAGATCTGTTACAGATGTGTAAATATTTTTCAATCGATTGATTGCGTTGGTTTCTGTGTTCAGTGTGCTTTCGCCTGATAAAGCCGATTTTACATTCGGATTTGTTTGTTGTGCGTAATATCATGAAATGTGTAAAAACTTGTAGTGGTCTTGAGTCAGCACCAAACAGGTGACCCTGAGTCGGCACCTTATTTTTTTTTGAACGCCCTTGACATTTTCATCGTTTTGTACCAGTTTCTCAATTTTTCTTTCTTTTTGAGATTTATTATTGTAATTCAGAAATGTTTCCATCCTATAAATAATTTTTGACAATAGTCTACATGTTTTTTTATTGTAAATGGTTTAAATTTGTCAATTTCGTCCTAAAATTTGTATAAACTGCAATTTTTGCTTACATTTGAGCAGAAAAAATTACACTGTGCAACACATTTTTCTAACGGAGAATCGGCCAACACAGGTCGATAGTACTGCTGTAGAGTAACAAAACTTCAAAAGGGTTTTGCAAAGTTAGTTCGCTTTTAAAAGTTATAGGCATTCAAAGTTTGCCTCTTGCGGCTTATTTTTTAAAAATGAAGTGCTCATTTTTTACTACCTAAATAAGAACAAAAACAATTTTTACATTATAGAGTTTTCCATATTAAGAAGTTTAAACTATCCATTAGATGACTTTTGCAAAAAATAAGCAATAATACTAGTAAAAAAATGTATAAAATTTAATAATGCTTTGGTTTTCAAATTTTAATTTTTATTATAAACAGAAAATAGAACTGAAAAATACGCTAAAACAGCTTAACTTTGAAAGGCTATAACATTTAAAAACGAGCTAACTTTTTAAAACCCTCTTAGGGTTTTGTTACTCTGGACCAGTACTACCGACCTGTGTTCGTCGCTTCTCCGTTAGATTCCATGACCCTAAAATTGTTGCACAGTGTTATTTACCAACTCAGAACCAGGTGGTTGCCGACTTAAGACCACCATATTGAGAAATAGGAAAAATCGAATGCTTCACTTTGAAATTGTAGGCAAAGAATCATGGTACCTCACCAAATACATTACAGCGCCATTAAACCCTGTTTAACCTTTGTTTTGCTGCGCGGACTTAGGACCACTCAGTATTATCAATTTTTCACTACATATGTATATCGTCTAATATTAAAGCTCATAATTTCATATATAATTTCAATGGCTAAGCTCACAGATATTTTACGTGCAGTTTTGGATTGATATGAGTTAACTCCATTTTCCAAGCCTTAGTGTGAAGTTGTCATAAGTAACTAACCCATAAAAACCGTCAAAACGCAGTTAAAATGGGTAAAATTAAAATTTTTACATAAAATTTGCGTTCCTGTAAATTTCGATATTTAGCACTTAACTTAACACATCTGCGCGCCTAACCAATAATACATAAAATTTATTTAATATCAGTTTAAAACAACAAATTTCATAAATTTTCAAAAAAAGTTTGAAGCATTCACAATAATCGATGCAGAGAAACTTATAATGTCATCGCGTTCATCTTACTCGAATTATATAAGATCTACTTTCAAATTCCATGCGCTTTTTTGGCTGTTGTACAGTGTCATTAATGTTTTTTTTTTTTTTAACCTGCCAAGTTCGTTTTAATTACACCGACAGCATCGAATATATATACATGAGCCATACTTTTCCCCTCAAAACGGATGCTTAAATTTTTTTTATGTACAATTTGTATTTTTGAAAAAGCTATTCCATTGTTGATTATTTTGAAAAATATATCAAATAATGAAGTAAATATATAATTATTTCTACATTAATTCTTGTTATACTTAATTCTGGGAACACTTATTTTTTTCAGATAAGAATATTTAAGAAAAACTCAGCACGTGGAGGTCATTCACTTATCATCGAAAAATTTTAAAGTTTCTTATAATCATAAATAGCTATTTTGTTATAAAAGCCACAAAATTTACAAAATACTTTTAGTTTACTAAAAATATTTCAAAGAAAATAAATCTACTTAAAAATACAATAGAAAAATGGCAAAGGTTTTTGTGAGTTTACATAATATTGACGCTTTATATAATTGCAAGAATTTAGTTTGAAATGGATTTCAATATTTAAATTTTTTTATTTTTTGTAAAAATTAAATAGAATTTCTTTTCAATGCTGTGGGTTAATATTTGAGCATTTGATCATAAATTTTGGGTGCTTTTAAATAATTTTCCTTTTATTCAACGTGTTAGATCCCTAACTAATTGAGTATTCTTTAGATCGTCTTAAAATTGTTTTAAATACAGTTTATTTTCTATAAAAATTATATCACAATTCATGAGCAACTGGTGAAAAGATTAAGCTAATACATAAAATAATTTGAATGAAATTTCTCATAATTCAAGATTTTATATTTTAATACTGAAAATGCTAAATCTTTAATATTTTTAAATATTTCAGATTCTTCTTGCAGCCTTCTTGGCTGTCACTCTTGCTCTACCACATGGAGGGCCTGTAGCTAGCGGTGGATATGGTGGTCAACAAGGTGGTGGATTCGGTGGTCCAGTTGGAGGACATCAAGGTGGTGTTGGTGGTGGACATCAAGGAGGTGGATTTGGTGGACACCAAGGTGGTGGACACCAAGGTGGTGGACACCAAGGTGGTGGATTTGGTGGACCAGTTGGAGGACATCATGGTGGTGTTGGCGGTGGACATGAAGGTGGTGGATACGGTGGACACCAAGGTGGAGGACATGGTGGTTTAGGTGGTGGACACCAAAGTGGTGGGTTAGGTGGAGGACATCATGGCGGAAATCAAGGTGGTTTTGGCGGAGGACAACATAGTGGTCCAGGTGGACATGGTGGTGGTTATTAAAAAGGAAAAGTTGAAAATATTATGAGTAAAACAGTATGAAAGAATTAAAAAAAATGAAAATAATTCTAAAATTTTGTATCATTTGAATAGAAGGCGCCCCGAGCATCGATTGCATTTTTGGAAACCACAATTTTTTTACGAGGTTTTACTTGCGGATGGTGGTTAGTCTCTTATTAACGCTTCACTGGGAGCTCTCGGTTTATTTTTCATTAATTGTAGAGGCCAATGATGGAATTTATATTATACTTTTTCAGTACATCGAATATGCGTCAATACAAAAACAGCATTTTCTAGTTTTCTTTGGATTTGGTTGTATTGCAAAATGTTTTTGTTGTACATCTTGCGCCAGTCTCTTGACTTATTCCATCTTACAGACTTATTCTTGGGTAAGTGTCAAAAATCACCGATGGGACAAGAGAACATTCTATAATTGACTCTTTTCGTATTCATAGCAAAATTCAAAAGCTCAAAAATCGCCAATTGTCATCAAAATTATGACATATGCAGGTAATAAGCAAGTATTACTGTATCAAATGAACCTATAAATGCAAGCATTGTGTTGATTATGAAATAAAAAATAGGGAAAAATAAGTAAGAAGCCATGCCATAGTCGAGTATCGAACCCATAACCACCCAGATGAGAGTGTAACACGCTGTCACTAGGCCCCACAGCGAACTTCAATAAATGCGTAGACATTATTACATGCAAAAGCTTAAGCTTCTTATGTGTGCTAGGTAATTTTTTGATATCTCCAACAGTTAACCAGTTTTTAGTACAAAAAGATTTTTTCACCAAAGAGGGGGTTTTTAGGGGGGTTGCTCTGCAACCCCAGAACTGATTTTTGTGGTTTTTCCATCTATCATACCCCCACTAACAATTACTGAAGAAAAATCTCAGTTCAGAATTTTTATGATGTAAATCTTTATAATGACTGAACTAATTAGATTGAAAGAAAACCACTTACTATTTGTTAAAAGAAAACTGTAATGAAATTGCAAGAAAGAAATGATATGTTGAATTGAAAAAAGGTTTAAATTCCTATGGAACAAGTCAAATTTTCGACCTTCAAATAAATATCTCTGTATCTGTGATACTTCGTGCTTGCAGTACCTTGGTGGGCTTGTTCCTACGAATTCTATATAAACATTAAAGTTTATTCAAAGTTTCTTATCATTTTGGTTTTAAAAGGTTTGAGTTATGTCGAATTAATTCCTATCAGATTAGAATAAATTAACTTCCACCAATTGATTACAAATATTTTAAAGCTTTATTTTTTATTGATGCATAAATGCAAACTAAAATTTTACAAAATTAAATATTTTACTTAAACAAGAAGACAGCAATCACAAACAAACATTAAAAACCTATTCTCAAACTTAAACTTAAATAGAATTATACATAGTTATTTTTACATATTTTTCATTTTTTTAAACAAACACTAGCATACAAACAAAACAAAATTTAGTAGAAATATACGAGTACGAATGTATAGTAAAAGCACTTTTGCAATTCTCAGTAAGATTAAATACTAGCCGTAAATTTTTTTATAGGATATAGGCGATGTACATGAGTATGTTATATAAATTTACACAATAGTTAAAGTGGATTCACTGACCGAATCTCAATTTATAGGAGGGAAAAGCTTTATATTAAAAAAAGGAAAAGAGAGTGCGGCATTCGTCGGTCGGTGAATCCGCCTTTAATCAAGAAAAGCTAAGAGTTGCATTTCTCCAGTAGATCGATCATCAAACGAGATGATCTAAATACGTCTGCGCCGTTTTCTTGCGAGTTCTTGTTTTCTAATCTGCTGTCGTTTGTAAACAAACACTGGACGAAATAAAATGGCACGTTTTGGGCGAAAATCATCAAGTAGAGTTTTGGACTGATCTGCAGCGACTACAGCAATGGGCGATGGAGCAGCAGCAACAACATCGGCATCAGTAGCAGCAGCAACTTCCGGAACTGATTTTTCAACAGCATCACGCCGAGCGCGTTGATATGGTTGAAATAGACTTGTTTTGGTTGTATCGTGACGATATAATGTGCTTAAGAAATCAAAGTATGGTTGCGACCGCAAACTATCCGGTTGATCGAGCGGTGAATTATAATTGAAGTATTTGGGCGTTTCAATATCTAAAATTTCGTGTTCAGCATCTCCACCAGTGGATTGCGCAGCAGCTAACGGTACAATAATGCAAAGAACAAGAATCTGTGAAAAGGAGAAAAAATTTCAATAAGTAAAATCAATAAATAAAAGCATAAAAAAAGTGAATTTATTAATAAATAAAGTCGAAAATGAAATAGCTGATTGCATGTTTTTGCATAACGTTTATACAAAAACGAGTTTTAAATTCTAACTAGTTTGATATTTTTTTATTTTTTTTTTTTTTTTTGTTTTGCTTGTTATTTTTTCTGACAGTGACGTATGCGGATTTTCGAAAATTGGTGTTTTATCAAATAATTTATGCTTAATTGACGCATGATATACAAATCTTTTATCAATAGATGAGTTGGAAATAGCAATAACAAAAGCATTGAGATTAATAGATTCACTATGAAACTTAAAGAAAATTAACTAATTTGAAGTCAAATCATTCTTTTTGGTGAATTATACTATGCCAGAGATTTATATGACTTCATATATATATACATGGGTATTTATGTATATAAATAAACTTTAACTTGTTTTTAACTTCTAGGAACAAATGTCATAATCAATTAACTTTAGCTCAACATTTGTTTAACATTTTTAAATGTTTAAAATTAAAATAATTAATTGTTTCAGAAAAAAACTAATCTTCACGACTATCTTTTGGGATTGGTTTAATAGTGACTACATAAATCGTACAAAAATTAATCGTGTGAATGGGTAAAATTCTAATAAAATCATGTTTTCATTTACATTTTGATTGCATAAACCAAATATGTTAATTTCATACTTTTCAATTTTAATTATGTAGTTACATCCATACATAAAACATTACCACGTGACAACAATCACACCTTTCAATTTGTGGTGTGGTGTTTTAATGATAGTTTAGTTAATTTAATTATAACTTGAATCAACACGCGAATACTATATACCATAGAAAATAATATGATTCACGTGCGTTGAATCATTTGGTAAATTGGTATAAATGATTTGATAGCTTCAATATTTTGTGTTGCCGCCAACATTTGTATAACCACAAGCAGCATATATTTTTATAGCTGCTATAAGAATGCACTTAAAAATAAAAAAAATTTAAATAACTGAAGAATTAAATTTTACAAAGTTAAATATATTCATTGTTTTTCAGAACAGTTTTCTCAAATCCCAAAAATGTTGCTTCCATATTCAGAATAAGCGAAAATTTTAGGAGAAATGGTGTTTTAGATCTATGTTCGAATTTCATAGGAGAAAACTCCCAAAATCAAGCAGTTTGTTTTTGAAAGAATATTCGAAAATAAAATGTTCTTCCAAAACCGGTCGGTGCCCCTTTGTTTATTCCACATTTTTGCTATGGCAAAACAAACCATCCAAAAGGTTTTTCTTCGAATCGTTGTAGCGTTTTTCACCCGACAACTTTGCGGAATTTTGTTTTTTAATTTTTACCGATTTCAATGTTGGTCTATCTTTTTTGATATGACGCAGGTGTGCTTTTTTCTTCATCTGGTATTTACTATAAAAAAATAGTGCTAGAGAGTTCTCTAATAATATGAAATAATTCTGACTCCTTTCCTCTATTTTAACTGCTTCGGAACTTGGTATTCGGCGAGAATATCTACATCTTCCCTAGCTGCATAGCCGTACTTAACTATTATTAGTTCACTGTAGGACTATAAAATTTCCAGAACCTTGCTGTGTTAGGCAGTCGGAGTTATCAGTGTATTGTGTACTTTCTAGAGTAAAAAAAGAAGTGCTTTATAGTCTCATTGTAGCTGCAAAAATATTGTAGTAAATTATGTGGAATGTTAATTTTTATCCAATGCTGAAATTGTGTCCTTAGCAATGTTCTTTAATTTTGGCTGATTTTTGGGTTGATGACATTTTCTCTCATTTGGTGCAGACTTTCTTTCTTTCTATTTCATCTGGGTTCGAAATCTGCGCTTGATTTCTTCAGGGATAACTTCTTTCTAGTTTGCACGTTTTCTCATTGCATTCAGTTTTCATCACTTATGGTTTAACAATAACATGAAATGATGAAGACTCTGATTCGGAGGTTAAGTAATTATTACTCTTTTATTTTTACTGCTTCTTAAAGGAACTCAGCTGTTTTCTAGTTCACTGCAGGATTATAAAAATGGCTAGAGCATTGATTAATTAGGCAGTCAGACTTTTCCGTATATGCTGCACTTTCTAGAGTAGAAACTTTCACATATCCAAGCCTTTCCATGAACTATCCGTGTAAACTGCTGAAATTTATATAATGGTGGAACTATGCTCTGGTTAGAAAAATTTTCCTGAAAATCTTTTGAGTGTTTAGTTTTCAAATCATGTTGTAGCATAATAGCAATTTTTTTGAATGTAGCGTCGGAATTCCAATTTTGCCGTTTATTCAAATATTATTTTATCTCCAATAATAAGCCGTTGTAATTGAGAGCAGAAACCATAACTAATAAATAAATTAATTATTTGAAACCCATTATAATTATTTTAAATTTTTATTTCTTTATTTTTTAATTGATGCTTATATGTCAACTAAATTTTAACAATATCAAAAATTTTACTTAAACAAAAGACATCAATCACAAAAAAAGCATTTATCAAACTTAAAATATATATACATAGATACGTATCATTGAAAAAGTGTAACAAAAAATTCTAGATCTAAATTTTAAATTAAAAAATACATAAAATATGTGCTGATAATGATATTCACAGATATACATACAGAGTAAAGTTAATGGTGGATATACGAGTACTAGTATGTATATTTACGATATAGTTAGGAAGTGTGCATGAGTGTGTTATAAATTTATACATATATAATAATAATTCAAGAAGAGCTAAGTGATGCCACCCTGTGTGAGATCGATCATTGTAGAACTATCTAAACACGTTTGCGGCGCTTCCTTTTGAGTTCTTCTTTTCTAATCATCTGTTGTTTGTAAACGAAAAGGGGGCGAAATACAATGGCACGCTTTGGGCGCCCATCATCAAGCAAAGTTTTAATTTGAGCGCTAGGCGCTACAATAACTGGAGCTGGAACAGCAGCAACCACAGCTGCTACTTCTGGAACAGAATCCCCGTCGGCAACAGCTCGACGAGTGCGTTGATATGTACGGAAAAGATTTGATTTGGTTGCATCGCGACGATATAACGTACTTAAGAAATCAAAATATGGTCGGGAACGTAAGCTTTCCGGTTGTCTGAGTGGTGAATTATAGTTGAAGAATGTAGGTGTTTCAATGTCCAAAAGATTATTCGAGCGATCATTGCCTTGAGCAGCAATTAGTGGTAAAGCGACAAGGCAAAAGAAAAGAATCTGTGAAAGAGTTAAAGTTTCATATTTATCCATCCATAAAAACGTTGGAGCTAATCACAAATCGTAATACCATATCATGCAGAACCAATTTTAATTTGTTTAGTTAAATATTAATATTTTTAATACGAACTTCAATAAATTATTATTAGATTTTAAATCGAAAATATTTGGACTTTTTTTTTAGCTTTTATGCGTATGCGTGTTATAATTTATTTCCAATAATGAGTTGTAGGTCAATAAAAATGAAACAACCAATTTTATGTAAATACAAATAATTAATTAATTAATACAATTCAAAAAAAAACAAAAAAACTGACAAAAAAAGTTAATGTACTTTGTTAAAACAAAGAAAATAAATGAAAAAAAAAAACAATATAATATAAATGCACAAAATAATGTAACCGGTTGTTGTTTGGCTCATGGTTACTCTACCAAAAAGTGTCAAAAGTATGCTAGCTTTGCGGGTGAATATACAACAATAATTTAAATAAATACTTAAATATGTTATTCAAAACATGTATTCAAGTATTGCTCATTTAAAATGAGTTCATTTAAAGAGCAAATATATCCTGCACTGAGCTAAAGGTCAATTATAGTTGTTGCTTTCCAGCGAGTACGAATAACTGAGTTGGAATACTCTGAATGGATTCGTAACTCTAGAAGCGTTGTATCGTCAATCAATTTTAACTTAAAGAAAGTGTTACTGATAAAATTCACTTTTGCTTATTAATTTTTGTTAGTTCATGTACTTGTTTTATAATTTTTTTTTCCTTAACCGTTTGCCTGTACCTTACCGAAATTGCGTTTGCTGTATCTTGGGGTCATAAAGACCTCAGAGCGTTTTCTATAGAATTTATATATGCAAAGTACAATTATCCCGAAAATTCTTGAAAATTAGTTTTGCTTCCACAAATAAAATTTCTTTATGTTTTATTTAAGGAAGTGTACAACAAAAAATCTATTCAAATTAAATATTACTGACAGTCGCTAAATAATTTATGTGTTATTTTTTAGTGTAGTTCGTGGTTTGTGTTTATTATAATTATTCTTTATTAAAATATAATTTCATTTCAAGCTTAATGAAATAGTCGCGATAGCGCCGCCGATGCTGACCTTGTAAAATTCTAAGTCCGTTTGCTTTAGATTTTATTTTTGGTTTATTTTGATGTTAATATGTAGAGTGTGAACAAGTTTAGTATTATATTCATTTATACAGACTTATTTTTTTTTCGCAATTTCTTTTGTATTTTTAAAGCTATTAATTAAATTTATTTGTGGAGCATTTTTATAATCCAATAAGCATATTACACTAAGAATAAAACCTGATTGTATTTTATAGTAAATTCGTGAAGTTCTTAGAAACTATTATAATTACGGAAATACACTAAGCTGAAGAGTGATTACCCTTGTGTTTGTGTATGTTGCTAAAATAGATGTATTCCATGCAATGATTAGTAATGTCCTCTTATTTAATACAAATACCCGTTTAATAAATATTATTATCCATTATATTTAAATTACCGTTGCTCTAAATGTCAAGAAAGTATTCTGTTTTTGTTTATAGATATTTCAGCAAACCTCAATCTAAATCTTATGCAAATTAAATCTTGATAATACAGTTAAAAAGCAAAGACGAGTATTAATTGAAATTTAATAGCATCCAATCAAATTTAATCTAGTTTTTATTTCGCATTTGAAAAATCGAAATGAATTATGTGGAGCAGCAAAGTGCATAAAAGTTGGAATATTTTACGAATCGACTTTTTCTATTTGCGTAAAATGGAATTTCGAGAACATTTTCAAGAAATTTTTTGATATTTTTTTTATGAGATAAGAAATTAAAGAAGACTTATAGGCGCATAATCATAGTCAAAAATATACTATACTTAAACTAAAGTATAATTTAATGCCCTAAGGAATGTGTTTCATTAAAGTGTAGTTTAGTTAAAGTATAGTTTATTTTTGACTATGATTATGCGCCATAGTATTAAGAAATGTAAAAAAAATTATTGTAGCTTAGTTTAGGTTGGAATAACTGTTGATATACGTTTGGATCAACTTGAGTTATTGCGATACCATTATACCATACACCTTAAAAAAAACACCGATTGAAGCTGCTAACTCGAAAAATAGAAAATAAAATCTAAAATTTTGTTCATAAGAATGATGAGCAGTTTAACTTTGCTCCTTACTTCTTCTCATAACCTTGTTATATTCACTATCGTTATGAAGTGTAAGACAATTATAAGAATTTGTACAAGTGCACACCTTGATAGGCAATGACAAAACCACCAGTGAAAACAAATTGAAACACTGCCGTTCGAAACCGGCGTTAAACTATAGGCCATTTAAACAAAAATATTTCTTCAGATTCTAGAGAAACTATAAGAATGAAAACTAAGAAAATGAAATGAATATTGAATTTAACAGGATTTCAATCACTAGTCATGTTAATTTACGAATAATTTTAACCCTTCTTATATCACAAGAAGAATTGCATGATTTTGATGGTTTCATTTATGGACAGGAATAACAAAGAAAATGTTGCATTTTTCATGAATATAGATAGATTTGAATGGAGATAGATACATATATTATAGAATAAAGCAGTTTCTTTAGACCATTTTTCGCATCCCCTATCAATTATATGAATGTCTTAATCTCAAAAACTTTCGTATCTGTGATAACAGTCTGTTTAAAGGACTAGGGTAGATACTACTTAGCAGGAACTATGTAACTAATTACCTGAGATAAGATTTAATCTATCACAGGGTTCTTCGTATCTATTGGTGCCTTTTTATGAGATAAGGATTGTAAGGAAACAAAATAAGTGGCATACATTTTATCACCTATAAATGTCTCCTCTAAACTGAATCATTAGCATTCAGTATATTTTTACTACTTTACCCAATTATAACAATTATCCTTGTCTTGCATTGATGACTTCATTTACAATAAATATTTTTCCCATGTTCCAAACAAAATAATTAGTTGAATAAATTCAATACACTTAAAACATACATCAGAATCTAATGTTAATATGTACGTATATATGCATGCTAATAAAAATATCTAATAATTTAAATGTTTCTCTCTAAATATTTACTTACTTTAGTGACGATAGCAGTCATTGTAGCTGCAGTTGCAATTTTCTTTGTCAATAGTTTGTCAATTGATACGATGAATAAAGTGACGTCAAAAAATCAAACCCTTAATGCGTATTGATATTTAACAGTCTCCAAAATTCTTAAATCCAGTATGAAAAATAGCAAAATATAAATGACAGCAATAGCAACACCAAATGTACGAGCAATAAATTGTTACACAAATGATTAGCAAATTAACGTTGAAAAATGTTTATTATCACATTAACGTAGTATTAGTACATAGACGTAGTACTAAAAGTATACACTCTCGTTTTTTTTATATATATTTTATTTAGTTTTTATTATTTATATTTAAATTGAGCTGTAAAATTTAATCTTATTTATAATTTTGCACATTATCTTTGAAAAATTAAATTATCAGTATAAATATTTATTATAGTTCACTAATTAATTTTTTTGTTTTTTTTGGTTGCACAACACACTCTTTTCTATTGTTCCTATTTTCTATATTTGCTTTTCGCAAAGGATGCGCTCAGCACAAATATTGATATGTTACTGTCAAGAATCCCAGTGACAACTTCACATTTATATAAAAAATTTGAATGTTGCTTGCGCAGCAACCTATAATGTGTATAATATCAAAAACACAACAACAAGAAGAAAACAGCGAACTGGTTTGCGAATATATGTATGTATATACACATATGTATATACATATCTATGTATTTTCAAAATAAGCGAGCGCCATCATCATCATTACCATTAGCATTAGGCATCATCATCAACAGCATCAGCAATCAGCAGCAAGCACAGTTGGTTGCTATTGAGGTTTGCTGCCATTATTATTAACTTAGCATGATGCTAAGTAAACAGCAATAACAATAACATCAGCAGTAATATTAACAACTTTTTATGAGAACCACGTTTTAGGGTGGACATTAATATGAACGTGTTCTAATATAATTATTAAGCATTTACCTTTACTTTGTAAATTTAAAAATTGTTGGAAAAATAACCAAAAACGTGGAAAATTCGTTTTTTCACCAATTAAAATAAAACTTGCCTCAAAATGTTGAGGTTTTATTAGACGCTTTGTCTATATTTGTGAAATAACAATAATTTGAATTTTATTTTGTTTGTTTGTTTAGAACTTTGGCTAATTTGCATTGTATTTCAAGTTATGTCACCGAACATTTTGGTAAATGCTCTTTATTCATCCACTTCCACTGAATTTGAACTAATAAAGAATTTGATTTCTTGGAGTTCATGAGAGGTTAATAGATTTATTTTAAAATAAAAATTGGTGGTTCATTTACCTTGAGGTGAAGTGAAATATCTCGAATAGTATACGTTTTCAGAAGCACAAGTTTAGCACTCTTCATAGACTTGATTTTTCTATGTGAGAAGATTATACTCAAGCTCAAGATGACGTCAATGGAGACCCAAAGAAATTAAACTATGTACTTCGAATTCCTTTGCTTACTTAATGTTCCTAAACTTTAGAGGTAAGGCAATGTCTTAATGAGTAGAAATGGATTTACGGACTTTTCTGAAATTACTGGACAAAATTTCTAAAATGTTGTTCTTCACATTGGAGCTTCATCGGCAAACAGTTTTTAGTAGCATTCGTAACATTTGAGTATAGGCGAATGATATGAAAAATAAAGTTTTTGTAAGAATTCTTCAAAATTAAAGAACAAATTTTAAATCTACTATGCTAAGGTGAATTTGGTTTATATGTTAAGTTTTGGCATTAATATGCATCATCAAGTTATTCCAATGCTAAGGAAAGTTTGAACCATCCTTCAACATGGCGTTTTTCATTATTAGCTTCCATTTGACAGTTAAGTCCGTGGAATATGCCACTGAAGCTTTAAGGGTGTCTATATGTTCATCCGAAGTGTGCAGATATGACTGTCAGCTATTTCACTTCCGAACATTATGAATCCAGGTATGAGAAGGAATCTGATGCCACAGATAAATACCTAGTTTTAATTTCAATTGCCTATTAAGGTTGCTTATATTTAATACAAAAATATTTATGTAGGTATTTAATTTTTGGACATTTTTAAAGGTTCCTATTTCCACTCATTGATACAAAATTTGTTGGAGCCAAAAAACAACCGTTTCGGAAGATGGGTCATATTTTTTTTTGATGCTATAAAAAGATCTGGCAATGTATAACCGTTAGGTAAGGCCTCTACCTAAGCATCGGTACATATAGAGAGAAAAATTTCAAGCACAATCAAATTTTTTGTCCATAGTTTAAATTAACTTTCAAATTAGAAATTTCAAATGTTTGCTTTTTTTGCCTTTTAAGCCTCCTTCTACTCGAAACTTATTCCATTTCCGAAGCCAAATTTTAGCAGTTAGTTAAAGAAGAACCACAAACGATTTTTGAGCTCTTTTTTTAATTATTCCTTTCTCTGTGGACACGATATTTCGTCAATAAGGAAAATTAACCTATACTACCTCTGCCTGATCTCGACCGTGTTTCTGCCAAAACGTGAAAGGTAAACAGTGTGTACGATTTATCCAGTCCAGATTGTCGGAAAATAAAAAATGAAAAAGATTATTAATTGTCATTACTTTGGTTATAAGTAGACATAAACTTTTTGAAAAATATAGAGATTTCTCAAAATGGTGGACTAAAACAATATTTTTTGTTTCCACATTTTAATGGCACACTAAACAAAATACTTGTGACGAGATATGTTGAAAATATATATATATGCTGAAAATTTAAAAAAAAAAAAAAATTGGGGTTAATAGGTTTGGCAGATTTATAATGTAATAAAATGTTTATAAACTAGGTCGAATTCGAATAAAGCTTTGAACAGCGTATTCCTAACATTCCTCTACATCTCTCGAATAGTAACCAGTTTTTGATGCCTTTTAACCTTTATTTTTTCGATTCAGAACAGATAAGAAAATTCCGAATACAAATTCTAAATTAAAGAAAATAGTACTAACCTGACATTAAGACCGCTTATTAAAATAAGTTTATTTACAAAATTTACAACATAAATAATGAGATCCTGTTAAGAATAACTTTTAACAGACTTTGTATAAATTTATTGTTTTAATTAAAGGCAGAGATTGCTGTCATTACCTGTGATTAACCCATTAAACGCACTAGTAAAAGTGTGATTTTTGATCTATAAAAAATCACATTTTTAGTGGTGCATTTTCTCACCATTGTCAATTAATGGGTTAAAGAAATATTAACAATAGTTTTTCAACTAAGATGCAGCTCTAAATGTTCATCTGCCATATTGCTAATTGGTGGCGAATAATCATAGCCAAAAATAAACTACACATCCCGTAAGGAATATATGGCATTAAAGTGTAGTTTAGTTAAAGTATATATTATTTTTTACTATGATTATGCGCCAGTGTGTTTGGGGAAAAGCTGCTTACCAAAAAGTATGGAGAGTCCTAGAACATAAAATACCCCCAACCTCCCTCATTCTTGGAGAAATAACCTCACAAAGAAAAATTTCATACTTTTCATGTACCGTTATCTCGAAATGCATGTGAAGTCGCCAATCCGAATTTTGCTTATACACAGTGTAATTAATCTAGATTCTCGAAATTCTTTGATGGTCATCTTAGGTGTCATTTTGATTTTGTGATGTTCATTTTTCAACTTACTCATGACTATTTTATAAATATAGATTCGACTACGTGCTTTTTATTTATCATTATTCTTTTATATGTATGCAGGTATTATAAAAAAAAATGTCTCACAAATCGGATGAAAAATAAAACTATTTGTTAAAAATATATTGAAACTCATGTGCTATTTTGATAATTATACTAATCGAAAACAAAAACAAACAGTATTCTCACTTTTCAAAGTGAGCCAAACATAAAAAGAAACGAAATAAAACGAAATTTAAATGTGTGAACAAATTTTCGAGTCGCCAAAGATTCAAGTTAAAAGTATTCGCCGTTAAACGGAAGTTAACTCAATATTAAATCATAAATAATAATAATAATCTAATCATAAAATAATATCCGTACTTACTACTTGTCAAATAACTCAGCCAGAATAAAGTAATCCATCAGAAAAAAAAATTTAAAAAAATGTATCTATGTATTAACTATTTGCGACATCACTGGTTCATCATGCGTACGTACTAAAGTTTATCGAAAAAAACTTTTTAATACTTTAATCTTCGCGCTCATTGCTGTATTGAATACGGAAGCCAGACTATGTTGCAAAAGCAATCAAACAGGCTTGAAGACCGTTCTAATAAGTAAAAATAAAAAATTCAAAATATTTAAATGTCGTATTATATTATGATATGATGAAAAGTGACGTTGAATTTAACTTTAAACTTAATACTTTAAATGACTACGTGTTTTTCGGGAAAGCCACGAAATCCCAAATATAAAATCCCCAAATTTAAAATCCACAAACACAAAATCAACAAATTCATAATCCTCAAGTTTGTACTTCGAGAATTTTGCAGCCTCTCAATTTTTTAACAAATAGGTAGAAACTCGCCTGTCTTTTTCAAACTACCTATTTTTTCTACATCTCTCTTTCAGACAGGCGCTCATGCTTGCGCCCGTGTGTACAGCCACATAAGCGATAACTATCATTTGATCGATAATGTGAGCTTAACCGAAAGCTTACACTATTTGAGATGTCTGCACTTTCATTTATTATTTTTTGCAGTAGCTGTTTGTTTACATCGACGCCCTTAGTCTTAAAAATACAGATAAAACTTGTTCTATTATCTTGCATCTTCATTTATTGTTTTGTTATTAACACTGACTCGACACCTAAAGACATTGCAATATTAACTCTTTATTTGGCAAAAAACACACCATTTACTGGTAATTTATTTTCTATTAGGTACTTATTTTAAACGCTGCCTATAACACACAATCATTATTCAAAGGCGCCTTATTTAGCAATGTTTCGGTTTTTAAAATCGCTATGGTTTTAAGGGTTTCGTGTTTAGGAATTCCGTATTTAGCGGTTCTGTGTTAGGGAATTTTAATTTTGAGGGTTTTGATTTGGGAATTTCGTTTTTGGGGATTTCGTACCCAACCAGTATTTTTCTTTGGTGTCATACTTTGAGCTTGATTCACATTTAAATAAATTTACATTTTCCGCAGTTAACATATTTTTTACCGAAAGATTAAAAACGCGTGCGTAGGAAAAATTTCAGCTTAACTTCATGTTATCGTTCAAAAATTGAAGGTTAATATTAAAATAAACCTGTATTGAATTAAAAATACATAGCATAAAAAACACAAAAATCAGAGAGAGAAAAAGAAACGTTCAGTTAAATGCAGATTATTCATGAAAAGAAAAAAAATTTCATTATTAAAAATCAATTTCAATGCAGATTTAGTGCCATTAACACGTGATTCAGCTTTTATATATTGGTTAAGTTCATATTATCGTCAGAGTAAATTCTAAAAATTTGCAGAACATGAATAGTTAAAAAGGTGAATTTGATAATGATGCTCTACAAAAACCGGTTGCGATTCAGTAGATGATAAAAATTATTTATCATCTCATAGAACTGAAATTGAAAATTTGAATGAAAACAAAAATATACGATATGTTATACAAAATATAAAATTTCGGTTTTTTTTTATTTTAAACACTAGAATCTAATAAGTTCTAACAAGAGTAAGAACTCGCAAAAGTCGTTTCAAATCTTTCTTATCAATTTTAAAATGAGACTTATAAATTTTGTTTATTTTTAATTCTAAAAATTAAGTTCTTATCTGCCAATTTTACTGGCACGTTATTAGATTAGAATAATTGCCGTCATTTTTAATAAAAATATATTTAAATAATATATTATATATCTTTCACAATAACTTTCATTACTAGCAAAGTTATCTATGGGGTATTGCGTGATAAATAATTTTTCTTTATTTCACAAAAGTATGAACAATTAACTTTTTGCATCAAGCACCTTATTTATAACTCGCTGACGCTGATTCTGCTATCACCTAATTCGCAAAAGAATATGGATTTATCCCTCTTATAAAACCAAAAATTTTTATATTCAAAGCAGGACTCATAAGGAATTTATCTATATATTAATAAGCTAAGAAAAAGGTTTCTGCTCCTTTTTACCTACACTGGTGGTCATAAAAACCGCACCACCCACTAATTTCAAGAAAATCATTTAAAATGGGACCTAAACCTAATTTTGTTTTAGGGAATGCAATTTTTATTTATTTTCACGATTTTGCGGGTATTAATTAAAAGTATGTAAAAATAAAAATAATTGTTAGTTTTTGAAGGTGTTAACTAAGATTAATTTATTTCATAATAGAGTCATCAGCAAAATTGTTTAGTTTGATGGTGTCCCTCTATTAGCCTTTCTTATGGCCGTTATCTTGAATGGCATAGAGTCGACAAGTACTTTAAGGATATCATTCATTATTTTTTTAATACCAAACTTTTTCAGAACTCCAACTAGGTGTTTTTTATTCTTTTGCATGTTTTGAGCAATTTTCCGTTTCATTATATAACAGAGGTGCTCTAGCGGACTTAAACCTCGCGAGCTACCTGATCACTCCCGCCAGTAAATTCCAACATCATCGAAAACATTTTGAATCTGCAAACAAATAAGAAGCAATAATCTAACTTTTTTACTATTTCTAAAGTTATCCAACATTAGGCATTAATTACTAACTAAACCTTGCCAATTTGGAGCGATGATATGCCCGAAAAAATAACGTCATTAATGAGCGGAAGCGCACCACAATTGGCTTACAGCAACTGCTCTATACCATATTTTTGGGCGTTCACAGCCCCTTTAATATAGCATAAGGGACACCGGATATAGTAGAAAAAATCCATTCAAACCATATGACTTTGTGAGAATTTGACTATTTTCGCTACACAGTTATCCTTGTATTGCTCTATATCTGATGACGCACGTACCGAAGGTTAAATGCGCATAAAAAATTGAGTTTAATTTGCTCGATCATATAACTTTTTTCAAGTCTGTCAAAGTTCAATTGCTGCAGTTTTTAGTCCATACCAAGCGATTTGTTCCCATCCATTTCGACAACAACGACTTTTTGGCTAATCGTCTCCTATACAGACAGAACTTTCGTTTCATTCTGTGTAAGGTTTCGACATTTATATTCACGTTGTAATAGCTCTTTAGCTCAGTTCTTATTGTGACTACACTTTTGAATCGATAATTTATGGTTCTCTTTTAAGTTATGAAATTTTCTCTCGTATTTGTCTTCCATATTTGTCTTGATCCTTTTGTCCATTCAAGCGGGTACAAATTTCTTTTTTCTGGATCAGTTCAACAGCAGTTGAATGAAGGCATCAGATTTCTTCAGGTATTAAACATAATGACACTCGTTGATACCTAAGAAGAAAAATTTCGACGTTTTGTTAGCGTGACAATTGTTTATACTTTGTAGTTGTTTTTGGCACTTTTTCAAAAATTCTTCTTTTCGCCAAACAAGCGCAATAAAAAATGGCGCATTCGGCTTAAATACATTCTTAAAACATATACAAAGGAATCTCCTTTACAAAAGAAGGGAAATTTGGGCTATTTATTATTTTATTATTATTTGAAGAAAGGACGACTCGAAAGTCAGGCACTGCGACCTATAAGATCTTTTGTACCAAAGCCCCAAGAAAGAAAGGAAGGGAGAAAGAAAGATAGATAAGAAACATACCCAAGCCGAGAATCGAACTCGGGTCTCCAGAAACAAGAGTCTGGCACTCTTCCACTAGACCACAGTGGCGATGGTAGGACCTACAGTTTAACGCCGATTCCGAACGGCTATGTGGCAATTTTTTATCAGCTCGGTGGTCTTGCCATTACCAACCAAGGTGTGTACTTGTACACATTCTTATAATTCTCATCCACTTCATATCGATAGTGAATATAAGAAGTTTATGAGAATTAACCACCAGACCAAGACGGGAATCGAACCCGCAACCTTCTGGATGAAAGTCTAGTGCACTATCCACTAGACTATCGAGGTCGTCAAAAAAAAAAAATTTGGGCTAAGTTAGGAATTATTACCGAAATTTATTTATTTATTTATTTCATTGAGTCAATGGAAATTATATAAAATTCCTTACAGACTAAAACAATAGTAACTTAAAATTAATTAAAACTAAAAATAGATTTAAGACAAGCTTAAGGATAGAATTCATTAAGTAGGTTCTTAAATGAAACTTTAGTAACCGAGAAATCTAAAACCAAGGAATTAGAAATAGAATTAAACTCAGTTAAGGCTCTAGAAATAGGAGCAAAAGAAGCATAATTTGATCGTCGCAACCCAACATAAAATAAAGCTGAATGACGCAAATCTCTTGTTGGAATATTAAAATTGATTAGTTCTAGAAGAGCAGGACAATGAACAAAACCAACAATGACGTCACAAACAAACATGAGAGACAAGATAGTTCTTCTGTTGTTCAAGGACTTTAGATCGATGAGCATGCAACGAGCATTGTAAGAGGGAATGGGCTCGGAAAAATGAAGACAACGCAATGCAAATCGAATAAAGACTTTTTGAATCCGCTCAAGTCTATTAATATGACAGAGATAATGAGGCCTCCATATAAATGCTGCATATTCTAACCGAGATCTTACTAAGGAAGTAAACAGTATTTTGAGCGTAAAAGGATCAGAAAACTCTGAACTATTGCGACGGATAAAAGCTAACATAGAATACGCTTTAGGAATGATACAATTTAAATGTGGAACAAAAGAAAACTTCACATCGAAAACAACCCCAAGATCTTTTATTTCACTCACTGATTTTAAGGTAGAATTGGCAATGTGATAAGATGTAGGGATAGTATTATGAACTTTGGCAAAAGTCATATGGGAACATTTGTTGATATTGAGCGATAACCGAAATTTGCAGCACCAAATAAGAAACAAATCTAAATCAGACTGTAGAATTTGAGAATCCGTGATATTTTTAATTACAGAATATATTTTTAAGTCGTCGGCATATAATAGGTATCTAGCAGTTGGAAAGCAGCATGAAATATCGTTAATAAATAAGAGAAAAAGTAAAGGACCTAGAATGCTACCTTGCGGAACACCCGAGGTAGCAATAAAAGGAGCTGATTCAACATTATCAATAACCACAACGGAATGTCTATTGATTAAATAGGACCTTATCCACTCCAAAAAAACCGAGTGTATACCCAAATTAGCTAATTTAAAGATCATAATATTATGAGACACCCTATCAAAGGCTTTTGAGAAATCAGTGTAAATTGTATCAATTTGATATCCATTTTGAAATGCAGAGATACAATCTTCAGCGAAGACGACTAAGTTGGAAGTAGTAGAGCGACCCGGAACAAACCCATGCTGATTACTACAAATTACGCTCTTGACGGCGAAGTAAAGCTTGTCTTTTACGATACTTTCAAAAAGTTTTGACACAGTGGATAGCTTCGAAATAGGTCTGTAGTTCGAGACATTACTCTTGTTTCCACTTTTAAAGATTGGAGTGATGGCTGCAAATTTCCAATCATCAATAAAGACACCAGAGGATAGTGATTTATTGAAAATAAGTTTTAAAGGTAGAGCAATAGACGAACAGCAGTTTTTTATGATTGACCCAGAAAGACCATCTAAGTCAGTCTGTATTGATAATTTAAGATTGGTAATACCCTTAATAATATCATCTTCTGATAATGTAAGGGACCCAAAATCAACCGAATGAACAGAGTTGTAAATGAAACTATCATCAAGATCAATATCATGATCAAAATTTGATTTAAAAAATTCAGCAAAGAGATTGGCAGCACCAACAGGGGAGCATGCAGTCTTGCTATTGAGGAAAACTGTAGAAGGAATGGATGAGGAAGATTTTCTAGACTTGATATAACTCCAAAAAGCCTTTGGATTCGACTTAATATTAAGTTCAAATTGATTAATATAATTGCGGTAGAGGTTGTTGTTTAAGATGTTAAATTCCAATTTGAAATATTGATATTTTGAGAAATAGTATGAATTATTGGTGGTTTTGTAATTCCTATAGAACTTATTTCTTAAATTTTTTATCTTTTTTAATTCCTTGGTGTACCACGGCAACTTGTGCAGTTTTCTAGCGCACATCGGAATATTCTTATTACAAATATCAAGCACATTAATTTTGAAAACATTATAACAAGAACAAGGATCTAAATTATTAAGCAAGTCGTACCAATTGATATTAGAAATTAAGCTATTTAGTTTATTGAAATTGCATAGACGGTAGTTGAAATTAACTTTATGATTAACAGGAGAAATATGTGCAAATTCATAGAATTCAAGTTCAAGAACATATGGAATATGATGTAAGCTAATATTAGAGAAAGGAAAAGCGCATTTCATTAGATTGTAATTAACGTTATTACTAATAAAAATTAAGTCAAGATACCTATTTAATTGATTTGGAAAAGAATTAATTTGCACTAGATCTATGCTTAAAAAGCTATCAATTAAGTAGATTTCTGTATAACTATTTACATTAGTAGGAGTCAGGGAAATGCTGTCATTAAGATGATACCAAGAAACATTACAGAGATTAAAATCGCCCAGCAGGCATAGTTGATCATTGCCAAGATCATTCCAGGCGAGATGTAGAATGTTGTCTACAACCATCTTGTAAACAGCATCAGAGCTGCTCGGAGGAATGTAAGATGCGCAGATAAAAATTGAACCAGTGGCGCCTTTGACATATACACATATCTGGTCGAGGAGAGAGTCGGTATTGCAAAGATAGTGTAGAGATGCAAGAAGATTACGACGAACAGCTATTAAAACTCCACCACCTCTTAAGCAGCCAGTTTTACTGGCGTCTCTATCTTTGCGAAAGACTTGGTAAAGATTGGCATCAAAAAATTCAGAGTCAGCAAAATCAGCGTTCAGCCACGTTTCCACAAAAACAATAACGTCAAAGTCGAGTTGAGAGCTCAAGTTCCATATATGATGCGATTTAGTTCTTATACCAGAGCAATTTTGAAAATATACTTTCAGCGATTTCTTTAATGTGACAGCAGGAGATTTTACTTTTCTAGATGAGGTTCCACTTCCTTGGGAAAAAAACGAAAAGGTCTTACATTGACATCAATAGGCCAGAGTGATGGATCGAGTAATTTCGCATATAATGAAGACGAAATACCCAATTTGAAGTTTACTTTATTAAGAGAATTGATTGGAGTATCAGATTTTACTAATTTATAGCAGGAGAGATGAGATTTATTAATAGCAGCATGTTCAGCAACATAATCGATGATATTGTCTTCCGTAACGGAGGGCTTAAATGATGATAAGTGCAGCCACTTTAAATTAGCGGCAACTTCAAGAACTGAATTCGGGTTAGAGCCGACAACAATATTTTGAGTTGTGCGATTAATTAGCTTAGTAACATTTGAATTAGCCACCACTGTTGAATTTTGAATCGTCTGATTAATTCGCTTAGTAACATTAGTATTAGCCACCACTGTTGGATTACTTCTACTTGAATTTGTAACTGTAGAAACATTTGTGAGCAGTCCATTAGTGATATTAGTAGAAAGAGCATGATCAGCGTTATTTGGAAGAGAGGCGGCAAACGAACGGTTTATATTATCAGCACTTTGGGTAGCAACAAGAGATGCATTACTAACCGCCGATGTATTATTATTAATATGATCATAAGAGCAAGTAGCAGATGTAGGAGAGGTTGAAGCAGCAAAATCACAATCAATAGCAGGAGAAGCGATAACAGGTGAAGTGCGAGCTCGAGATCGAGTCATTCGTAAATTTGTAGGATTAAGCATAGCATCAGATGGCACCGAAAGAGAAACACAATTATCATTGGATAACGGTTTGTCCACACTTTTGTTTTTAGGCAAAGTAGCTTTTTGTTCATGCATTAGTTTAGATGTAGAGAAATTTAATTTTAGTTCTTGAGATAGATCAAAATATTTCTCTTTGAGAGTTTTGACATCAACAGATAACTGTGAGACGATAGAAAAAATTTCGTTGTTCTCACAAACACATTTCGAGCATTTATATACGATATTTTTATATTTTATAAGACAATTTAAAGCAATTTCATCATTGATTTCAATGCAATATTTATGAAAGTTATTTGCACAAACACTGCAGACAATAGGCAAGTCAACTCCAACATTTTTGGAGCATTTAGAGCACATATTATTTTTGAATGGCATATTTAAAGTCACAAATTCCTTAATTAGTAAACAAGTGCAAATGGAGATAATTTAATTTAGTGTTAAACAAATACTAAGGAGTTTATTGCAATAAAAAAGCGTTAAAAAAGCGTCCTTTTTCGCTATATTGTAGAAAACAATTTTGAATTTATTAAAACACTTTGGAGACAGTACGAAATAACACGTCCGATCACCTTGAATAAACACTCTCATTTTGAAATTGCAGCAGTATTGCAAGTGGTACGGTTTTTGTGACCGCCAGTGTATATTAAAATCAACATACATATTTGCATGTTTTTTATATCGCTGGAAAGGTAAGGAGGTGAAGAATAATACAATATAAGTTTCATGTGAATATTCTGGCATTAACCCTTCCCTGCCCTAACTAACCACTTTGGACGTGATAGTCATTGTAGTGGATTGCAGTTTTCTGTACCGATGCGCATTTATAACGGTATTAGAAAACGCCAGCTGTCAAAAGTTTTTGCCATTTTTATGTGAAGAAATACGTTTTTCACATCAAAATAAAATAAAGTTTTTGATTTTCTATATAGCCGAAAGATATTGTTTCTATAAATTTTACACTGAAAAATTGGTATAAATTTTAATTTTTAGTTATTTTTCTAAATAAAGTAATTAAAAAAAAGTTATGCATTTCTATTTGACTTGATACTGCCCAACGAACCATATATGGCCCACTAGGTAATTTCAGATTTTAACGCTTGTAATTAAAATATTGAAAAAGTCATAGAACAAAAGTTGTTCATAATAAGGACTGTTATTCTTTAATATTTTTTTATACAAAATTTGCCTTGTTGGGCTGGGAAGGGTTAACGCTGGCAAAAATAGGTGGTAAGAATTCTCGTGTGTACAACACAACAACAATAACACAGTTGAGTATTTTTCCCCCAATTTAACATTTTAAAATTCAAACTATACAGAATCGTTTACCATTTGAGTAGTTTTTTCATTTAACCTTCTAAATTGTTTAACAGTACAGAATCGTTTAACAGTACGGTTGTTCTTTTTTTTTAACTAACATTTAAACAGTGCAGGATCTCTTAACAGTTGAGTAGCTTTTTTTCATTTTAATATTCACATAGTACAGAATCGATGTCAATCGAAAACGCTGGAAGAGTAGAATATTGTGAATGTAAATGAGCGGAGTGCTTAATTTTTCTTTTCGTTCCAGCACAACATTAACAAATACAATACAAAAATACAAATACAAATACAATCGAAGAATTTTTGAGCTATCCCTGGTCCTTCAAAGTTTTGAAATTTTGGTTTTTTGCCAAAATTTTCCGTTGTATACAACCTAGTGCATAAATGATACATCATAATACAAAATATTTTTTTTTCTAAAAAGATGCATTTATTTGCATCTATTACCTTTCCAAAATCGCTAAAATCGGAGTAAAAACAACGAAGATATAGGGTTATACCGATTTATTGTAATTAACACAGTGTCGTAATCAAGCAGAAAAAACTGTATACTCAGAATTTTGTATTGACCGTCAAAATTTGGCCTAAGGGCCGGAAACCCCATTTTTGATAGGTTGAAGCATAGACTTGCTCGTATTTTATATGCTATTCAAAAGAGGACATTTAGCTGCTTACAACAATATATAAATTGGTAATATATCTTAGGGAATACCGAAATTAGAGGGCAAAATATAAGGAAAATTTAAAATTACAAATGAAAAATACTCTTTACGTATGCTTAAAATTGCTCTCAGTGAGTGTTATTTAAAAAAAAAATAAAGATGATGAAGGTTTAAAAATAAAATCAATATATGAAGTTAAGTCTCTTCAATTTCCTCAAAAAAGTCAACTAAGCTGAACCAAAATGTGCAATCGTGGCTTTATGCATTTTAGTTACCAACTCTACTTATATCAAAAGTCCAGAGCTAATTTATTTATTACTGAAGTATTTATTGACGAAATTAACATTTTGTTATGTTTTAGACGACCTTACAAGGTCTGTAATACTGACATTACTAATACCGTCATTATTAATAATGGCAGCTTCATTATTTATCAAAATTAAATTATTCTCTCACATTTTTACAGTCGCTAATAACTAGTTTCTTTTTGTTAATGTTGTTTTGTTGCTAAATTTTGTCAATGATAATGCTGGACTTAACACGGTCAGTGATAATGGCATTACCACAAATACTGACAGAAATAATCAGAAAGTTCTGAATTCCATCAATATTTTCTTCATTCAAAGTAATAAAGGGATATTTTGTTGTACAAGATCATCATACTGTCAGTATTTGAAAATACTGTCATTATTACTGACCGTATAATGTCCGCTTTTGAATACACATATTCTCGCAATCTGGAAATGTGAAAACTGTCCTGACCTTCTGGAAAATTCTTGGCTATTATGAAGCGAAATCTTCAAAAACATCGACCAGCTAAGGGGCCGTTCACATATTACATAACGCAATTGTTGACCAATTTGGACCCCTTCCTCCCGGTCGTAATTTTTTTTCGTCATTTTAAAGCATTATGCTTCCATAATATCGCTTATACTCAGAATGTTCAAATATTACTTGCTAATGTTTTTTACATTAATAGCGCAATCAATAGCAATAGTGACCACAGAATAAGCTTTCAAATTTGATTTTTTTTTTTAAGTCTGGCCTATTTTCATCGATATCTTTTAAAGCGGTTAACCAACTAAAGATCCGATTAAATATGTTTGCCATTTCAATACTTTTCATTTGATTTCGGACATTTCCAGCTTGAGATATAAATTTTAAAGTGAAATGAAATGTCCCACAAAAAGATCCATTTAAAAAATTTTAATCTTGATTTTCGAATCCAGTGGGAGAAAATTCATAAAAAAAAGCCACATATCAAATGTACAAAAAACTTTATAAACTAGTATAATTTTGAACTCATGTGATCGTATAAAATCGGGGTTAGGTAACGCATTTAACGGCCCCTCCCCCTCATGTAACACTTCGTAGGAAATCGTCCAACCCCTCCCACTCGCGCGTTACGTCAATAGAATAGGTGAAAAGGTGTGCAAAATCTTATGAAGGGTGTTAAGAGAAAAGTTTGCGGCTATGCAATGACCGTTTCGCATATTTAAAATTTGAATTGAGTGTTTTATTAAAAAGCAAGAGAAAATTTAGCATGTAAAATTTTTTTCGTGCACACTCCTTATTTAAAAAAAAAAAAAAGAAAGTGAAAAAGAGTGAGATTGATATCGTTTTTTTATTATACACATTAGATTGCCCATCTGTACGAAAATAGATTTTTTTCTGCTCCTAGTAGATTTTCTGAAAGATTATATGAGAAAAATAAGATTTAGGAAAAAAATATAGAGGTTTCTAATGGAAAATAGCCAGTCGATTTCGAATCAAAGGCTTAAAAATAGGCTTTAAAAAGGTAAATAGCTTTAATCGTTGATAACTTCTAAAATTTTAATTTTGAGTAAGTGTTCCCAACATAATTTTGCTTAAGGGTAACTAGGGCAATATTTTGTTTTTTGAAAGTTTTGATCTACAAGTGAAATTTAACCATGTTTTGATCGAAAAGCTGTCAATTTTGTACAAAATTTCCATGAGAAAACTTCTTTAAAAGAATTTCTTCCAATTTTTTAGGGGTGGTATTTTCTGTTTAAAACTTTTATATTATAAAGCATTAAATGTAGATTGATTTAAAAAAAATTGATTTAAGAAAATCCACTAGGAGCAGAAAAAATCGAACTTTACATATTTCATATATCTCGTAGGCAAGCTACTACACATATACAATACTGCAGCAACAAAGATTATCCGGTTAAGAAAATTTGCGTTATGTTTGTATTTGTAAATACCAATAACAGCGATGTGGAATTTAAAAAAAAATTCACATGAAAAAATATCTTTAAAAGAATTTTTTCCAATTTTTTAGGGGTGGTATTTTCTGTTTAAAACTTTTATATTGAAAAATAGCGGGTGCAATATATATATATTGCACAAAAAAAAAACAGTGAAATTTTTTGAGTGCACTTTGAGGAAAAGTTAGTTTCATTTAGACATCCTAAAATTTTCACGATAAAATATTGAAATTTATAGGTCGCTAGGCTCGGTTTTTTACCTGGAAAATACATTTTTTAGCAGTTTCAGATAAAAATACCTGAAAAATCAAAAAAATTAAAAATATTTTTGGGTGTCTTTTAAGATCTTGGAACGTAACCCCCCTTTTGCACTGGTTCTTTCCAAGAACGTTACCCCCGTATTAAGCGAGATCTACATGTATTTGTGACGATATAAGCTTGATCTTTGAAAGGTCTCATTTACGTAGAATTACGAATTCGTAAGTAGGTGTTAAAAAATATTTTCCTTGTTGCTCATTTTCATTGCTTTTGTATCCGATTCAGTACTTAATAAGCAGGTAATATAATAATTGTTAATTATTAATATGTATATTTCTAATCATTAAGCTTTCAATAATAATAACATATATATGTATAGTATGTAAAATAACTATATGACTTGGCGAAATTATTTTTGCTCCTAATTAGCGCATACATTTCCGTTTTCCCAAATTTAAAAAGTGTTAAATTGTGTTAAATCATATGTGGTTACATTGAGAACGTCATCAGAACGGTAGCTTTAAACTTAACTGAAATTATTGCTCATATTGTCAATTATTGGAATCTCATGAAATACTGATCTGTTACAAATGAATCATAATGCAGACAAAGCAAACCAAATATTATAACTGACAATTTTACTAATTTACAATCAATTTGCAATTCGAACAATATATGTATAAGACAGTGGCAACTGGTACGAAATTGAATAAAATTTTACGGCCGTAGGTGTAAATTTGCGATCCAAACGATATCTTAGATTTCATTGGAATATGTGGCACTGTTTTATTAATGTGTCGTAATTTGATTATAAAAATTAGTTCTTTATTGAATGGAAAAATTGTATTGTTTTTTTTTTTTCTGTTGACTGAAATAATAACATATTGGAATTCGGTTTTACTAATTAGTTTATATTTTTATTGCTTGGTGGTATTTTTATTATTGTATTTTTTCAGGAAAACAGAAGTTTATTAATTATTTTGTTTTCGAAAGTTTTCACGGCAAAATTACAAAATTTCAGGATTTATTTGTAAAAATTACTCAAATCAAAATTCCAAAAATTGCATTCATACATACTTTTATTGGAATTTTTTAGTAAAATCTTTTTTAGAATAAATCTTCAAACTTCAGTTTTCATTCAATTTGTTTGCACTTTTTGTCAAAAAAAAAGAAAGAAGCTATACTCTTTTTCAACAATTATATATCACACTTTTAGCATTCGAAGTTTTGAGTTTTGATGTAAAGATGCCCCTTTTTTCGATGCAAACGGTTTTGATTTCCAAATGTAAATATCGCTTTGAAGGCATTGACAAATATGATCAATGTCCGAATTAAGTAAGCTCTCTTTTGAACATGGATGAAATAAATGTAATCCGTGGCTAGTTTTTATTACAATACCATTACTGAGCATAATTTTTGGATCACGCATATTAACATCAAATTGATAGTTGAATATGATATTTTTTGACAACATTTCAGATTTGAGATGATTCAATGTCTTAATTTGTTTATTTAGCTCTTTGGACTTCGCTTCAGTGATTAAACGGACATATTCCAACTTTGGGCACTTCTTTATCAACAATTGCAAAAAATGCACTAGATTATTGAAATGATAACGATTGACAACGATAGGTTCGTGTACTTGAGCTTCAGTGATTGTGTCATCCAAATACTGCCCGAACAATCTCTTATAATTATAGCCGCGAGAGCCCTCGGGTATTGTTTTTTGTGCCATAAGTTTACTGCGTAGTAATTGTTGTTGGATGTGAGAACGCAGATGTTTTATTTTTCTTTTATATTCTCTTAAGTATTCCCTGTTGGAAAAATTTAAAGTTTTCATTAAATAATTTTTTAAGACATATATTTTTTTAAGAAAAAGACTTTTTGTGTTATAGACTATACACAAAAAAATACTTTTGTGTATTATTTAGAATGTTAATGTTATTTTTACCCATAGGTTTTAGATAAAAGATAGCAGCACCGATAACACAACACGCAGTTTAGAAGCGCATTGCCGAAGGCTTTAAATTATAAAAATCAGACTTCCGAACCTGAACCTGAACCCGCCCCAAGTTTGTTGACTTTCACTGGTTTCAAGTCTTTTTCAAAAAATTTCATTTCCGAAATTGAGCTACGTCATAAGTGATCTTATGCATTACGGTGGCAAAAGTCGTCTTTTTCTGGGTTAGAATTTATGTTGTCCATACCAAAGACATTAGCCCTATTCACGAAATGCAAATGCAAATTTTTATTGTATATCGCATATATTTTTTTTTCTTTATTGATTGCGTGTAAAAAATTTATACAACTTTTTTCTCAAAAAAAAAAAAAAAAAACATTTTGTGTGAGGAAAATAACTAAAATTACTAAAAATTATAGCACTACATACATGCATACTATTAATACACATATTTTACATTTTTTAATTTAATATTATTTCAATAATTCAATAATAGCTCCGTTTCAATCCGTTTCTTCAAGTGTGTGCAGGGCGACCTCTGCGTCTGCTGCCTTGAGGGTTCCACATTATGGCTTGTCTAGCAGTGTCGTCAGGTGGTTTACGTAAGGTATGTCCAATCCAGCTCCATTTACGTTTCAAGATTTCCTGTTTGATAGGAAGTTGTTCAGCCAAAAAACATAGCCGGGCATTTGTAATCGTGTTTGGCCAGAATATTTTAAGAATTTGGAGAAGGCATTTTTTAATGAAGACCTGCACTGCTCGTTTGTCTTTCGTGGCCGCATCCCAGGTCTCACAACCGTAAAGCAATGCCGATTTTATGTTCGAGTTGACCATTTTAAGTTCGAGGCGGCGGAAAATGACATTCGACCTCCACACTGGGAAAAAAGCGCCAAAAGCTTGCTTACCTTTGGCTAGTCGGTCTCTGACGTTCGCAGACGAACCGCCACTTTTGTCAAGCATGCAGCCCAGATAACAGAAGCGGTCCACGTTCTCCAGTGGTTTGTTGTAGATGAAGAAATTCTGGTTCTTAGACCAGCTTTGATTGCGTTTTCTACAACTAGTTCGATTTTCTTCTTCATGTCTGTATGGGTGTTGCTTAAAAAACTTGCTTGCTTAATTCAATAATACATTATTTTAATTCAAAATTATAATCGTGTAATGAAAAATTTTTAATTAATTTTTTAAAGACGATATTATTATACATATTTTCACATTTTCTGGTAACTTATTATATAATCTTATACCATAGCTTCGTGTGGATCTTGTACCTCTTTCAGTTCTAAAAAACATGGACCTATTATTTATTATATTTCGGAAACTATCTGTTGTTGTGATAGTAGAAATATTTTGCATTTGCAAGGACGCAAAAACATTTGCAGCATATCGTGAATATGGCTATTATGTAAAAGACATTTCCTTGAAAAATACACTGTTTGTTGTACTAAACGATACTAAATCTTGTTCACAGTTTACTAAACGTATCACATATGCACATGTGTATTTATGTAAGTAAACAAAACTATTTTATTTGTATTTTGTATCGTATCTTTTTTTTACTTCATAAAAAATAGTTTTTACAATTTTTAAGTACGGTTTCAAAAAACTTTCATGTTTTATTTGAACATTTTTTAAACTCGATCTCGAATTTTAACCCGAACCCACTTTCGTTTATATGGTAAAAATCTTTTTGTCTTGGCTTAAGGTTAAAGCTCTTATTTTCAGTGAATGTCCTTAACCCTTCCTTGCCCATCAACTCAAATTATGTTTAAAAAAATATTAAGGGATAGCATTCTTCATTCTGAACAACTTTTGTTCTATGACTTTTTCAATACCTTAATTACAAGTGTGAAAATCTGAAATTACCTTGCGGACCATATATGGTTCGTTGGGCAGTATGAAGTAAAATAGAATTGTATAACTTTTTCTTAAAAAATTTTTAAAGAAATTTCGCTCCATTTCGAATTTGTAGTAAAAACTGGGAAATGCACCAAAGTTCAACAAACACTAAACACTGCCCAAGGAACCATATATGGTCCCAACTGTTGGAAACAAAAATTTGATATTATTTTTTTTAAATAGTATTTCGAAGTAAACACATACCAATCAGCACACCTTTAGCAAGACAGCAATATTTTTTTATGTTGAAATTCGCAAAATTTCTTAAAGTTTTTGCTATTTGAATATCAAAAATTTTACTTGTGTTCGAAAAACGTATTTTTCACATAAATATGGCAATAACTTTCGACAGCTAGCGTTTTCTAATACAGAAAGCTACAATCTCCGAGACCCATATTGTGTTTTGGATGTTGAACGTAAGATGACGCTACTATTCCGTCCGAAGTGGTGGGACTATAAATGGCGGCATGGGCAGGGAAGGGTTAAATACATGTCCACCGTGCATTGGGAATTTCTAATTTCGACTACATTAACGTACCTACACTTACGTTACTATGATATTTTGCTGTGCTTATTAAGAGGATTTTATTCTTAGTTAACGTGTTATAAGTATTCCCTTAGCATGGCTGCAACGAGCTGTATAGCATTATTATTCATACATACGTGTACATATTCTGTTTATCGATATTTTCCTCTTCCTCTGCGATGTGCTGCAATATTGGAATGGCCTTTTCGTAAATTTTTTGTGCTTCCAGTATATTCCCAGACTGTTCACATTGCCAGGCATTCTCAACTAAATTATTCACTTCCATTTTTATTTTAGTTTTTAATTTGCGATTACAACATAAATCTATTTAAACCGAAAAAATTTTTTATTATTTTTTTTTTATAAATATTTACAAATATATTCTGACAATGAAATTTTTATTTGAAAATAACATAGATTAATAACAAAGTTGAACGAGTAGCAACAGTGTAGCCAACTCAGCGCTTTTCCCGCTAAATTTAGTGTTTTTTGAAAATTATAAAGCGGAAAAAAATGATTTTAAAGAAGAAGAAGAAAAAGTGTGTAAAGAATTTAAAAGACACTAAATGCTCCGCTAAATACTCCATTTCCTGAATAATCCTAACAACATTTTTTATCGAAACAATAAGCAATGAACTTATTTAAAACCAAAGTTCGTAACCGTAAGTCACTCAATTCAAAAAATACTTTACTTCATATAAAAAATGGATTAAAACTCCAAAATGCTTCAAAATTCAGATTAAAGTGTGTGTTATGGCCAGAAGAGGCTGATAGTAATTAAGAGAATATAGACTTCGATATCGATATGTGATAGGTATAAATTATTACTCTGTATATTTTTTTGTGATCAAAGTGTATAAAATACTCTTTTTCCATTTTCTTGTTCTAGTTTTCTTGTGATTGTATAATTTAGAAATGCTGTGAATTAAAAACTTTAAAAATACATGTATTTAATTAATTTTCTTTTTGACACATAAATAAAAAATTATGTGTTTGCAAGCACTCACAGTAGAAGTTAAACTATGTTGTTTATTAGAAAATTGTTAGAAAACATTTAAAAAACCTTCTATTGAAGTTTTTGCAGTCCTCTTCTGGTGTTTTTCTTTTGTTGATACTCTCTTCACTTATCAGCACAAAGACGACTTAGTTCACGTATATAACACATGAAAGTAAAGTTGAGTTGTATGCAATCAAGCCGAGACTCCTAGATCGACTCTATCACTAAAGCACATGCGATAAAACTGCGAGAAGTCGTCTCTCTGCTTGATTGTATGTAGCCGAATAACAACTGCTTAACTTCGTTTCTTGCTGGTTTTGTTAGAGTGCAACAAAAACGCGATATTCTCACGTGACTGTTGTTGTTGAAGCTTTTGCACTATTACTCTATCTATTTTTTAAAGCTTTTTTTCTCTTGATACTCTCTTAATTTATCGACACAAACATGACGTAGCACACGTATCACGGTTGCCACTTTGGTCCTTTTGGACCAAAAGTGGTCCTTTTATTTTCGTTTGGTCCGCTGGTCCTTTTTTTCTGAATTGGTCCTTTTTCAAAAATATTAAGTAATTAACTTTCATATGTAATGTATGAGTCACTCTGTGACTAAAAAATGTAATGTTAAAAAAATCAGTGTAAGAAAGTTGTAGTAATGAAAGGTTATATTAAACAAACTAGTGTCTTTATTCAATGCAGTAAAATTATTTGGAATTTTTCAGAACACACTTGATGAGAATTTTTTTAAAAATCACTTTTTTGACCCAAATTTGGTTTATTTGAATTAGGGAGAGCAGGCCCTTCCCGAAAAACGGATTTTTGGCATTAAAATGTATTTAATAAATAGTAAAATAACAAATAAAAGAAACTAAATGGATACATGGCGCACTAAATTCGGTGGCTATTTTGGTTCTTTTTCGCGTGAATTTTTTACTTTTTTAAGTATGATTTGAATACAAATACCTTGACCTTTTAATTTGGGCGACACAAGTGCAATTTATGCATGATGTATTCATTTTTAATCATATCTTTTTTTTAGTTATTTGTACTATTTTTTGAAAAAATTTTAGCGACAAGAACCCGAACCGGGAAAGGGCAGCACGCCCCAATTCATATTAACAAAATTTGAGTCAAAAAGTGATTTTTAATCCCAATCAGAAGTGTAATCTGAACATTTACCAATAATTTGAAAACAATAAAATAACTTTTTTTCAATACGCCTGCCTAATTGAATCCGCCTTGCTGGCAATGGGTTTATCAGTAAGTCTGCCATCATGTTTTCGGTCGGACAGTAAGTGCAACTTTTTATCTACTTAGTCCTTTTGAAAACAAACTCGCGCGTTTTTGTGCTTTTATTGGCCAGAAACCTGAAAACTTCTCTCCTTCAATCGGTCTCAAGCAACTTTGTCTTCGTACAACTTTGGTGCGCTCATTTGTTGATTAAATCCACTCAAAATTCGCCGAAGTCACACCAAGTCTTTGCATGCTTCTGATAAAGATGTAAATACAGACCCGGTCGATGTAAGAGCATCTAAGTTGCTGACGAAATCTACTTTGGTTTCGATACTACTAAGTAGTAAAGATTTAGCAACGCCATTCTGTTGAGGTTTTTTGGTTTGTTTTTTGGTTTTGAATACCGTTTTTTTCTAAATTTTTTCTTTGATATCTGATTTCAAAAATGACTTTACATTTGTATCTATAAAAGAATATACTTTCTGCCTTGTTATTTTTTGATTTGTCGATATACTTGATTTATTTCCAGTCCCAAAAATGTTATTTGTATCTGAATTGCTAACCATTTTTTTGTTGTTGTTTTTGATATTGTTTAATGTGATATATGTTTTTACTATATAACAATCTCTTAAAATATTATAAGTAGTTTTTATGAACTATATGAACTTGTAAGCACTTCTTTTTTTGTTTTTTCTGCTAATATATAATGTGATATACTTATGTTTGTACTATATAATAATCACTTAAAATATTATAAGTAATTTTTATATACCTTTCATTACATATGTGCTATATGAATTTCTGAGCACTTTTTTTTTGTTTTTTTGTTTTAGTTTGATATGATATTTTTTTAGCAATCGCTAAAAAAATATTATAAAATTGTTATACACATTTTACAATGTGCTATATTTACTTGTTAAATAAACAAGATAATTAAAAAAAATTTGGTCCATTTTTTTCCATTTTGGTCCTTTTTGCTTTTGTTTTTGGCCCCAAAAAAAATTTTGATGTGGCAACCGTGACACGTATACAACACATGAAAGGAAAATTCAGCTATATGGAATCAAGCTCTCTCGCTAAAGCACATTGAGATAAAACTGCAAGAAGTCGACTCTCTGCATGATTGTATGCAGCCGATACCCATATGACTTCGTTAGCTAAACACTTCGTTTCCTTTAGTTTCATATGAGTGCGACAAAAATGCGGTTTCCGTTGCAAAATTTTGGATTTACCCTCGCTAAAGAAGTTTCACTTCAAAAATTTGTGTTTAACACTTTTATAACGAACAAATTTGGCGCTTTTTTAAAGAAAATACGCGTTTTTTTCTTTATTTTAGCGGATATTGAAAAACAAATGTTGGCCACACTGAGTAGCAATGACAGCCTCTTCTATACACGCATATTCCCATAGTAACGTATTGAGCGTCAAAAGCGTAAAATTTTCGCTCTCATTTTTAACATGGGGGCATGTTTTGAAGTTTGATTTTGAAAATAAAGTTAGCCCGCTTGTGCTCAATAAATTTTGGAATTAAAAGTAAAAACAAAATAAAAATATATAAAATATTAAAAAGAAATTTGTGTATAACAAATAATATAAATAAAAGTGCTAAGAATGCCTGCTGTGTCTGCAAAAAAAAAAAAAATGCAAGAAAGAGGTACCTCTATTTAAGGCTGTTAATGCAACTATATTATTCATTTTCTTGTGGTAACTTTTTGGATACAGCAGACGTGGATGGGTTAAGGTGGCAGAAAATGAGAGAAACTATTTTGTAAAAAATTACTCAGAGAAGAAATGACACACGTTTATTGCGTATATTGTTGGCAAAGGAAACATGCGTGTTGCCAGTATCCGTTCAACTTTGTTATCAATCTATGCTATAAATAATTCAGTGCGTTCTTACACTTTTTTATTTTGACAATCAGTTGTTATGCTTGAAGCGCGACAAAGTTCGAAAGTTCTTATTTTGCTCTTCATCTTCAGCTTCAGCGTCAGCGACAACTTCACATTGTGTTTGATTACAATGAAAATGTATACATTTTACTTTTGACATATTGTTACTTCACGCTTCAGCTTCACATTCTGTTCCTTACTTTAAAGTGGTGGTTCGAGCCAAGCGCAGCGGGGCGGCCCGGGCCTCCCATCTAATGGAAGTTATAAATGACTATGAAAGACGAGTTTTTTACATTTCGTCCTATAACTCCTAAACTAGAGCTGATGGGGAAAACGGTCTTCAGTTTTGAATTAAGGATCACTTATAAATATTTAAAAAAAAATAGTTTTGGCCAGTGTTATCTAACAAACAAAAGAAAATTAACATTTTTGTTGAATCATACAGTCTGAAAAGGGAACTACTTCGTCTTAGTGAATTTAGGAAAGAGAAAAGGCTAATTTAGTTTCACAAAAATTTTAGTGGCTGTTTAGTGCATTTTGGACTTATTCCTAAATTATAATCAAGAATAGAAAAAGAAAGGCTAAGAAAAAAAATAGTTTATTCAGTGAAAAAGCGCATTTTCCCAAAATATAGAGTTACCTTTTCAAACTAAATAATTCAATTTTAAAGACGTAAAAGTCCTTTAAAAATAATAATTCCTACTTGAATTCAAAATCATTTTTACTCTAACCTCGACTGTAAATAAGTTATAAAAATGTAATAATAATGAAATGCCTAAATTTATTGCTTTTGATTTGCACAGCACTGTAAATGTGGTGATTTTGGATGGGAGCGTTCTAGAATCTTTAATAAAATTTTCTGTAAAATTTACTTATTTTAAATAAATTGCTTTTACCTTATTTTTTGTACACCTTTTTTATGCAGATTTATCATTCATTTTATTAAATCACATCTTAAACTTCAAAAAAGTCCGTCTGTAATATTTTAAACTTTTGAAATCAAACCATTTTTAATTGTATACAATTCTTGCCCCCTACACCCTTTCTTGGAGATATCCTGGATCCGACTTTAACTCGAGCTACGAACTCAATTAGATATTAGAAAAATACTGTATGAAACATAATCCGAATTCTTTCAGTGGATAATTTAGATATTTAGAACTACCAATCTTTAAGATTTCCCCCCTTTTCCGGTGTCTGGTTCAATGCCACTGTCTCCGTTAGGTGGGTTTTTTCACCCTCGGCTTCTTCTACGTTAAGAAGAGCACAAATTATTAGGGCGAACACAATCTAAAAAAAAGATTAAAAAATAAAAATTTTATTATTTTAAATCAAATTAATTGAATACATGATGGAAATATATCTATGGTGAGTCAGAATAAATGATTAGTTTTATTCGTAATAAAACCTATTTTAACTTTATCGAAACTCGGAATATGAAAAACGTGTATGATGAAGAATTTTTAATATTTTGGTATGCGCGAGCCAATATATGAATTCATTTTTTCTAAATAAATTGAAATGTATTCCAATATTCTTGTCTATTTATCCTTACGATTTTTAGCATTCCATATAAGCGTTTACTAAGTATGAAAGGTTTATAATAACAAAAACTTAACTGAAATCACTAATGATAATAATTTTATATTAATACAAAATATTTTTAAAAGGAAGGCGTAATAATTTGCATAAACATTTTCTTCCGATTTCAAATATCTATTGTTTAAATGAATTGATTTTCAGTGGTTGTTTAAGGTTACCATCAGCCTTGATTCCTGGGAAAGCAGTGTCAACATTCCTCAACCAGTGAAATACAGTTATCGGTGTCGTTCGTGTTAAATTCAAAAATAAAATGTTATTGCTGGTTTGATATTTTATTTGACAGTTGCCGCGAAGTTTGAGTGTGGTTTCTGAAACCAACAGTGATGTTGTTACACGTACAGTAATTATTGTATATACGGCAGAAATTTATGGAAAAAATGCAGTAATTTGAAAGAAATATTAAGTTTTAAATATTACGCTCGTTAGTGAAAACAAGTAATTTTTGTATTGAAGCTTTTGCACGGACGCCTTGTAAGTACTTTTCCACCACTTTTGGAAGACACGAGCAAAACGCAGAAATTAAAATTAAAAAATTTAAAAGTATATATGAAATAGGAACGGAATACCATATGTCGCAAAAGATAATTCTTTTTCCACAGTGAAGGCTAAAACAACAATTTTGTTCTGCCTAAATGTAGGCAACGAAAACTATGTCCAAATCTAAGCCTTTATTCACAGTGACGGCTAAAATAACAAGGCGCACGAAAACGTCAAGCGCTTTTAAAAAATCAAAGAAAAATTTTACAAATTTTTTGGAATTTTTTTTTGCAAAATTTCTTGTTTTTTTAATCGAATTCGCGCAAAAAATGTTACATTTTTCCCCGCTCAGAAGGCAACGAGAAAAGAAAACGCTTTTAATGAGAAATCTTCACACGGACGCACAGTGATTCATTCCATAGACAAAATTAAAAAAAATCCATAATGTCAAAACCAAACAAATTTGGTGTCATTTTAACAATAATACTCCAATTAAGAAATCCCAAAAAAATCTTGGTGAAAAAATAATTAGTGTGGATGCAAGAGCAGCTCAGATTCGACAAATTTTTCACTAAAATGTGGGATGGTTCGATTTTAGTTTTTTAGTCCGTTGAGTAAAATGCATTTGAAAATAAGTTTTTAATGATATCCTGCCGAAAGTTCCAGTTTTGTATTCGCAATTTATCAAGGAAATTTCTGATGTTATTTTTTTATTAACATTTGAAAAGCAAAAAATTCTGCATTGTTTCAAAAGTTCATAATTTTTGAAAATACGAAAACTGAAAATTGACGAATTTTGGCAGAGAAAATCTAGGAAATATGTGAAAAAATGTTCCTGGATTTTTTCTTAATTTTAGAAGGCACCTTTATCTATCGGAATATGCACAAAAAATCATCCGCTTTTGGGAAATAATTTAATAGGTCTGAACATGATTTTTTCAACTAAAATTGGAATTAAACTTTTTTTATTAACCCTAAAAGTATGCAATCATCCTGAAAAATTACCAAAACTGTAAAAATTCAGAAGTTGCATTCATAAATATCACTTTTATTCCAATATTAAAGGATTTCAATTAAAATTGTTTAACTATCTGAAAACTCCAATAACAACATTACTAAATAAAATAACTTTTTGACGATCAAATCGGCCATTCTCCCATTATAGAGTGCCAAATGTGACGAAAATTGTAACTTTAAGCTTAGTTTGTAGCGAAACCTAAACAGATTTGAGTTTATCGACCTAAAATTAATTGCTTGCGAAATTTTATCAACATCAGAACGCTCCTTCTAATTTTGCACAGTCATTGTATGGGATCAAATCACTGTGGGACATGCGGACGGCTTGTTTGATGAAAATCAAAGCTTGTTTGATATTACTTGACGGTTCGTCAACAATCGTATCGTATTTGATAAGCGTTTACTCAATCTGTCAAGCATATGCTCATTTTTTTTTTTTGTTTTCGTTGAGTAAACATCGTAACCAAATTGTTTTACCGGAGGAAAATAATTGTTCACACTCTGAAAATTGTGGTGAAATGAATTTTGACGGTGCATGTTTGACGAGTGTATACGTCCGTCATTGTTTTATCTAACTTAAGATTGTTTTTTTGTTTTGATCAAAAGCTTTCCAAGATGTATTAACCCTTTGACGCCCGAATTTTAAGTCTTCCACAATCATCACACCAAATTTTACGCTTCTATATTGATTTGTTTGTCCGTTATTAAAGGTTGAAAAAATAGCTATGGAGCTGTTGACAACCACTGGATAATCCGATTCCTCCAATTTTTTATTTTCATATTCTCTTATCTTTTATAAACATATTTGTTTAAGAAAATTCCCACTTAGCAATAACTAAACGCATTTTTTTTTTCAAAAAATGGTGTAAAAAATTTTACTAAAAATGTTTGCACTTAGGTTTTACTGTGCAGTGGCTTACTGCAGTATGTTTATGAGCCAAATAATAATAAAAACAAAAAAGTGTAGGGTAAAAAAATGACTACACCAGTTTGGCACTCAACGGCTCATATGTAGGAATACATAAGATCACAGCCCTAAAGTTCTTTTAATGAATCACAATGTTCACTCCCCAGGAGCGAATTCACAAACAATACTTAAACTTCGCGGCACCTGTCTGCAAAATAAAATATCAAATCAGCAACAATATATATTTTTTTAAAGACTCACTGAAAAACAATAAATATTTGAAACCGGAAAAAATTTAGTTAAGATAATTTAAACTGAGACATAATGAAAAATGTAAATTATTACGCTTTCCTTTTAAAAATATGCACGCGTTAATGTCAATAATTCTGTATAAATATGTATAATAATGATTTCAGTTTAGTTTTTGCTTTGACGTGATTATTATAAACTTTTCATACTTAGTAAACGCTTATATGGAATGCTGAAAATCGTAAGGATAGACAAGAATATTTTAATACATTTACATTTTTTGTATCTGTAGAGAAATTAATTCACAAATTAGCTCGCGCATACCAACATATTAAAAATTCTTCATCATACACGTTTTACATATTCCGAGTTTAGACAAAGTTAAAATAGGTTGTATTACGAATAAAACTAATCTTTTATTCTGATTCACCATAGGCATATTTCCGTGATGTATTCAATTAATTTGATTTAAAATAATTAAACTCTTGTTTTTTTAATCTTTCTTTTTAGATCGTGTTCGTCCTAATAATTTGTGCTCTTCTTAACGTAGAAGCAGCCGAGGATGATAAAACGCAAACAGCGATATCTTCGCCGAAAAATGGGGTAAAGGAACCAGAACACCAGAAAAGCCCATCAGAAAGTAAAGAAAAAGACAAGTATTATATTTTGACCACTATTTCCAACGGTGATTCCATGCTTAGGCACCGAAAGCGTAGGTCCACTAAGAAGAAGGGCAAAAAGGAAAAAGGTGTCAGACCTAAAGGACGCAGACGTATACGCACACGCAAACCTAAAGGCAAAGGCAAAGGCAAAGACAAACACAAACGCGAAGATGGAAATAGTGAGGAAAATGCAGATTAGATATGTCTGCAGCAATCCACTGATTGTTGTCTAAAGTCATACCTTTAAATTCCGGAATCCTAATTAAAAAGTTATTTAATTGCAATTTAAATTAAAATAAATAAATTTTGGCGATTGGGAATAAAATGCTTAATTTTTCATAACATCTAAAAGTTGTTTCTCTACAAAATATGAAAATGCGATAAGTCTTGGCCATAGTGCCCATATTATTTTTTTTTACATTTGTACAAAATTAAAGCAAAGAAAAAATAAATTCTCGCTTCAGTGTTAATTTTGATGAAATATCCATTTATTGTTACTCTACCTTTTATATACTTTATAAGTATGGTATGTCACGTTCTATTTTTAATTCAGTATGTCACTTTTCCTATGTAAAAGCCGAATACTTGTTTTTTTGTTATATTTGTTCAGCTGGTAGCGTCATAGTTCACCGTCGTCAAATTACTTAATTGCATAATAGCTTTTCCACGTTGCGTTGGCGACGACCGCCTAATGACTCTATTGATGACTCTAATAAGGAAATAGGCACTGACATTGAATTTAAGCCAGTATCCGCAAAACCAGAAAGTCCTACGCGAAATTATATTGATATTAGTAGCTGCGGTTGCCACAGTAAGGTTTGATGTGTCATCATCTGCGCCTGCAGCTATGATCAATGGTCATCTAGGTGAAGATAAGAAGCATCTTATATGTGATTCCAAAAACGTGTTTCGTGCCAAAAAGATTGTGCTATGAAGAACTCGCGAACGGAGAAGAATTCCAGTATTGCAAAAAGTACCATTTCTTGCATTTTTGTTGATGACAGGATGAGACTACAAGCACCTTCAGGAAACACACAGTCAAAGAAAATTATACGGTCGTTACAGAAAGGTCTAGAGGTTTCTGTCTTACTCACTTGAACTCAAATCAACGACAGAGAAACCTGCCAAGCAGTCTGCAATTATTTTATTCGAATGGTTAAAGGAAAGAGGTAAAGATCAGAACCTTGAACTAATTGGTAGTCATACTACTAATGAAATGTCTGTCAGGAATAACTATATGAGGCAAACTGATGCAAGCCAATAAGATGTTTTTGTTTACCTAAGATCCTAAACAATAATGTGAACTAAGAATAGTTTGTCTTCTGGTTCGTAGACAACGTATTAATGCGAAATGGAGGATACATTACGTGCCAGTGAACTTAAAAAAGGGTGGTTTTTTTTAGAAAAATTGTACGTTCGGGTGATAGCTAAAAATCCAAGCTTTCTCCGATGTGTTTCTTTAATATTTTTGTCAAGAGGACGTCTGCGTTTGAAATGCATGTTTTTTATCACTCGTTCCGGACCTAATATGCCTTTATACGTACTTAATTTGCGTTTTTACTGCCGGCGGTAGGTGTGCACGTGCCGTTGACCGCTTTACCGTCGTGTGACGCAATTGTGTTTTAATCTTTACTGAATTCTCACAGTTACACATAGTTTTTCAGCAAAAATTACATTTTAGGTGAATTGCCCATCTATAAGCTATATTTATATTTTTTATTTAAATTTGCACTGTTTATATAAATTGCCTTTCACTAATACCCTCCCCCTAAAGGGACGACCCAAATTAACAAAAAAAAACAATGGATGCGTGCAAGGCACGCAAGATATTTAATGTGTAAACAGTTAAACCAACTGAATGCCATATACATAAACTCACATATGTATAGCCATTTATAGGGATTTGATGTATAATCTATATGCTTAGGTAAATAATTCAAATTAAAAGAATTCTTTTATAAACTTAAAAATTTATTAGATATCATTATCTTTTATATATATGTAATAGCCCAATTCACTATAAATTGCAAATGGCCTTACATCAATGGAAATGCAAATTTTTGTTCCATATCGCATGTATTTGTTGTTGTCATTTTTCTTTTACTCAATGCATCGGGCACGATATGCTCGCATATACGCAACTGCAATTGCATCTTTTTTTCCGCGCATTAAGTTTTTCTTCCAGTCGATTTGAAATTTTATTTGATTTGAAAATTTTACATAACGTCGTATAGGTATATGAATTTGTACACACATACGCCAAATCAATTCTTAGGCGACGATAAGTGCTTTCCGCATTTAACCTTAGAAAAGCAACAGGGGTGACCAGTCACCCCACTACTTTTTAAAAGCACCGCAAAGAGATTTACCTTAACTGCATTTAATAAAAATAAGAAACAATGTATTTTTATTGAAGTAAATAAGTAATTTTGTAATACCTAAATAAGTTTGATTTTTTCTGTTTAACATATTTGCTATTTACATAGATAAAAAAGTGTTGCCTTTCTAAGGTTAATGCACAAAGCAAAATTTTTATAATGCCGTGGTTTGCTATTAGTATCACTAAATTTTGTTTATACATTTATTGAAACCTAGATTTCTTTTTACTTATCATTTTGTATTGTTTTTATGTTTTAAAAAATATTTAATTATAATCCAATCTAACTAATTGAATGCAAAATCTATCAAACGCCTATGTTTGCTACGTCGACTTCTCTGCTTGTATGGTGTAGTCGATCTCCACACGTTTAACACCAACAAATAATTCTGCCACGAATAAATGTACACACACATTTTGTTTTCGTATGTTTCGTTTGTATGTGTGAGTAAATTGATCGAAACATAAACAAACAAACTCCGCTCGTATTTTAATTTCTCCCTCTCTTCTTCTCTTCTCTTTTTTGGTTAGAGTAGCACAGTCATGCCGCGCAGTAGTGTGAGCGAGAGAGGAACTGGACGTTACAGTTATCTTACATCTAACGATACAGTTATTCTTACATTTTACACATTTGAAATTTTGCCCATACCGTGAGCTAAAATGTTTACACATCAAAAAATATTTTTTCAGTACGGAAAAGGTTAGACGAACTAGCCTCGTGATTTCAGTTTTTTCATTTAAGGTCTGTTCCCGTACTTTTTGGGCAAAGTCTAGTAAATTGAGAGTTAACAAAAAATACTCTCTGTAAAAGACAAGAATGCGTAAAAGTAAAGGAACGCACAAAACCAAATTTCTTGCACGAAACAAAACGTCAAATTGTAACAACAGTTCAATTAAAAAAACAGTGTGTCTGTGATACTTAATAAAATAAGAATTTTAAAATAAATAATGGAAAAATTAAACATAAATTGTTCGCCTGTGATTCACAATCACCACTTGCATTATCTAAAAATAGCCCAAGGAGCCGTTTACATATTACTGCGTTACTGAACTGTTAAGTATGAATGAAGTAACTCAAACTATGGAATATGAACAACTAGATTTCAGTTTCATAGTCTCTAATACTTATCTATATTTTTCATTTGAAATAAAACTTATTTTTCCAAAAATTCTTTATTTTTTTATTAACCCTCTAGTTCATAAGCCTGCCTTAAGACGAGCATCTGTTTTATCCAGGTGGCGGGTCTGTATAATTTTTTGTTCGCAAAGGATGAAAAATGGTTTTATGCAGAGAAGTGTATAACAACACAGTGTTACAAAATTTAGTGAAGTAGAAATACCTGGGAAGTCATACTATTTTTCTTGTAGGTCTTGTCGAGTAAAACAAGAGTCTGTACTTGAAATTTTGCACACACCCCCAAAATCTTAATTTACCGTTAAAACCGGTTTTGGGTACCTTTGGGTACTTACCGGTTTTAGAAACTGAAAATCTGTTGATAATCAACCAAGTTACAGGCTTATACGTTGTTTTTACTCTAGGACAAGAGAAAAGAAGTTTCACTTCAAAAATGAATCTGCCAAAAATAGCATATACTCTACATGGAACAATTTTCTAATTAAAGACGGTGTATCTTTAAAATCCAAATGGAAATATTTCTTAGCCATATGTAGATCAATTCAGGCATACAGTGCTCAGGTTTGGGGTTTTTCATTATTTGATGAAGTGGACAAGCTCCAAATGTACTTTATGAAAAGACTTTTTAAAGGTCCCATTCTTTACAACCTTATACATTATTATGTTGGAAATTGCAGCTGAAAGCGAACATATATTCACTCTGGATTTACACTTGCGTTATATACTTAAAAAAGTATATGAATAATTTTATGTGTAAAATATGTATATTTGTAATGATTCAATTTTAATAAAGGATCAAAACTCAATTGCAGCAAATTGAAACTTAATTTATATGATGATAAAAAAATGCAGTGCACATTTTTAGTATAAAACCATATATGTATTGGGCTAAAATTTTGCAATGTGTTGGAAAATTATGTACAAAAATGTTCAAAAATACAGAGCATCTTTATTTGATATTTTTTGTTGCTCCTTTTATTTGGACATATTGCTATTAGAATTGTTTAGTTAACTTAATTCATTTAGTACTTATATGAAATTAAAAAAAAAATCGGAGCGCCATCTGGTGGAGAAAAAGTTCTGATTCTTACTTTACAAAATTTTTTATTTAATTACCTTTCCAACAAGCCCTTATCCATTAAAATCGGCCTACGCTTTTCTATTTTCTATATGCCTTAGCATATAGAAAAGAGCTTATAAATGAATTTGATTTCAATTAAAAATAAAAAGCAAATATAGTAGCATCTTTAAGTAAAACAATTAATATTTATAGTGGTTTATAACCTTTTTTCCGACTGACGACGTATTATAAGTCAAAGTCGTATGTTCTTTAATAAATATAAGATTAGTTTAAGTATATTGTACATACTTTTCAAGAAATAAATAACCATTTCTACTACTACTAGTTTTTTTTCGTAGAACTTAAAATTGTAAGTCTTAACTATTTTTACAGCGCACATATTGATCTAAGCCGTTAGTTAATCTGAGGTTTCAATTTAATGGAAAATTAGTTTGAAGTGAATTTATGGAATGAACACACAATTATTTGTGAGATACAAACAATAAAATAAAATACTTCCCGATATCGTTCAGCTACAAAAAAATTATTGGTTAGTAGTTTATGTTATGATATATTGAATAGAATCTGTATTGAATAAATATAAATAATTTGGAATCATGAATAGAGATTTGGCTACCACCCGCCTTAAGGCGGTAGAAAAAAATGTCACAGTTCTAAAATCATTTGATTCGAAAAACAATAATTTACTTAAAATTACTGTGAAGTGGCTTACTGCAGTATGTTTATGAGCCAAATAATAATAAAAAACACAAATAGCCCAGTCGGTAAAGTAAAAAATGTACCAAAAGTTCATAAAAATTCTTAACTGCGATTTTTTTTTCGGTAATTGTTAGTGGGGGTATGATAGATGGAAAAACCACAAAAATCAGTCCTGGGGTTGCAGAGCGACCACCCCAAAAAACCCCCTCTTTTGTGAAAAAAGCCTTTTTGTACTAATAACTGGTTAACCGTTGGAGATATCAAAAAAAAAAATTTTAGCACAAAAAAAAAACTTAAGTGATTTTCTAAAAAAAAAGGTTTTATGTAATTTTTTCGTATATGTCATAGTTTTCGAGATATTCAATAATTAAGAAATTTCAAATTTAGTACTTCACATAACAGCAATCCAAGAACCTTGGGTCCATAAAGGACGCATCTGCGGACTTGGTGAGTTGAAAGGGCGCACGATTCTATACGATGAGAGTTCTAACAGACCTAGAACCTGTCTTATAGCATCTCCTCATCTTACAATTACCAAACTTGGTCAGTTTTGTTGCCAAGATATACTACTACTACTATTATGGCACAACAGCCCATGGAGGGCCAAGGCCGAGCTTTTCGCATGCATTCATGTTGTGTGATTTATATTTATACACGAATGGAAGGGACCTACAGTTTTATGACGAATCCGAACGGCAAAGTGAAAAGCTTTTCATAGGCATTTTTTTTACTCTTGGAGGTTTGCCATTGCCAGCCAAGAGGTGGTGCCATGTAGAAAAATTTTTATTTTCAATTTTTGATATTGGCCAAGATATGGTAGTTGCTAAGGTGGGTTTTCAGGACAATCGAGAATGGAAACATTTTGCGATTGCTTTTGCCTACTTTCCATACGATGCAATTTCACCACCACCGCCAGCGATGGTTGTTGAATTTGTGGAGTACTGTGAAAGGATGAATTTGGGACTCATATTATGTTGTGACAGAATGTTATCTGAGGCAGCAGCAAGTGCAACGTAAGAGGGACCCATCTTCTCAAACATACTGTATTCTGGGCTAAACATACGAAACGTTGGGAACCAACCCACTTTTGTGACACCTACTAGACAGGAGGTTATTGACCTAACTCTTCGAATGAAAGGTTAGTGCAGTCAATTACAAACTGGAAGGTCCTTAAAGATGATTCTCTATCGGACCACTGATATATCGAATTTCAGTATGGCGTTGAAGTTAATCCTTTACCGTTCATAAGAAATCCGAAAAAGGCGGATTGGGCAAAGTTTAGGGAAGAACTGGCTTCATTAAGCTGTGCTCTACCCCCTAAACTACGTAATTGGCGAGGTTTGGAGCAGCGGTTGAAAATCTCACCTCTGCTCTTCAGACCAGCTTTGAGCGTGCCTGTGCCCCTCGCCAACCTCTTGCTAAAATTCCTGTTCCGTGGTGGAGCAAGGAGCTGCAAGCCCTGCGGGTTGAGTCGAGAAAACTTATCAACAGGGCTCTCAAGACTGATCTTGATGAACACTGGGCTCTATATCGTCAAAAGCAGAAAGAGTATAAAAAGCTAATTCGAGATTCGAAAAGGGCCTCCTTTAGAAATTTCTGTAGCGGTATTGACACTATGTCTGAAACAGCTAGGTTGGCGAAAATCCTCAAAAAGGATCAAGCCCACCGACTGTGTTCACTCAAAAAATCTGATGGCAATTTCACGGAATCAAAAAGTGAGATGATTAGCTTAATGCTTGAATCTCACTTTCCTGGCAATCAGGTCTCTGTTGTTCAACATCCCATTTTTCCGGAAGTGGAGAGCGTTAATTCGACAGTTTCGCAGCGCAACTGGTGGGTTGCCAGGACAGTGGCGAATGAAAACGCGATTAGGTTGGCTATTGCTTCCTTTGACAGTTTCAAATCGCCGGGTCCGGATGGTATACTGTCAGTTGCTCTGTAAGAGGGTATTGTGCAATTGCTACCAGTTTTGAAGAAGATCTTCATCTCCAGTTTGGCTCTGGCTCACATACCTCAACAATGGAGGTTGGTAAAAGTTGTTTTCATTCCAAAAATTGTAAAGGACAACTATACCAATCCCAAAAGCTTTAGACCAATTAGTATGATGTCTTTCCTACGCATCCGAAGTGAGTCGTTATTGTTACATCCTCTCTCTTCATTTCAGCATGCTTACCAATGTGGAAAATCTTGTGAGACAGTCTGCAAAATCTGGTAGGTCGGATTGAGCGGGCCCTCAACAGGAAAGAATACACTATTGGTATTTTTGTTGATATTGAGGGAGCTTTTGACAACGCGACTTTTGACGGCATGTGCAATGCAGCAGGTCAGCATGGAGTGGATCCGGTTCTTGTTAACTGTATTCGCTCAATGCTGTCACATAGACTTATGATGGTTCAAGCTGATTGTGGTCAATCTGAGATTTGTGGCGTGAATAGAGGATGTACCCAAGGGGGCGTACTCTCTCCACTGCTGTGGTGTCTGCTGGTTGACTCTCTGCTTGTTTCCCTAAATGAGTCGGATATCTACACACAGGCCTATGCCGATGACGTTGCCTGCTTAATCACGGGCCAATCGGTCGGGTATGTTTGTAGGAAGGCCCAAACTGCTCTGAATATGATTGACTCTTGGTGTTGCTCAAACGGGCTATCGGTTAACCCTCTTAAAACTGGTGTTATTCTTTTCACCAGGAGAAGGAAAATTGATGGTCTCGTTTTACCAGTACTCAGAGGAATCACTATTCAGCTATCCCAATAAGTGAAATATCTAGGAGTCATTCTTGATACCAAACTTCTTTGGCGTTCTTATGTTGAGCTAAAGTTATCCAAGGCTATTTTTGGCCAAACATGGGGCTTATCACCTTATAAAGTCTTATGGCTTTATAAGGCTATGATTAGACCCATCATCACCTATGCATCCATAGTCTGGTGGAGCAGACTTAATGTTGACAGCGTTAGGAAAGCTCTTGCCAGACTTCAAAGGACTGTGGCCATTTGCAGTACGGGAGCTTTTCCTACAACACCTGGCCCATCCTTGGATGCATTGCTCAACTTCCCACCCCTTGATATTTTTGCTAAAGGAGAGGCTGTCAAAGCCATCTGTAGGCTTAAACGCAATGGGTATTGGTATGACACTTGCTGCGATATTTGTGACATTGTTGAAGGTTCTGATATGAATCTAACAGTTCTATCAATGCCATCCGATACAATGCCAGCAATTCCAGTTTTAAAACAGCGCTATACAATACAAATTCCAGAGGCCCAAACTTGGTTTTTGCCGGGGCCTGGGCCGGGAGTTGATTGTAAGCGTATTTTCACTGATGGCTCCAGAACCGAATTCGGTTCGGGTTCTGGAGTCTTCATTGAAAATGATGGAGTGCAACTGCACTTCTCCCTTGGGTTGTATGCTTCTGCGTCATACGGACTTTCTGTTATCACTTAACAGAAAGAGCTGTAGGCAGCTGGTGGGATTATATACAGGTCATTTCTCTTGGGCCAAACATTTGCATATGATTGGCCTGGGAGCTAATGCCTTCTGTGCTTCCTGTGGTTTGGAGGAAGAATGTGAAGAGAAGGCGGATCACTTTCTTGGTGTCTGCCCCGCTTTCTGCCGGATCAGGGTAAGCATATTTGGTACTGGAGTGTTGGGAGACGAACACCTGAGCTCTCTAACACCGCAGGATCTACTAAGATTTATTAATAAATCTGGTAGATTTAAAGAATAGCAAAGGGGAACACAGGATATAGTACAATGGACGTAAAACTTATCTGAGTGCTGTATTCTTAAATACTTCTTTTGTCTGTTCCAACAAAAAAAAAAAAACTTTGGATGTACTGTGGATACGCGTGCATCTTTGTTTAATTGAATTTTTGAGTTCGGAGCCTATAGGAAAAATTGAATTACTCAAAAACCAATCAAGCTAGGAAGAAAAATCAAAAAGGGTTTTGAAGAGAATATAAAGTTCAACATCCTCTGCCATTTTCATTGACAACGGAAAAAAAATCGCCAAAAATTTGGCCATCTTTAATTTGCCGATAAAATCGCTAAATGTGAATTTTTTTATTTCTAACTTTTACAGGATTTTCAGAAGTAATGTCTTGAACTAAAAGATAATACATTTATAACATATAGTGACACCAGTTATTTTTATTAGGCCTGCAAATAGTAAAAGTAGTAAAAACCAACAGACAAATATACTATATTGTTATTTTTGTACACAAAAAATTATCCGTTGTCAATGAAAATGGCAGAGGATGTTGCACTCAAAAATTCAAATAAACAAAGATCCGCGCGCATCCACAGTACATCCAAAGTACTAAATTTGCAATTACTTAAATATTGAATATCTCGAAAATTATGACATATACAAAATAATTATTTAAGACCTTTTTTTTAGGAAATCACTCAAGTTTTTTTTTGTGGTAAATAATTTTTTGATATCTCCAACGGTTAATCAGTTATTAGTAAAAAAATAGTTTTTTCACCAAAGGAGGAACTTTTTGGGGGGTCGCTCTGCAACCCCAGAACTGATTTTTGTGGTTTTTGAATCTATCATACAATTACTGAAGAAAAATCTCAGTTCAGAATTTTTATGATGTAAATCTTTATAATGGCTGGACTAAAAGTGTGTAGGGTATAAAAATTACTGCACCACTTTTGCACTCAACGGCTCATGTGTAGGAATACATAAGATCACAGCCCTAAAGTTCTTTTAATGAATCACAATGTTCACTCCCTAGGAGCGAAATCACAAACAATACTTAAACTTCGCGGCACCTGTCTGCAAAATAAAATATCAAATCAGCAACAATATATATTTTTTTAAAGACTCACTGAAAAGCAATAAATATTTGAAACCGGAAAAAATTTAGTTAAGATAATTTAAACTGAGACAAAGTGAAAAATGTAAATTATTACGCCTTCCTTTTAAAAATATGTACGCGTTAATGTCACTAATTCTCTATAAATATAAAATTATTCTCATTAATGATTTCAGTTTAGGTTTTGCTTTGACGTGGCTATTATAAACCTTTCACACTTAGTAAACGCTTATATTTAATGCTGAAAATCGTAAGGATAAATAGACAAAGATATTTTAATACATTTAAATTTTATGTAGAAAAAATGAATTAATAAATTAGCTCGCGCATACCAAAATATTAAAAATTATTCATCATACACGTTTTTCATATTCCGAGTTTAGATAAAGTTAAAATAGGTTTTATTACGAATAAAACTAATAATTTATTCTGACTCACCATAGATATATTTCCATCATGTATTCAATTAATTTGATTTAAAATAATAAAATTTTTATTTTTTAATCTTTTTTTTAGATTGTGTTCGCCCTAATAATTTGTGCTCTTCTTAACGTAGAAGAAGCCGAGGGTGAAAAAACACGAACAGCTATATCTTCGCCGAAAAATGGGGTAAAAGTAAATGAACCAGAACACCAGAAAAGCTCATCAGAAAGTGAAGAAGAATACCAGAATTTGTCAAATGCTTCCAACGACAAGCTCTTGCTTGGGCATAAGAGGAAGGATAATAATGTAAAAAGTGCCAGACCTAATGGACGCAGAGGCACACGTAAACCTAAACGCACACGCAAACCTAGACGTACACGCAAACCTAAACGCACACGCAAACCTAAACGCACACGCAAACCTAAACGCAAACCAAAAAGCGAAGAGGAAGAGGAAAATGGTGATGAAAATGCAGATTAGATATTTCTGCAGCAATCCACTGATTGTTGTCTAAAGTCATACCATTTAATTCTGGAATCATAATTGAAAAAGTTATTTATTTGCAATTTAAATTAAAATAAATGGGTTTTTGATGATTGGAAACAAAATTTAATTTTTCATAACATCCAAAAGTTGTTTCACTACAAAATATGAAAATGCGAAAAGCCTAGGCCACAGTGTCCATACTCTTTTTTATTACTTTTATACAAAATTAAAGCAAAGAAAAAAGAAATTCTCGCTTCAGTGTTAATTTTGATGAAATATCTATTTATTGTAACTCTACCTTTTATATATTTAATAAGCAGGGCATGTCATGCTCTATTTTTGATTCAGTATGTAAAAGTCGAATACTTTTTTTTGTTATATTTGTTCAGCTGGTAGCGCCATAATTCACCGTCGTCAAATTAATTATTTAATTGCGTAATAGCTTTTCCACGTTGCGTTGGCGACTACAGTCTAATAACTCTAATGATGATTCTAATAAGGAAATAGGAGCTGGCATTGAATTTAAGCCAGTATCAGAAAAACCGGGAAGTCCTACGCGAAATTATATTGATATTAGTAGCTGCGGTTACCACAGTAAGGTTCGGTGTGTCATCATCTGCGCCTGCAGCTATTATCAATGCTAATCTAGATGAAGATAAGAAACATCTTATATATGATACCAAAAAAGTGTTTCGTCCCAAAAAGATTGTGCTATGAAGAACTCGCGAGCGGAGGAGAATTCCAGTATTGCCAAAAGTATCATTACTTGCATTTTTATTGATGGCAGGATGAGACTACAAGCACCTTCAGGAAACACACAGTCAAAGAAAATTATATGGCTGTTACAGAAAGGTCTAGAAGTCTCTGTCTTACTCACTATAACTCAAATCAACGACAGAGAAACTTGCCAAACATTCTACAATTATTTTATTCGAATGGTTAACCCTCCAATGCATAAATTTTTTATTTGTTTGAACAAATTTTTGTAATTTAGAGCTGACTTGTAGCGGGAATTTAAAAAGCTAGGACAGAAAACTCAACATGCCCAGAAGAAAAACTGCTCGGTTTTGATACTGGTTGAATCTCAACAACACCGCTGGGGTCAGGTCTACTGATTCCATTAACAAATTGAGACAAGTTTTGATTGCATCTGCAATAGTCAATTCACTCATGACCAAACAGTTGTCGATTTCCTTTTCATATGAATCTTATTCGTTGGGAATGTAGCTTGAATCAACAACACTGTCATCGCTCGAAAATTCATCTACACACACTTGCCTAAATTGGCCCACACAACTGATCAATTTCTTAAGGGCTCGAGTTTGAAGGTTTATAACGCTTGCTACTGCCACAATTCATTGCTGAATATATTTATATAAATATATATGTATATATATATATATGTAAAGTAATAGTTAATTAAATAACCACCGCTTAATTGCGTTTCCCATTTAAATGCAACAGAAATGTTACATTTTTAGCTCCAAATGTACTTCAACTCAAAACTTGTACATTTTAATCGATGCAACTAAGTGAAAAAAGAAGTAAAAAGATGCACAGGTAAAACCAATTTAATTTTCATGCATCAATTATTACGGTGCTTAATTTTGACCTTCTTACATGATACCGCCTTAAGGCGGGTGGTAGCGAAATCTTAATTCATGATTCCAAATTATTTATATTTATTCAATATTGATTCTATTCTATAGATCACAACATAAACTACTACTAGCTGTACAATATCGGGAAGTATTTTATTTAATTTTTTTTATCTCACAAATAATTTTTTTCAAACTAATTTTCCATTAAATTAACATTTAGCAATTTTGAGCTCCGCGAAAAATTTTATACAGGCCCGCCACCTGGATAAAACAGATGCCCGCCTTAAGGCAGGCTTATGAACTAGAGCTGTGATTCTTAAGTGGTGGAGCGTGCCCCCCTAGGGGGGCGTAGACAGATTTGAAGGGAGGTGCAGAGGCATTTCAATAAACAAATAATTGCAATAATAATATTTAGTATTTAATAAAATAAATTCTCTTTTCTTTCATATTATGTGTTAAAATATCTACTTTTTAGTAAAAATTGAATTAAATTCAATTATTAGGCTTTAAATGAACAATGATGCCAGAAGAATTTCAAAAAGTTCGTAGACTAGCAGATCAGACGATCGTTTCGGAACCAGCTACGGTTCCTCATCAGTCATCTTTGTGATAGTTCCCTCATTTCAACAATCTATATAAATAAAAATACTGTAAAATAAATGACAATTACAAAGACAGTTATTTTCACCGAATGGTATTATTGAAAGGAATTACCAATGCCGTTCTATATACTTTTTGCCATTCTTCTTTGACACTTGTATTTCTTTTTAGTTTCACATTTTCCATTTCTGAAAATACAATTTGTTAAAAACTACCAACCGATTTTCCTCACAAACTGTTGAAAACCGCTGAACTAGAGGGTTAAAGGACAGAGGTATAGATCGGAACCTTGAACTATTTGGCAGTCATACTACTAACGAAATATCTTGCAGAAAAGGTGACATGCTTCATCTAGAATAACTATATGTCGTGAGGGGGCGCAGAGGCAAACTGATGCAACCCAATAGGATGTTTTTGTTTACCTAAGATCTTAAACAATAATGTGAACTAAGAATAGTTTTGGATTTTTTAATCTTCAGGTTCGTAGACTACGTATTACTACGAAGTGTAGGGCACTTTACGTGCCAGTGAATTTAAAAAAGGGTGGAGTTTTTAGAAAAACTGTGCTTTCAGGTAACAGCTAAAAATCCAAACTTTCTTCAATAACTTTCTCAAATATTTTGCAAGAGGACGTCTGCACAGCTCATAGAAAAAGCCGCATTTTGCTATTTTTGAAATGCATGTTTTTATCGCTCGTTTCGGACCTAATAATTTTTGATTGATAAAAAAAAAATCAGAATTGATTAATATTGGCGTAAAAATCATAAACTGATTAAAAACCCAAAAAAAAATTAATAGGCGTGGTTTTATGAAGTGGGAAAGTTTGAGCGCCTAAAATTATTTGTTGTTAAATGAGCTTTTTATCAATTTGTTTTAAGTAATTAAATATTTTATATAAAAAATTCAAATTCTCAGCTAACCATAGCTAGTTTTTTTTTCTGGATAGTATGACGGGAAGTATTTTATTTTATTTTTTTTTTTCACTCACTCTCAAATACAATCAAAATAATTAATTCTCCTATTTTTCACAAATTTTTGACTTTGACTGTCGCTAACTTCTGTAATACGCATCATAGCTCATAACTGATGCATTTTTGAAAGCTTGAGAAATTCCCTAAACGATATGATAAAATGTAGCAACAGAAAACTGTTATTGTGGCAATTCTATCCCTTTTGATGAAGGCTGTCTAGAGGCGGGCTTGGGAACTAGAGGGATTTTACCCCGACGGCAGCTGTACACATACCGTCGACCGCTTTATCGTCGTTTTAAACTTTACTGAACTCTCACTTGAACAGTTACACATAGTTTTTCAGAAAAATTACATTTTATGTGAATTGCCCTTCTATAAGCTAAATTGCCTTTCACTAATACCGTCCCTCTAAAGGGACGACCCAAATTAACAAAAAAAAATATTTTTTCAGTAGGGAAAAGGTTAGATGAACTAGCCTCGTGATTTCAGTTTTTTCCTTTAAGGTCTGTTCCCATACTTTTTGGGCAAAGTCTAGTAAATTGAGAGTAAACAAAAAATACTCTCTGTGAAAGACAAGAATGCACAAATGTAAAGGAACGCACAAAACCAAATTTCTTGCACGAAACAAAACGTCAAATTGTAACAACAGTTCAATTAAAAAAACAGTGTGTCTGTGATACTTAATAAAATAAAATTGTTAAATTTACAAGAAAATATTTAAATAATGGAAAAATTAAACATAAATTGTTCGCCTGTAATTCACAATCATCACTTGCATTATCCAAAAATAGCCGAAAGTGTCATTCACATATTACTGCGTTACGTAACGTCGATTTTATACTATCAAATTCAGAGTGTTCAAAATTACACTAGTTTATAAAATAGAATTTTTTCATGTACATTTGTTGAGAAGTGGCCTTTTTATGGATTTTCTCCCGCTGAATTCGAAGATCAAGGTTAAAATTTGTTTTTCTGAATCATATCTCGTGCTAGCATTGTCCGGTCGTTCTTGTTACCAAATGAAAGGTATTGAGATGACAAGCATACTTAATCTGTTTTTTCATTGGTTAACTGATTCAAAAGATATCGATGATACAGCTGCTTCATTGACCACGGAAAAATTGTGAAAAATGTCTGATTTCTCTTCATACTCATAAAGCTGAAACTTTTACGCAAAATATAAAACCAACCAGAGGAAAAGCGACCGAAAAATGGCAAAGTCATGAGTGATTGAGTTTTGTTACGTTGCGTTACGACCAGGGGTCAAATTTGCGTTACGTAATATGTGAACGTTCTCTAAGCTCCTACAGCATCAGAAATTGAACCGACACTTGCGTTATTAATCTGTGGAGATTATATTTTTAATACTTTTCATTTGAAATACTTAAAACCTATTTTTGCAAAAATTCTTTATTTATTTATTAATTTCAAAGTTTTTAACATATTTTCACAAAAGCAAAATAGCTGATAAATACAAAACAGATAATTGTTTGACACTTTTAACATTTTTACCCGAAGACAAATACTTTCTCATCTACATTTGCAAGTACATAAGGGCGATGTTACACGATCAATGTTTTGCTGTCAAACAATGAAATTGTTGTTGCTTTGAAAAATGAGCACTGATCAAAAGAGAGAATGAACACATTTCACTTCAAATTTTTTTACTGATGAAAAAAGCCTGCATCACTTTAAATAAAATGGGGTTGTTGAAGATACACTGATGCACTTTATTGGAAAATAGTGATACTTTATGAAAAATACTAGACTAAGACTAGACTTTTACTAACTTTTAAATAAATTGTTTTCTTTGCCACCCTTTGCGTTGTTTGGCTTTTGTTTGTTTGTGAAAATGAGTGCTGTTTAAAAAATTACTTAATAATTGTTTTAAAAACATGGTAATTCAATGGCCAAGTCAAAGTGGCGGAGCATATTTTAATAGTTCGCAAATTTTAATTTTAATTTTTTCTGGGTTTTTCATATATAAATGCAATTTTTTTTGTATAATTTGTTGCTATTTTCACCAATATTATCTCATATTGTCATTATAATTATTTTCCATCCAATTCCATTCCAATTGTTGAATTTTAATGCAATCCAAAATACAATTAAATACTTTTTGTTGGAAAAACATAGTTGCAGATAAAAGTGCTGTTAAAAAAATTACTTAATAATTGTTATAAAAACATGGTAATTCAATGACCAAGTAATAAAGTGGCGGAGCTTATTTTAATAGTTCGCAAATTTTAAAGATTATTTTTCTGCGTTTTTTATATATAAATGCAATTTTTTTTTGTATAATTTGTTGCTATTTCCACCAACATTATCTCACATTGTCATTATAATTATTTTCCATCCACTTCCATTCCAATTGTTGAACTTTCATTCACTCCGAAATACAATTGAATAATTTTTACTTGAAGAAACATAGTTGCAGATAAAAGTATAAAAAAATAACGTTCAGCAAAAAACTGATAGTGTAACAGGGCATCAAACAAAACGATGGAAAAAGAGTAAAAACAGAAAACATTGACGGCAAAACATCAGCCTAAAGAGAATTGTACACAATCTGCATTATCACTTTACTGCTTCTGCCGTACACAAAATCCAATAAAAGAGCAGATATATAATAAACAGGATGTAGTCATCCTAAATAAATATTAAGTTGGGTTTTCCCAAATATATTAAAGTATTGTTTCTTAAGGAACCAAACACAAATAGATGAGTAACAACCACATGGTGTGAAAATCTCTTGAAGTTTCCTTATTTTTTATAATTACGGTCTGTTTGTTTGTCATAGCTTATATGAAACGCATGTGTAAAACAAACAAACAGAACAAACTAGGGTTAAGAAAACTGATCTGCGATCAGTATATAAGAAAGTAGAATTAAGAAATAAAGTTAGTCTTAAGATTCATTACAAAAAATAAAGAAGTGAAAACTTCAACAAACCTTGTTTTACTTAGTGGCTTAAGCTACTAAAACTATAACTCACGCAGTAGTAGAAACTGATAAATTTTATGACTTGTTTTTTTTAAAGCTAATTTTCATTAAAATTGCAAGACAAAATTAATTAAAGATTAGATATTTCGTTAAAATCATTAAATAAATTCATAAAGTATCAATAAGCATACTTAAAGTTTGTAAAAATTCGTCCTCCATCGCTTTGTAAAGCATATTATGCAGAATTGGCATCGAACCTCTTATTTTCTGTTACAGAATCTTCCTCTTCTTTCTCTCTCCAAAATCATCTTCCAATGGTTGCATATCGGTGGATATTCTGTTTTTTGAGTTTACTATCCATTTTTGAGAAACTCTGAAGCCTCAAAAAAATTTGCATTTTTTTCTACAGAAAAACGCTTTTGCATTCAAATATCCAGCTTTTCAATTTGAAATAATTCCCATTTTTCGGAGTCACTCTCCCAGATCTCAGACATTCTTCTTGTTACCATTTTAACAACAAAAAAAGCACGAGATCCAACCTGCAATGAACAAAAAATTGTCATAGTAATGACAGGTGGGGGAAGGGACGAAGGAAGCGGGGAAGACGTGTTTCTTACCAGGATTTCAAAAATTTAAAAAAGGTTAAGAATAGAAGGATTTTTAAAATTAAATAGATCTGAATTTTTGACCCGGAAAACTAAAAACGATTCGAAAGATTTATAATATTTTTTAGTGAAATCAAAAACTAAAATTTAATGAATTTACTCTTGTGAAATGAATGTTTAGAATAAAAATAACAATATTACAATGTCTTATTTGTAATTTATTTGTTGTGTGATCAATAACCATGTGATCTTGTAAAGTGCTAATGACTTTATAAATTAGGTGCTAAAAACAGATTAAAAGTTTTCTTCAAACTGGAATTAAAGGTTATCAACCCCAAACTGGATAGAGAATTGGCCTGCGGTAGTAGCCTCCATAACCGCCATAACCACCAAAGCCGTGGCCATAACCGTAGCCCCAACGACTTCCATAACCATATCCACCAAAACCACGTCCATACCCGCCACCACCATAACCGCCACCATAGAATCCAGGATAATAACCAATACCAAATGTTTCGGAGCCTTTCAAATCATCTACTACATCTGTTTCAGCAGCGGCAAGAGCATCAGCAGAGGTAACTACACCAGCACTGCCATCCAAATCGCTTTGCTAGGAATAATTTAAAAGAAAATTTATCTTTTTCAATATCCAATTCTGGTTCACACATACAGACACAAATCTAAACTTACAACATTTGATATCGCTTGTGCATTAGACGTAGCAGCCACTGCCTTAGGATATCCGTATGCTTGATAAGCGAATAAGTTCAAAATCAGTAATACAGCTAGATGTAACTACGTGCATATAAAAAATATATATAAAATAAAATTATAAATACTTCTATTGAAAATTGCATATATTATCTACCTTCATCATTATTAAGAATATTGTGATCGTTGTTGTTACTGTGTACTGACAAAATTAACACGAAATTAACACTTTTATCTTTTTTCACTTTTTGTTTAAAAAAATTTGCGAACGCAGATGATTTTGCTTCTAAATTGCAACTGAAACTGATTTTAGCCTGAACTAATGCAAGTCTTTTATATAGCACAAAGCTCTTACAGATATTCATTCATATTTGCATTCGCACCAATCTGAGGATCGATCGCATATTCTTCTGAAACAATATGCGTTTTATATTTTTCGTTTACAAAATGATTTTCAATACGGTCAGTCATGCGGCAGACAGACAGCGATGGAAAAACAGACAAACACACATTTTTAGCAAAGGGGATTTTTTTTGTATATTTGTTGGTTTCTATATTATCATATTTTAGGCCTAATGAACTATAGTTCCTTATATCTACAGAATTTTATGTGCATATACAGGGTGATTCCATCTCGATGGTTAACATGAAAGAAGGTGATGGAGGATGGCGAAAATAATATGGGAGGGGGCTTTTCACCGCCTTGCTAGCCATAAAGTTAAAGTTTAAATAGGATTTAAGTTATAGCGGGCAAACTTCATTATTTGTTATCAAAAACTGAACATTTTATCTCTGAAAGTCATTTACGTCATTACTATGTATTTATGTATTGAATTTTGTAAAATTAGATACAAAGCACTAGGCTCCAACAAACAAAACAAAATTTATAACTATTTTATAACTATCCAACAAACAACATTACAAAATCCAAAGACGACAGATCCGTTTACAGTATCCGTTTCATGCTATATAGAAACGGAACGTTTGGATACTATTATTTATTACCAACTTTAGATGTTTTAAAAAAAATACTGAAACAAGAAAAACATATCTTTAATCTTCTACAGTTCTCAGTGGGACGGAATCACCCTTTATATATACATTTTTAGGTGGGGGAACAGTAGTGCAATAATTGCGCGTATGTATGTATGTAAATCCTGTTGGCTGCATCTTCATCGATTGTAAAATTCATTATATCTTTATATCTCTACATGACCATAGCATGCATGCCTTTATGCAAGTGCATATGTATGTATGTGTTATCCTCAGGGTCAGACTGACATAGAACCTGATTTAGAACGAGAGACACATCCCAGCAGGAATATAAGGAATGCATGACTTTTATCATAAACGAATTCGGTCATGAAAAAATCATAAAGAAAATATGAATTGAACTGTAAGGGAATATGGAATTGAGGTTTTGAAAAATGATTTGAATTCACTGAAAAGTAAATAATTTCTGTTGTATGAAATTTATTCTTCTTAAATACTTAGCAATACTTTTGTTTACAAAATGCAAAACTGTTTTAAAAAAGGTCCTTAAAGGTCCCTGGCTAAAAGCAATATATTGGTGGAAAAAATTCTTTCCCAGAAGAAAAAACTGTACCTACAAATTTCCTATTAAATTTTCTACTATTCCTCCATTGAAATCCAAGATTTGATACATGATTTTTGCAGCGAAAAAAATAATGTATGATTTCGACATCGATTCATTCATTTACGATAGTTATTGCATAAAATTGTAGTAAAAACTATTTATTGCATTCCCAGGTAATGCAAAGAAGAAAGCATTACTTTGCGTAGGACATCGCCGTGTTAAAAATCATGTATTCTGAAAGTTATAGCCTATAGGAGCATTCCATTTTCCTTCTAGGATTTTTCGAATACATTTACAAATATATACATAAACTGCTTCAAATCTTTCGTGTAGCGCGATTTTTTCGCGGCTTCTGTCTAAGAAAGTCATCTGTTTATGTTGTAAAAACAAATTCCACGAAGCACGGGCTCAGAGACGCAATGTTTAGAGGTCGCTCATCGAGTTTTTATGTTTCCCATATAAATAACACATAGATTTCATTCAATAAAAGTATCAAAAGATGAAATCAAATTTAGAAAATTTTTATGATTTTGTTTCTTTAGGCAATGAGATTTATTGAGTCATGAAATATATAAGTAAAAACAAAGCATAAAGAAGACAATAATAATACTGCCCTGCATGGGTCTTGCGAATAAGATGATTCCAAGCAAGGCGGATATAACATGGTGGTAGCAGCATTACAACAAGTACAACGTAACAATAACAACACGCTACTTTGTTGTTGCTAAAAATCGTAATTATCTAAAGCACAAGAACAAATGCATGGAAAACAAAAAAAAGAACAAAGATTTTGACAGTTAAGATTATCTTCATATAAAAAAAATTAGAGAAGAAGAAGACAGAGCTGACGCTGCTATCACCTGTTATAATTTCGCCATGATTCCTAGTGTTTCCGAATGAATTTATGCTGAGCACGAATCTGGAGTCAAAAACTTCCCATCACGTCACGTTTTCAAGAAAAATGGGGTTGAAATCCCTAAAATTGCGTTTTTGGCTATTTTTGTAAAATTGTTGTGCTGAACCCTGACGTGCTACAAACTTCGCTAATATCAGAAATTTAAGGCCCTTTCATATGCTCTAAGCCAAATTGTTCGCAAGCGCCCTTAGAACAATGTGTGCTTATGTCTCGGGGTGCACAAAAAAAATGTACCCTAAATTCTTCCGCCATTTTGAACGTGATGTAATGGAAAGTTTTTGACCATCTTACTCTATCTTACTATCTATCTTACTCGCACAAGAAAAGTTGGAATTTGCAGGGCAGTGTAATGATTAATATCATTTATATGACTACATATTTAGTCAAGAACGGTTTTTCTTAACACGTTCGCGGACGTGAATGCTAGAACATTTATTTTCATGGTGTCACAATATGACGTGAATGTTATAGCATTCAAATCCAGAATACAAATTTCTACATTCAATTCTATATGGCATCCACATAATCCAGAACTGAACTGATCGATGTATCGAAGTGAATGCACTGTGTGATACTGAAAATATACTTTCCTCAAGACATAGCTCAAATTGTAGGTATAGTCACGCAGATAAATACTGCATAGTCAGTATTTTGAATTGACTCTCAAAATCTGGAGTTAAGCCCGAAAAACTCATTTTTGATAGGTTAAAGCATATACTTGCCCGTAACTTTATTTTTATTTATCCGACGAGTAAGTTTTTATATTTCATTCAGAAGAGGACACTTAGTTGCTTACAATGATATATATAAATTGGTTAATATATCTTACGAAATACCAGAGCTATATAACGAAAATTTAATTTTTTTACATTTTTGAATGGTCGAAGTTATTAAAATTCTGATTTTAAAGTTTTACTTCCGGTTCGGTGCATAAAAAAATTTTAATTTCCGGTCTGATTCCATAATTGAAAAGAACAGTAAATTTCTTATTTAAATTACCATGTTCAATATTTTATTGTAAGTTTGTTTGATTCTAAAAATTACTTTTGAAAAATCCATATTTCAATTACGTCAATTCTTTAAAACCCCATAACTTGGCAAATTTTTTTGAAGTTCAATTAGGCCGAATTTCAGAACTTCTCATTTTTTTACGTTGTCCGCTTCACATGAAATGCCTCTTATGTTTTGCCCGCCAACTCCGGTATTCCTTAAAATATACAGCCATGTTGTGAATTTCACTTTCGAGTGAAATTGAAATCGACAGTGTAATTCATATTGCTGCAATTTCAATTTCACTCGAAAGTGAAATTCAGAACATGGCTGATATTATCAATTTATATATCGTTGTAAGCAGATAAATTTCTTATTTTCAATAGAATATAAGAGCTTACTCGTCGGATAAATATAAAGTTAGTTATATGCTTTAACCTATCAAAAATAGGTTTTTTAGCCCTAAGTCAATATTTTGAGGGTCAATTCAATAATCTGATTATGCAGTTTTTTTCTGCTTGACTAGACCTACGATAGGTGTAAATCTCGAAAAAAGTATATTGATTTTTTTTTTTTTTTTTGTCATACTGTAGTTAACCCTTTCCATATATTGTTACCATACGGTAACAATCACTTTAATCTGGCATAAAACAAATGTAATACAAATTTTACTAATAACATTATATATATACGATTCTGTTAGGTATACTTCCTGATTTTTTATTGCTAAATTTTTGAAATTTAGTGCTTATGCTATTTTTAAAAGAGTTTTATCCTTGAAGTCAAGTCAAAAATCTATGTGCAAAAATTGGTCATCAGATCTGTTTGCATTATTTTAATAAAAACATCTTTAATTTATTGCTAAATGGAAATATTGCTTTTCAAGTATGTTTGCAAAAGATAAGAGAATATAATAATCTAAAAAATGAGGCAAACGTGTTAACCCATTTTTGCCTATAGCTTCAGAAGTTTAATTTTTCAACCTTTAATAGCGGACAAACAATGATATGCAGAGGAGTGAAACTTTTTTTAATTGTGGCAGAAGTTGTAGGTAATCATAAATTTAACACAAAAGGTTTCTTTCGAACTTAATTAAAAATATGTACTGAAAGGGTTAATTAAAATTCTAGCTGTAATTCCAATAAATTACATTTTCATTATGCATTATGCAGTTTTCATTATCGTTGACTGTTGACAGCGATAAATAACGTTAAATGGCATTTTTTTACCAATAGTATCTTAGACGATAAGCGGCTATTTAAAAGAGCTGTATTACAAAAAGTAAATCTAAACTTTTTCACACATATGTATGATTCTCATTTTAAACACATTGTAACCATGTACTCAAACAACTTGTTCGAAAAGGAAATTTTATTTTGTTTATTTATGGTATTTGTACTTATATATACTTTATATATATCCATATCTAGATATTTTATAAATTATAAAATAATACTTATTCAATAGCTCAAGTTAAGCATTATCCGCTATAATTGGCAAGTCTTTGCCTTGTAAAGTAATTCTTGTATTTTAAGTTGCAAAAGAGCGCGCGTATGTGATTCACGGATATTTGCTAATTGCAGCCCCATACTTTCACCAAAGATGCGGCATTCATGAAGCTCCGAAGTGGCCAACCACGTTGGTGTGGTAATATCTGTTAAGCTTGGTACTGCAACAGTGGCCGCAGTAGCAACTCGCGCCGGAATATGTGCAGCGGCTGTGGTAGCAGTTGATTTCTCTGCTATAGCCAATGAATTATTTTGTTCCGACACTTCAGTTTGTGAATGAGCAGATAAAAGACGCGGCGGACGCTGTTTATTTTCTGAAAATCTTCGTATACTCTTTGAACAGTGGGGTAGTATCTATAAGAAAAGATTAAGCGTTGAATTTAATGAGCGTTGTTTTTCAAAAAAATGTTATTACTTCATGCGTCGATGACTTTGTTGAAATGTCGTCAGTTAAGGCGGATTCTTTGTTACTATCAGCATTTTGCTCAATCAATGTTGATGTAATACTTGTCATCCAGCGTGGCTTTGAAGTTCTGGTTCTCATTTTTTTGGGAGCAGGTGTCTAACGAATAAGATGTAAATGTGATGTTTTGAACCCAATCAAAAATATTAGAGGGAATGTATATGATACTTACTTCGTCGTTTTCTAATTTAATTCGCTTTTTTGTGAGGCCAATTGCATCGCCATCATTTGATTTTTCACCTACTGTGTCTTTCTCTCCATCGGCACTATTATTATTGCACACGGACTCGCACAGCAGTGATGGTAATACATACCGGTAGGATTCCTCGGGCTCATCCCCGCCTGCTAAAGCTTGACTGAAAATGTCATAATATTCCCACACTATAAGCGATTGCAATCCACTGTCTTCTTTCAAACGATTCTTTTTGTATGTTTGCAGTAGATTTCTGAATTTTAGATCGCACGCATCGGGCGTCACAATATAATCTCCCTTCGCTTGCATTTCAGCTGCAATCTCAGACCAAATTTCCTTTTTTTGTCGCAATCGATCCTGAAATTGTTTATGGCGCTCGAAACGCAATTGCAGCAATAACTTTGTGCTCTCTGGCATCCAGCGAAAGAGGTGTCCCTCGTTCAGGCTGCTACCTTGCGCGGCGTTTTCTTCGAAGCCAAGCAACGTTTCTTCTTCACCATCCATTTCAGTGGTTTGCTGCCGTTGCTCCTGTAATAGTTCTATTTAATCAGGAAATTATTTGTTTAAATTTTTTCAATCAATATCTTCATAAATCTAACACTCACTTTTTGTTTTTCTAGCGGCGTCTTTTTTGCTGCTGCTAAGTGCCATTTCTAAACCCGCATCAAGTACATCAACATTGTTGTTGTCAACATCAACTTTCAACTTCACCATTTTGGTGAACTATCATATGAATCACCGGTGAACACAAAGTTACCAATATTATAACAACAACAACTAACGGCGGAATCATAACAAATTTCATTTGGGTTATGCCAACTTAACAAAAACAATGGTATATAAAATTTCACACAGGGTGATCCAAAAATAATTTGTAAAATTTAGAGAGCTATGAGACTAGGAGTCTGTGCCAAGTGGCAAAAAAGTTCTCAAGTTTTTGACACTTATGAGGTAATAATGACTGCCAAAAATGTAATCCAAAGTAAGGCGTATTTAACACGAGAGACCTGGCTCTTTTTTTTGACCTGTCAAATTTTATAGTGTCAAAATATGAAATATCTAAAGCAAAAGGTAAATAAACAAAAGTTGATGTGTGAAATAATATTTTAAAGTAAAATATTTTTCTTTTTGTGCAATAACAATAATTTCGTTTTGAGTAAATTTGTTAATTTTTTGTGATGCTTTGTGTTATGTGCTCGAGGTGCTGCAAAACACACACTTATTTGCCGATACAGTGAATAAGATCTCCCAACCAATAAATTAATATTTCACAAATAAGGCGCTATTCCAAATTGTCCGTTTATTCCACAATACAATAATACAACACAATAGAGTTCACATTTATGTGCTTATATAAATATAGCGATTTATTCATTTTTGAAAAGCTCATGTTTTTTAGTCATATTTTTATGTTTATAAGCCAATTTTGAGCTTGCATTTAAATAAAAAACAAAGCAAAAACTTTTGTAATTTTGACTAGTCACATGAAACTCTCAAAAGTGAAGGGAAGAGAAGAGAAACGACAGGGGAATGGAAAATATCGCAGGCATCAATTCATGAAACGTCAAAAGGGAATGCCAAAAAGTTTCAAAGTTTAAATGCAGACGACGTTGTTAAATACGTCTTGGTCCAAAGGAAAGCATGAATATTTGACAGATCATATATGTAAATACAAGATAAGCTAACTAAACATTTTTTTCGATATTGATTTGTGCAAAAAGGCAGCAATATACTATTCATTCTTTTATTGATCGTTTGGCAAGAAACAAATCGAGATTTTTGTCACCAGACAAAAAAAACTTGTACACCCCATTCTACCATAGTTCTTTACTGCCGTTTGGCACGTACCCTAAGTTTGTGCCAAATTGTATCAAAGTACTCGAATTTGTCAATTCTTTCCAGATGTGAGGTTAATATGATTGTCAATAATAAAGGGCTACATGGCAATTTGACAGATTACACCAGACAGTTTTGCCAAGACAGTAACAATACAATCACACTTTTTCACTAATACACTTACACTTTGTTCACTTCCAACAAAATTTTTTTTTTTAATCTTAATTTGAGGTTCATTTGAAAACTAATCTTTTTCTCAAATCTCAAACGTTAGTTCTCGAATGCACCTAAACTAACCGTTGATAGCGTTCTCAAAATAAAAGGGTAATTTCTAATATAGGATTTTCCTTAATTCTCAAATTGAGACCCCTGTTGCGCGCTGCAATTCTTCGTGCAATCAGTTGCATGCAACGGAAGTTTGTAGGTAAGGGAGGTAAGAAGTTTGCGGGGTAGACAAAATTGCACGGTCGCTGATGTTGTTGCAATACTTTTGGCAATTCTATCTGTTTTTTTTTTTTTTTTCTTTGCTTTATTCTTATTCTGATTGAATATCAAATAAACTTTATTCGTTTATTTTGTGCGAACTTTAGCAATTTAATTTAAGACTTTTGAGTGTAAAAATTAATTAACCACTATTTAAAAATTATGTAAAAAGTATTAACTACAAAATATTTCTTTAATATAAATAAAATGCACATACAAATTAATTTTGTAAATGATGTTGTATGTTACTCAGCGAAAACAGTATAAAGCAAATACAGAAATTACATATTAAAAGTGGTGCACGTAAAATTACGTAGTAATTCCAAAAGACAATTTCGAATACCTGCAACACAAGTATTGCAGCATGGAACAGGGGTCTCATTAGTTTCACAAATTAGTTAAATTTGAGTTGTATGGTAACACTAAACAATTATTTCTTGTTTCTTATTTTTCGCTGACATTTATTTCCACGTTGCCTGATCTCAATTTTCTAAGCATTTCTCTCCTTTTGTACTGACATTCGTACTCTTTTAATGGCGCAGATTTGCTTGTCTCAGTCGCACACTGATTTTTTGGTCTCAGTCGCATCTATTTTTTCATTGCTTGCGTTTGAGAAAGATTTTCGCGATCGGCATTTGTATTTGTTCCCATTTGAAATTTCTTCTTTCCCTCTTAATTTTTTTAAAAGTTTCAACTCTTTTAATTTTTTTTTAGCAATTTCTTTAATTCACGTGGATTTTCGTGGTGTAACCCTACAAATAAGCGCGAAATTACAAAAATAAAATTGGTGAAAATTGTGCGTGGAAAATAAAAAAAAAAGTGCTGAAGTGAGTGCTCTGCAATACAAACGTAATAAATTAAGCAAAGTATATTATGAAAAAAAGAGAATTTTTGTTAGGAATTCTGTAAAAATTATAACTGAAATCTAAGCTGGAAAACTCAAAGAAATCGGGCGCTACTTGCATATTATTTTCAATTTCCAATTTTTTTTCATCAAAGTTACAAAATCACAGCAAAGCAAAAAGAAGAGGAGTGAGTGACAATAGCAAAGTGTGGTTTGGTTTTTCTTTGATACGTTCAGAATGGATACGTGCGCGCCGCAGCCGGTGTGTGTGTATGAACGGTATCAATACAGTGTTGCACCGCAACGAGCAATTAAAGTACATCTCGCTCACACCAATGGACCTTGGTTTGCGAGTGTGTGTTATATGAGTCCAACACCCAAAAAAGGGAATAAAAATGTTTCTTGTCTGGTTTTGCTTTTGGCCACCTCAAGAATGTTGCAAAAAAATAAAAAAAATTCAAGAAAGCAAATTATTTAAAGAAGAAGATACAAATTTCGTGTTTGTTTATTTGTCTCTTAATATTTTCATTTTTTTTTTCGTTTTACAAAAGAAAGTTTAGTTGTGCGATAAAAGTTAAAATTTAATAAAATTCAATAACAAAATTTCTTAATTGTCAGCAACAAGTTGAGTGAGAATATATAAACCATAGATATTTAGGGGTATTCAGCCAACAAACTAATGCTCATATGTGACGGGCATGCCATGGAATGGACAGTGGACACAATTACAAAATAAGTAGAATATACTATCGATTTTACATAAGCACTGTGCTGTGTGCTTTGCTCCATTTTTAATGATATTTAAAATTTAATTCGGAAGTCATTTCATTTCAATCTGCATACCAAAATATTTTAGTTCTCATATTGTAGTTGTAAAGCAATTTCACTTAGATCGTATTGTATTATCTCCTCGTCTGAAAGTACTTGAAAGGTAAAAGAGAACGAACCTAATCATGGAGACAAGTAACATATAATTGTAATAAAAAATACGTACATTGATATTTACTTTTCTAACGTAAGTGAAAAGGAAAAAAAATGAAATGACCACCAGGAGCGCAAACGAATCCCAATAAAAGATAAATAGAGTAGGAGGAGAAAAGCCAAGAATTTTTAGTGGCATGCGTAACCGAAAAGACCCCCATGCGTTGCTGCAAGAAGAGTTTAAAAAATTAATATTTTGGGATAAAAACTTAAACAATGGATTTACTTTTTGTATCATTAAATAAATATAAAGTTTTAGAGTTGTTTCTCTTATTTTTTAAAGCAAATAAACAGAATTTGACATTATAACATAACGCAGCAACAAATTTATTTAAAACAAAAATAAACAAATAAATCTTAAGTGTGTTTAAAATTAGAAACAGAGTTCCACTTTCACTTGTCGCATAGCGCGTCACAAAATAAAACAGCAAGTCAACCTAGTCCACCAGCCAGCGGTGCAACAATTTTAACATGCTACATGCAGCAGCAATCACTCAGTTAAAATCTCACACGCATACCCAGTGACAAACAGAGGTGTCTATAGCGCTGTTGATGCGTTTGAATAGATGCAGTAGTGCGATCACCCTCGTAGGAAGGGTGATCGCGAAACCGCTTATTTCCCAAACGGTTTAATAGAGAATGTAAAAAAGTTAAGCTTCACTATCTAAATAGCGTCTCAGACTCTGCGCCACGATTACATTTCCTTTTGAATGTTATTATTGTTCTTGTCTTCTCATCTTCCTCATACTCACATACAGGAAATGTTTAGCCACTAATCGCACTTATACATATATGTAGTTAAAATCGTATACTGTCTATCCAGTTTACGCTTCCAGGATCTTAATTCGCTCTGGAAGCGTTTCCAAGGAAGGCTTGGAAAAGCACAGAAATTAATAGAAAGAATTAGGTTTTTGTAATTCTAATATGGTTAATATGAATCTAAACATTAGTACATTTGGTTTATTATAAAATATACAAAGAAAGAGAAACACAAAAGATCATAGAGTAAACAGTGTGCTTCCTAAAAGGTTCCCTCGAAGTGTTTTTTTTTTTTTTTGCCCTCAGCCAATGGCATGTAGTGTAGTACGTTGAAGCTCTCCTTTTCCGCTAGATTGCAATAGCCACACAGATTTGTCGACATCAGAGCATCAGAAGACGCTCATTATTCGTATGTTTTGGAACTGGGGTTTCAACTCTGACACACTCGAATGGGAAGCATTTTCTCTTACCCTTTTTTATTGTTCCTAGTCTGGAGCTCTTACATGAGCAGACAAATAAACATTTCACACTTTTGTCGCCAATAATTCACAAAAATAGAAAAGTTATACATCATGCATATAAACAGCAGAATCTCTATGTCGTCTTCAAGTCTTCTACTCACAATTACGAAGTTGCCACTATAACTTCCATAGCTAAGCAGAAAACCAAAAACATTTAATTTTTCTTGATTGTTTAGACTTGTACCTACACATTATACAGTTCGTGGTTTTTAATTTGCTGCAATTCTATTTCCATCCCTAGTAAATGGAATTTAAAAATAACTCGATCATTTTCACATGCAACTACTGCTCATTCATTGCTTATTTATTTATTGGCGATGATTAAATGTGCATTAGAGTGGACTGAAATTACTATTCCATTTTGAACATGGATTTTTGAAAATATGTGTTATTTATTCAACCTATTTTGCTCAAAATTAGCATGCCGAGATTTTATGGGCTAAAGAAGCCATTTTGTCATAAAAAAAAACTAATCTTAGAGGAGACTGTAGTATACAAATTTAGAAAACTTGAGAAAAACACTAAGGGTAAAAGGAATGATGTCGAAGTTCTTGTATTTAATCCCATTTCACACAATGCCATGTACACTTTAAAAATGTGAAAAATTCCCTCTATACGGCGGTCCACTCTAATGTACATACTTTGCGAAACTGCAAGGATACCGAAGAGTGTTTAATGCAATCAAAAGTGGCTAAGGAGAAGGTATAGGAAATAAAAATTTTATTGGGTCGAGTCAAAAAAACACCCTGCAAATCATCGGGTCTGAGCCTTTTTGGATGCTAGGAAGATATGCAAAGGTCATTAATTAAAAACGATAGACAATATCAACCATGTGAGCCACGCGTAAATGCAATTAAAAATTAATTCATATGCTCATCTAACTATAATAAAACTACTGCATTTTCTTATGAGTGTTCATTCAAATAACTAAATTAAAAACATATATTTTAAACCCCAAATAAAAAAAAACAATACGTTTTCATTATATTTACTTACCAATCAAAATCTTATCAAAATAGCTATTTCTTTCAACTGTTTTCCTGCTTCGAAACGACGGTTCTTTTATGATTTTGGCAAAGGCCAATAAACGCTTAACTAAATATTAGCTATTAGGTTAATATATGTGTGTCTGCTTAACCCTAACAACTTTCTAATTCTAGCAATTGAGCATTGTAGATTTCTGCAGCAGTTAAGTAGTTTCATACTGCGTTGTATGTGAGTATACGTACATTTTAAGTATGTATATTTTTTTATTTATAATTAAAAAGCGCACAGAACTCACACAAACCAAAACAAAAACAACGTATCAACGCGTCTTTTTCGAATGACATCATACACCTAGAACCAGAGCCAAAGCCAGAAGTGTTAACATTCTTTTTAGTGAATGAAATATTTAGTGCGAAAGCGTTTACTGTTCATAAATATTTTTTACGAACATTTACTGCGATATTTCTTTTAATCGTTTTTTATATTATTTTTTTCTCAACTACTGATAAGAAAGAATTCATATAAAAAAGAAATATAAAAATAATAAATTTGATTACATGCCTTGAAGATCTTTGAATTTATTGTACAATTAGAATAGTAATAATATTTCAATAGAATTTTGTACTATATGTACATAGTTGATGGATGGCCATTAACTATGTGCGCTCGCAGAATGTGAGTATATAATGTCGTGAAGCTTTTAAGTTGATTCATATGAGTGACGAATTAATCGCTCTTTTTGTAATAATCTTATCTCAACAATATGAAAAAATATTTGTTTTTCTTTTTTAATTTTCAATGGCTATAAATTAGATAAAATCACAATAAAATATAGTAACAAATATAAGTTCATATCTATTTACCAAAAATTATTTAAGAATATCTTATTTAGACTACAAAATCATACATATGTATATTAGGGCGTGCCAATTTTTTTTTTTTTTTTAATAATACTCGGACAGAAAAATTCTATATTCGATTGTGATCAACTTTGCTGAAGAAAGTATGGGCAAAAATGGATTCTACCTACCGTAAAATTCGTAGAAGTTTCAGCACTACGTACTGTAGTTGTTTGAATAAAAATCGATAGTTACGTTTAATATTACTGTATCTTTTACGAATTTTACGGGACTTAGGCTCCATTTTTTTTTGCCATACTTTCTTTAGAAAAGTTGACCAGAATAGAATATAGAATTTTCCTGTCAGAGTACTTTTCAAAAAAAAAAAAAAAAAAAAATTCATCCTTTATATTTGGTACGCCCTAATGTATATATTAAAAATTGATTCCATTATTCTGAGAAAATAAGCAGGGTTTTCAGACGGTAATCTGAAAAAAGTGTGAAAAAAGAATTACTAAAACCTACAAAAACTGGACTCAACCCCATTGAAAACAAGCTGCATTTTCAAATTAATCCAAGTTAAACTTATTTCGGATCGATAGAAATTCGTCAGGCTGACTTATGACTGGAGAGCGGTACTTAGATAAAAGTGTATTCTCCTAATACTATATGAAGATTTCATTGGAGCAATTACAATGTTCGGAGTTGTCAAGATTATATTGTTATCCTAGGGTGGAGAGAATTTTTGGGGAACAAATTGGACTTGAAATGATAAGAAATTGATGTAAAATTAAATAAACTAATCAGAAACAAGTAATTTCATGGATATTATCACCCAAACAAAAGTTGTCGACATTTAAAAAAGGATTCTTAAAAATTTTGTTATGTCCACGAGTGTATATCAGAGTTGGTCAGTAATGATTCCATTAGAAATTAAATTCCATCTCCATTCCAATTACAAGGAACTGTAATTGGAACTTAAGGGGGTATTCTATCCACTTGTCCACCGTCCCGGAAAAAATGGTTTCGAGAAAAACTAGTTTAAAGATTTACAAACATGGTACTTACAAATTATGTAACTTACGGTTAATCAGCGATTCCAGGACCATACATTGCCCCATCTTCTTTCTCATAAAACTCGTTGTCTACATAAAAAATATTAAATAAAAAAAAATCGATTTTTCGGACCATCTCGTGTAGAATACCCCCTTAAATATTCCAAAAAGCAAAATAAAAAATTTTTTCGGAAAATATTGTGAAATGCTTCTATTTTGCATACAATTTTCCTGCTAGCGCCATTAAATGGTAAATACATTTTGTAGCTTATTTAAAAAAAATCATCGCTCGTCATTGGAGTTAATCTGATCTGGCAAAGCTGTTCACAATGTTATCAAAAGACGTCCATAATGCATGGATCGAAAAGTTATTAATCCATAAACTTACAGCTTAAAGTTGAATTTTGGAGATTTTTTACTCTATTGCTCTCATATGAAGAAAAACCCCGTAGGAAACTTAACTTAGTTTAGGTTGGAGTGACTGTCTAGAGACAGGTTAATTTAGTAACCTAAAATATTTTTTACTTATTTTCGAAAATGAATATCTAAATGGTTAAGGTTTTTTGCATTTTTGATTTTCCCTTCCTGATCTAGTTTTGTTTTTTTTTATATTCAAAATTGTTTAAGGAGTTGATTTTTTTTTTTCGATCTGAAAATTCTTAAAATGTGACTTTTGACCTTTTATGAAGAGCCAGCATCTGACAATGAATTTTATTTAATAGCAAAAAATATAAGCCACACAAATCGAAAACTTATGTTAGCGAAAAATAAACAAAAAGTTAGAGAAATATTTAAATTATAATAGCTACGTTTTATTCGCCACTTGCTTCTAGTTATGTATAACTAGCAGCGATAATTGTATGGGAAAACAACAACAAAGCGGCAGAGATAACACGTATAATTATAGCTGTTATGTATACTTAACATGTTGTTTAACTACATAAAATTCTATTGTGAACTGGTAATAGCGAAACAAATTCTATTGTGAACTGGTAATAGCGAAACAAGAAGCATGACAGTTTGGCAAAAAACAGAAAACGAAAATATTTGAAATGTCTGCCGGTGAAAATAAGTTAAAATCATAGTTAAATATTCTTATAAAGAGTAAAAACTAAAAACAATGCCTGCGATTGACCGCAATAACTGAGATCCATTAAAATTTTTCAGCTCTAGCTGCTGAACAGTTTCATTGTGAATAACATTATAGCGAAAAAGAGACTTAACCGCACATGTTAAACTGTCTGGCGAATAAATCACAGCTAATATATAACAAGTGTTCATAACCGATACAGGTTAAAGGTTAAAAAGCAATATTCAAAGCGATCTAGTACAAAATTGGGCCAAAACCTTGCAAAACTCAAGTGATGTAAGACAGTGTACAAAAGCATTAGCATTAATTTTCATTGCACATTAAGTTCAATAAAACTATAGTATATAGAGAAATCTCTAACCTTGAAAATTATATTTTCTATTTATTTGAAATGGGAAATTATTACTGATATATATGTTTGCACAAGCATCCCTCTTAACCATGCAAATTACTTAGCATTCAAATTTTCATTACATTCATTGCAGCCTTTGAGCTTGCAGAATGTTTATTCTTTTGGATTTTATTAATACTCACATCCACTCTCTATATTATTTGTTATCTTGATCGATCCTAATGTAATACTTAATATTTTTCAAGTGCGGAGGAATTTTTTTTTTTTCGAAACAAACTTTTATTTCATTTCAACTACATAGAAAAAGTACTAGCGCCACCTGTTGCATTCTTGAGGGAGTAAAACATACGTATGTAAGTATATATATATCGCTGCCTTATTTTGCCGAAGCCCTAACACGCTTTTTTTTTCAAATTTTACAGGAGAAGCAAAAAAACATTTTTGTATTTTGAGTACTGTTTCGAGAACTTGTAATTAAACTTTAAGAAAAGATCGTAAGTTCTCGGTGTAGTTTTCCCCAAAATTTTCGGTACAGATATCATAATCCATCAAAAACTTGACATTGGACAAATTGATGTTAGCGCCTTAGCAAATTAAGGCAACGATATGTATGAATGTATTTGAATCAAAATTGAAGAGAAAGAAAAACTAGAAAATGCAAAACCACTTTTAATTGTTGTTACTGTTGTTGTTTATGCATGCTGTAGCAAATACACATGCATGCTCGTAGTATCGCATTGATTGTGTGATGTCATCGACAATGAGAAAAATAACACCAAGAAAATGTCTTATCTAGTCAGTGACAGAGTGAGACAAACAAGTAAGCAAACAAACAAAACAAACTGACAGACAGATAACAATTCACTTATGTATTTGCATAATTGAGCTTCACTGTGGTTATCTACATATATACGAATGGATGTGTATAGATATGTAAAAACATTCATTGTTGATGCAGTCACACAGATGTATTGTATTGCATTTTCAATACAAAATACAATTGCAATTTAATTTCTTCCACATTGAAAATATAAAATGTGAAATAACATTAACAGTCACAAGTTCAACGATATCGAAAATATTAAACTTTTTCTTATTTTGAAAAATAAAATAAATCGATTTATATCTCGCGTTGTTAAGGTGACCATATCTCACTAGTTGATTATCAGGAGGTGGTGTAAAAAAATTAATTTATTGCTTCATTATTCAACAGAATTGCCAATGGCACATTAAAGTGGCCAATTTTAATTTAGATACTCCAGAAAGCTTTCAAAAAGGTTTCATATCTTCAACGTGCGTTTCTTCTCGGGCTGTATACTTTTTCTGAGTACACCGAAGCTTAAATCCACTATTAGCAAGATACTAGTCGGTAAGGCCCCAGTGACTGGGGCTAGTTTTTTGCGGTAGAAATCTCTTTATGAAAAACAAATATCAAAAGAGAACCAAACTACTTCTTGGTGTTTGTTTTGTTATTTGTGTCTGCAGATAATTCGTTATGCTGATGTTACACGGTCAATGTTTTGCTGTCAATGTTTTCTGTTTTTACTCTCTTTTCATCGTTTTGTTTGATGCCCTGTTACATTATCAGTTTTTTGCTGAATGCTATTTTTTAATACTTTTATCTACAACCATGTTTTTCCAACTAAAAAGTATTTAATTGTACTTTGGAGTGAATGAAAATTCAACAATTGGAATGGAATTGGATTTGCGAACTATTAAAATAAGCTCCGCCACTTTGTTACTTGGCCATTGAATTACCATGTTTTTATAAAAATTATTAAGTTATTTTTTAAACAGCACTCATTTTCACAAACAAACAAAATCCAAACAACGCAAAGGGTGGCAAAGAAAAAAAATGTATTTAAAAGTTAGTAAAAAGTCTAGTATTTTTCATAAAATATTACTATTTTCCAATAAAATGCAACGGTGTACTATCTTCAACAACCCCATTTTATTTGAAGTGATGCAGGATTTTTTCGTCAGTAAAAAAATTTGAAGTGAAATGTGTTCATTCTCTCTTTTGATCAGTGTTCATTTTTCAAAGCAACAACAATTTCATTGTTTGACAGCAAAACATTGATCGTGTAACATCGCCCTGAGAAATGCCGTTACTCATGTCCTCTATTTTGGAATTGGCCTAACCGATTTTAAATCTGATAATTTTTGGCTAACCTACTCGCCAAGCTCTTTGAATTGATATATAATATGATAGCACTTCTGGATCTTCTGTAATAAAATTGTAGTTACACTAATAAATGTATAGATTTTCTTCAAAATCTCTTGAAACATCTAAAAGATGTCAAAAAATTCTATTAATAATAAATTTTCAATAGATAAAATTGATAGTCTCTTTTCATTACCCATGTGCTGCTCATAGCTACGTTAAGGATATCAACAGTGTTTTCAAATTTTCTATTTTCTACATGACATAAATTTTAATTTTTGAAATAATACTAATCCTTAAGAAAAAAATGGTCAAATTCATTAAACCAAAATAACAAACAATGCACTATGTTTAAAGATATACTTGTCCCTAAAAATTTCCGAACAACAAGTGTTAAAATAAAAAATAAATCGATTGAAGCTGAGAAACATTTATTTTTCCAAAATTACTCCAAAATCAAATGACATCTGTTTTGGGTGTTACTTTGAAAACATTGGTAATAATAATATCCATTCAACTTTGCTATTGATCTATGCTTATTAAAGGTATCCCCCGTATAACACGATAGATAGGTTTCAAAAAAACAAAAAAAAACGTGTTATGCTAATTCGTGGTTTACGGCACAAAGAAGCAGTATATACAAAATCGTGTTAAAGGAAATAGTAAAAAACAAAGATTTAGGTTTCAAGAGTTCAAAAAATAATATTTTGAAATAACCCTCGTACGAGTTGTCGCATTCATAAAAATAAAACAACCCGGAACGACAGATTTAACCTTTTAGCAAGTCAACAATAGTTTTAATTAACTTGCATTACAAAAACTCGAATTATTGTGATTTCAAAAAAAACTTTAGTAATAGGTATTTACCAGAAATTTATTTAAAGAGCTTGTGCCAAATGGTGTCAAATTTTTGACACTTGTGAGGTGAATAAATTTGTCCGAAATGTATGAAGCCAAAAGGGGCTACATGAATATTTTAATGATGATATAAACAAAAGACGAGCGAAGCAGAGAAACATCAACAATAATAAATAACAATTACAACAATTGCTTTTTTTAATTATTTCTTTTATATGTAATTTTTTGTAGTTGTTGTGTCAGCCATTGCTGTCAAAATTTATTTATTTATTTGGCACAGCAAAAATCAAGATATTTGTCACCAACCAAAAAATGTTACTCCACATTCTACAACAGTACATTGCTACTGTTTGGCACCCACCCTTACAGTGCGTCTCTACACCTGCCAGTGCTGGCATGCTAATTCAGAATATGTATTATCTGTAAAAAAAACAGAAAAATTGTCTTTGTGACGTAAGCGTCCTGCCAATTCATTTTTAACAAAATGTCAGACACTCCATTTCTAATAATTTACTCTCTCCGCTCTACTTTGTTTTTGTTTTCTCTCTCAAATGAGAGAAACGTCAAATATTGTCGGCTTAAGTCAAATCATTGGCAGAATTTATTGGCATCGCAATTTGCTTGCAAATGAGGAAAGTGTGAGTGTATTAGTGAAAAAATGTGAGTGTGTTAGCATTGGCATGCCAGCACTGGCAGGTGTAGACGCTGGGTTAGACAAGGAATTTGAATTTCACAAGAAAAAATGATAATGAAATATGAACACAGAGTGAACTTAAAATTGGAAAAATGTAACAAATAAAAATTAAAAATGCATGGTTTAATTAAGTTTATTAAGTAGTTTTGAATTCAAAAAGCGATTTCCATTTCAAAATTATTTTCTCACTGATCGTGTTATACAAGAGTTTTCGCTATTTGCAAACCGTGTTGCATTGTATTTTATTCGGTCCTTTGGAAATTACAAGCTTTCAAATTTTTACCACACTTCACTTCCAGGGAAAGAACAAATCAATGCTTTCACCGTATCGACACCATTGATAAGCGCCGCTTTAAATATTTACTGATGGGTGTATATGAAGAAACGAAATCTGTTAAATTGCACACATGATCGAATCTCTATGGCATGACAGAATATTCATACATTAATACGAGTACAAATAATTCACAAATGCAATAAACTAAAAGTATTAGCAATGAAGCTTTACAAATCTGTTGATTAAACACACAAATCTTTAATTAATTTTTGTTTTTTTTTATTTATTATATAAAAAAATAGGGAAAGAGAAACTTATTGTATCTATTCAATTATTTGTATTTTCATAATAATGTAAATCTAACAATAATTATGTTTATCTATATCTAGCATATAAAACCGCATTAAGAATTTACCAAATTTATAAATATATCAGTAAGTAATTTAATTTACGTTATGATATTTCATATTAAATTTTAAATTTATTAAATTCATTATTTTTCTCAAGTTTATCACAAACTTTAATAAATAACTTTTAATTTAACAACAAAAATAATGTAAAACTTTTTTTTCCTTTTATCAACATCCGGAAAAAATATGTTATAAGTAACTATTACACCGTAGTTGTAGAAATCTGAAATGCGTTCAAGTTAAATGTTATAAATTAGTACATAAAAATATTAAAATAAGTACATTAAAAATAAGTACATAAAAAAATTTTCTCAAAATTAATAACAAAAAAGCAAGTAATAATTGGCTGCATTCCAATTTCGATTTGAGTCTGATTTCTTCTTGTACTAATAAGCTGATAAGCTGTCGTGAGGTGGATGTTTTGAAAAAATTTAAAAATTTATAAAAAAAACTCATTATCTCGAGTCAGCAGATTTTTCAAGTTTTTTGATGCAAAAACTAATTGTTCTTGAATTTCTATTCATTGTGACCTAACGAAAAATGCTTCCTTACAAAAACCCATTTTCTTATCGCTAAGGTCTTCCACAATAATAACACTAAATTTCATGGCAGAAAAATTAAGAAGGTAGATGCATTTTGACAAGTAAATGGAACTTTTACAATTGGGAAAACATCTGTTTGATACTATTCTTCTTTTTGCAACAGCGTTGTATTTTTATAGTTAAATTTTTACGGGAGAATTTATAAGAAAATAATTTGCACAGTATTGTATGTACATAGGGAGAATTAGTTGTTGTTTTTTTATTATTTTTTAACTATTAGCATGTTCAAGGTATTTGCAAATAAAGAAAACAAATTTAAGTAACAAATTTAAGTAAATAAAATTTATAATTTAGTTCTAATTGATAAATGTAATATTAATAATATACTACTAACTCTCTCTTTTGTACCCATTTCAAAAAATGCACCTCTAAAATGTTCCTCTTAGGCTGTGGTTACATTGCGAGTATGCTCGGCGAACACCATGAAATTGTTGTTGCACCGAACACAAAGAGAGAGCCTTTACTCACTCTGACACCGAACACGATATGCTCGGTGTATTGCACACCGAGCACGCCGAGTATTCAGGGTGGCAATGAGTTATTCTACAAAATAGTATTTTTACATACAAAATATTACTAAATAGAGGAGTGCAGTTTGATAGACTGCAACTCAGCAATGAGCTGAATGTAACCACCTCGACCGAGCACGGGAGAAAATGTTTTGTATTCGTCGAACACCGAGCACCAATATAACCAGGCACTTACTTGTCAAAAATTCAAAATGGCAACTTTTTGAAAAAATTATTCTACCTCTAAATACTTCTACCATGCTAAATTTCATACTTCTAATATTGATTTCTTTGTCCTTTATTAAAAGGTTAAAAAAATAGCTATGGAGCTGTAGACAAGCACTGGACAATCCGATTTCTCCAATTGATTATCATATTCTCTTATCTTTTATAAACATTTCTTATAAAGAAAATTTCCGTTTAGTAATAATTAAACGCATTTTTTTTTTTCAAAAAATAGTGCAAAAGATTTTACTACAAATTTTTACACTCAGGTTTTTTGCTGGACTTCAAAGACAAAATATTAAAAAAATTAACTTAAGCATAAAAATTTCAAATATTCGGCAATCAGCAAACGTGAAGAATATCTAACAGAACTGAATACAAGAAGCGTTAATAATAACATTTGTTGAACATCTTATTTATACCACATAAAAGTGAATCCTGCATATACGCTACATTGGGTATGAAAGGGTTAATATTTACAATGTAGCGAACTGTGGTATTCAAATCAATCGATCATCATCTCCAACTCATCATCACTTACATACTCTGCGAAACTCTGCCAATTAGGTCGTAAGAAACTAACCCCATATGACGGATATTTTTATCTACATTTACAATTAACAATAAATTTACTGTGATAGAGATTTTAGAAGCCAGCAAAGCCCTTAGATCAAATCATTCTAATGTTCGTTGTAGTGTTGGACCATATTCGGCTTAGGTTCTTCGGCTATTCGGCCTAAAAATGCATCTTCGGCATAAAATAGTCAACGTTTTTTGGCGAAGTCGAAATTGGCAATAGAAACCTCTTATTTAATATGCTTTTACACACACCGATTTGTACCCGAGTTTTCTCACCGATTTTTACATATTCATTTTTGTTGTCTTAAGTATTCAATCGGCGAAGGCTTTTATACATAACGATTTCTACCGACCGACTTTGTATTTCTATTACTTCTTTCCCAACAAACATTTAGGTTTGAGATTAACTTGATTTATATTATAGTTCTCAACTTGAGTTCTAACGTAATTTTCCAATTGGTCTCCAAGGAAATTTGCAGTATTGCCATAAGCAATAATTATTTCTGTTTAATTGAAACAGAAAAAATAAAAGGAAATTTTAATTGACTTTTTTATTTCTTCGCTTTTCAACCTCAAAAGCAACTTAAAATTTTAACAATTTCATATCACAAATAGTATTTTGTTTTAACACTTCAATTGTACATAGTAAAATTAAAACTTAAAAAATAACAAATTCAGTCTATTTCGGTAGCTTTGAGCGCTCCGACAATAACTCCACTTCCTGTCTTATTTCACATTTTAATTTTTTACTTTTAAAATTGAAGTTTTTCGCAAAAATTATTTTCACTTCATTTTCTTTCTTTTTTCACTTCACTTTTGTCGAAAAACATATTATTCACAATCACTGCCAGATACATATTTTTGCAAATCCAATAGCAGTGCTGCTATAATAAAATATGTAAATATTTTCTCAAATATATCTCAACTCATTCTCAACTTGAAAGCGAATGTTGAGAAAAATATTTGATATCGATTGGATATCAACTTGAGAATTATAAATTTCACAAAGGTTAGAGAATTTTTTTTGTGTTTGTTGGGTTGTTATTCGTTTTACATGAGTGGAACAGAGATGTAAAACTGGTAAAAGAAAAACGTAAAAAATCGTTGGTACAGCCGATTTCGACCCGTTCACTTGCGTCTCCCCTTCGTCATCTACAAGCAGAAGATCGTTGAAAAATAGGGAAGGAATCGGTTATACATACAAATAGGGTTGCCATTTTCTTTTTATTTAATCCCGGAACAAATATCTGTAATTAAAAAAATATCCGGGATTTTCAGTTTTTTCCCGTTTTTTATTTAATAAAAATTTAAAAAAATATATAATTTACACAAAACAAAGCCAACAAGCGTTGCATTTTTTTCGTTTTATTTCGTTTCGTTTTTGACATCTACTAAATTTTTTATGCTACTTTAGATTCTTCATTCTATTACAATATTTAATTTGTATTATAATACTTTTATGAGTGCATATTAAAACATCGCGAAATCAAAAACTTACATAAATTCAACATGTCCAGCCAGGACATTTATAAAATAACGAGAAATCCGGGGTGTCCCGGTAAAAACGGGACGTTTGGTAACACAATTGATTATATAAAATATGTGCATTGCAGTTTCTGTGTTAAATTTTCTCCGTCTGCTCGTTCCATTTTTACATTTGAAGTAGCCCATAGATTTACAATCTAATTGTTAGAGAAGGCGGTATTTTCCATTAAGGTGTGAAATATGTAAAATGATTTGTATAACGCCTGTAGAATATATGAGCAAGCGAATTTTTTGACATTCACATTCTAAAGTTACAGGTGTAGAACTAGGCAGGATTTGGCATACCATTCATGCATACTTGAACTTTCAAACACATTTTTCTCGGAACCTCATTTATCGAAATGGCTGCCACGATATCTCCAAAACTAATGAACCGATTGAGCTCTAATTTTCATGATATATTCTTTAAATTTATAATTCTAACCCAAACCAGGATTATTGTGATTTTCGCCATAGTTTTTTTTTTCAATTAGAAATAGTTGGTAAAAGAAATGACTAAAATCAAATATTTATTTTCTAAACTTAGCAAAAAACCGAATTTTTAATATTTTAACTTAATTCTTTATACGCTCTTGATTTTATATGAGAAGAAAAGTTGGAATCACAGCAGCCATCGGCCAACTTTTTGTGACACGGGTGTCGTTTTAGAGATGTAAAGTCGATATAACTGTTTATGTCAAAGCGAAAATTATTCTCGAGATTTAATAAACATTTGGTAAAAATACAGAGCTAGTATATTTTCATTGTTCTTCACAAAAAATTCACAAAAAAATAGCTGTCACATCAGATGATCCCTTTAAAGCAAATCGCGGAAATATATTTGTGTAGCGAGTGAACAGTTGTTTTGTGTTGCTGGCCAGCTTTATATTTGGAGTACCTATTATTTATGTTTTTTTCCTGTTTATGCTTGCAATTGGTAAAAAACTTTATTTTTTTATATTTTAAAAATTAGAAAAATGACCGAAGTTCTGCTTCGACCACGGTCAAAAAATCTTTTTCGATCGGACACTAGATCGTTGTTATCTCTGCAGTTGTCAGTTAAGAATTGTGTAATGAATCAGATTTGTGATTACTGCCTTCAATTTGTTCAATAATGTAGTAGTGGACTTAAGTTTCATCCAAAGTGTTGAAATTGTTAAAAAAATATGTGTTTTCTCTTAGCTTACAACGCTCCAACAGTCTTGGAAGTGTTCACACTAATGCGTTTTTGGCCCAAAGTGAGTATAAGCGACACTTAACGTCCTGAAAGCTTTGATAACACAGTTCAAACAAAATTGTATGTGCGAGATTTTCCAACGGTTGTATACTAATTTAGGGCCGCTGATCACAACAGCGTTTTCTCCATCTAATTCTCCCATAAGACAAAAGTATAAATTTGGTTGCATTGTGTAATCTTTACTTAATATTTTTCACATTCTTCCGAACTATATGCCCACTGGCTGTAGTAGAGTCCCTGCGAAAAATAGTAAACTTAGTCTAATTGGTCTTTAATTTCTGACTGCGTATTGTTTTTAAATGGAAAAATTCTATCATAACGTAATTCTTCGTAATTCTTGTCCATTTTGACTAAATCAAATCGTGATCGATCGCACAAAATGCCAAGGTACCCCACACGACAAAGTTAGCTTATTTATAAATGAGCAGCTTGAGGAATTCAAAAAAAAAATTGTTATTCGATTCAACTTATCCGTCGTATATTACAGTCCCTGTTCAATGAATTACGGACAAGAAAAATATTTTATGTTTTACGACTTTAAGTAGTAATTTTTTATTTATTAATTTTTAACAATAGTTTTATCAGCATTTTAAAACAATAAAAAGGTAACAGGAATTACTTAATATTTGGTGACCCCACCGCAACTTTTAAGTAGCGCCTTAATTCTTCTTTTATACTAGGCACGTTACTTATCATCATATTGCGGAAATTACCCTTGTTTTTCTATATATCAAGAATATTTTATTTTAGTATTTCAGTACGTGTAAGAAGGCCATTTATGACTATCCGAAAGTGAAAACTGGGTTTAATATGTTTCGAGGTTTATTCATGAAGATGACATCAATATTTTGGGGAAATAGCAAAAAATCTGCAACAAGTCGGTTCTCCGCAGCATACTCGAAGAAAAAATTACCGCTCTGCGCGAAAAACCAGCGCTCGAGAAGACCGAAGAATAAACAGAGGAATGCACCTATCCGTGCACTCACAAAAACATATAAGACTCAGGAACAAAACAAGGAAAAGATTCGAAATGGCTACCAGTGAAAATAAGTTAATTACATCGTTAAATATTCTTATACAGAGTAAAAACTAAAAACAATGCCCACGATTGATCGCAATGACTGCGATGTTTCACCTCTATCTGCTGAGTAGTTTCATTGTGAATAACAAGATAACAAAGAAGAGACTTAACAACATGGTCATTTTATTCGCACATGTTAAACTAGTTGGCGAATAAAACACAGCTATTATCAGATCTCCTCAAGTACTTTTAGAAAAGGCACTTTTTATCGCTGATGTCTCAATTCACTTCCACATATATGAGCAGAGGCCATGTAATGGAATGAAGCGGATAATTAACCCTTATGTTTATTATGACATAAATTGTTTGTTTCACTTTTAAGCACTTTTTTTTTGTCCTTTTAAAAAATTGTTTAAGTACTTACTTCAACCTTTTTTAAGTCTAAAAATCAAATTTTCAAGAAAATCGCATTTAACGTTTTCACTGAACTATTACTAGGTAGAACGAAAAAATGTCTTAGTGATTTCTGTTTGAACGACGACGATATATTCTCTCGGTATCAAAATTTATTTCAAAAAAATTATTTCCCTCAGCACAGGTAATATTCTTCGATGAGAAATTATTGGCTAGTTTTTCCTAATCGAAGTCTTGAATGTTACCACCCGCCAGAATTGGCTGGTTTCAATGAAGTCAAAATTGAATTCGTTTTCAAGTTGATTTCACTGAAAATATCGTGAATTTCTAAAAGTTTTGTATCTCAATGCAGTTATTTAAAATTTGTCCAAATTCATTTTACTACTACGCCTACACACACAGCCTAAAATTTATGGATATAATCAAAAAATCTTGAACATGTTTGCAAAATCAAAACAAATTCAACTAATTATAGTATGCCACAAAATTAAGTTTTTTCCATCGGACTGGCGATTTGACATGTAGTCTAGAGTATTTTGGGGTCGCTGAGCTCGAATCTGAAGACCATTTTGCCAGACTTTACATGATAGCTAACGGTACATAAAATCATGAAAATGGCTGTAAGAAGACTGCACCAGGATATTCTTAATTTATGTTTTATAATTTTTGGTGTCTAACAAAAGGACCTTTTTTGTGAAAACAAGAATCCTTCATCTAAGCTCCATTTTGGGAGTTTTTTAAGTGTAGCTTAAAACAATAGTGCCAACAAACTAAATGAATGATAAAAGTATTATAGTATGTTTGGGAAAAAGTTTGCTCATCAACAAATATCGGGGGGGGGGGGGGGGGGGGTTGTCCCACAACATCAAAACACTCTCCACTACCTTATTCTTGGAAAAATAACTTCACAAAGTCAAATAACTTACTTTTCTTAAATTAATTTTGTAAAAGTCAAAGTATAAAAATTACTCTAGACTACATGTCAAATCGCTAGGTTGATTTTGGCTGTTGCACAGTGTTATTTATTGTAATAAAAATGGAAAAATACAAACGTGAAGAAGAAAAAATATTTGCATGTGTGAAAAAGTACAAATAAAGCACCAGAGAAAAAACCAGAGTCATCGGCGGCAGGTGGAATATAGTATATATGTATATACAAGGCCCACTCAATGTTATTCGTACATATCATGAAACTCTTCTGCTTTTTTCGGTTGTTGAAACAAAATTTGGACGTTCCTAGAAGAAAATTAAACAAAAAATTAAATAAATGTACGAATTTTCTATTTTTAAACATAAATAAATACACAAAAAAAAATATATAAAAAAAATTACTTCAACGAAAGAAAGAAAAAGATGGAATATATTATTTTTTTTATGTTTATGATTTAATTTCTATTTTAAATGAATAAAATTATAATAATTTTCTCATTTCCTCTATTCCTTTTTTTTTTTTTTTTTTTTTTTTCTTTTGTTCGCTTTTAACACTTAGCGATAGAAAAAGAAAAGTATGACCTTCAAAAGAAAAATTGGAAAAATTAATTAAATGATGTAGTTTTCTTCTGTGTTTGATTTCTTAAAACATTTCAATATTTTAACCCAGTTTAGTAACGTTTTTTGAATGAATCATCATTGCTTTTGTTTGCAATTTTCATTTGGCAATAACCCGAAATTTTAACAAACAAAAAAAATAAATAAGAATAAATACCTATTTTACTAAATATTAATTTGTTTGTTTTTCTTTTATCGTAATCATCAAATTTCAATATACGCACTTATTCATCGTAATAAAAAAATGGCATTCCTTAGGTGCAGTCGTTGAGTTATTGCTTACAATATGTTAGTGTGAAATGGGCACATTAATCTTTATAAAGCTAAAGCGTTTTGTTTCTTTGTTTCCTTGAGCTTCCAATCGTATTTTACTTTCATTTGGAGTTCACTGCTGCCATTTAGACTAGATTTGACTAGGTGTTGTAATGCTTGACTGAAAAAAAGATAAAAATACGGCCAACTAAATTTGTTTGTCTTTTTTTACTTTATTTTTTGAAAATCATTATTTGAGCAGGGACCGAAAATAATCAATAAAAAATTAATGACAAAACCTGGTTGTAGTTAGATGTCTTAGATAGTTTTGTACAGCTTTCAAGAAACTCTTTCAAAATATTGTACAGTGCAACAAAATTTAAACTTTTTCTTTAGCTCTCAAATTTTCCAACGGTTTTAGAGTAATTTGGTAACTTGAAGTTAGTTTCTCCATCACATCTAAGATTCATACAATTTGGTCATGAAGTCAGAAAATTGGGGTCTTAAAAGACTGAAGAAAAAATACTTATCCTAATAGATACGAAATTTACAGTTTAAGTTTCTCTATCCTTGAAACCTTCCCTCAAAAACGGGGTGTTATACCCCCATTTTTAAAAAATATCCGATTGGTAAATAATGGTTAAGAAAACTATCCATATGTCTTCGAAGAAAATTATCGTTAAGGACTGTGTTATTAAAAATTGAATTTATGCTTTAAATTGCTATTTCTCTTTTTGTTCTAAATAAAAATGAATTATATAAAGCATGGTCACGAAATAATTTTTACAAAATCAAAGTGCTGCATTTCAGCTAACGGTAAATTTACAGTTAAGTAAAGCTTACAGTCAAAAGTTTAAAGTGTGTAGATCTAGTCACTAATACAAATTTGTTTCTTGACGAGTGCGGGTAACAGTATGGCGTCGAAAAAAGAAAAAACTCGAGAATCAATAATTGACATTTATTCGGAAAACAACGCTCTTTCATATGCTGAAATTACACGACGTGCTCATGTCTCAAGAGCGACTGCTAGAAACGTTTAAAACTTAACATATCGAAATCTTTCGCACATAAAATTAAAGTCCGACAAAATCTTCATTCGTAAAAAAATCGTATAAAGTACAAAAAGTAGCGAAAAAGCAAAATCAAGAGCACGTAAATTGCATGACAAACTCTTAAGCGGCTATAGAGGTTGCGTCATTATTGATGACGAAACTTATGCAAAAGCAGATTTTTCACAATTACCCGGAAAAAAATATTATGTTGCATACACCAAAGGAGGTGTAAAGAAAATTTTTAAGCATCAGAAAACTGAAAAATTTTCCAAAAAATGTATGGTGTGGCAATCTATATGTTCCTGTGGTCTTAAGACAAACCCGTTTATAACATCTGGTACCATAAATGCCAGAATTTATATTGATATGTGCCTCAATCGGGTCTTGCTGACTTTTTATAAAAAGCATATAGTTCCAGCTATATTTTGGCCTGATTTGGCGACTTGCCATTATTCTAAAGAAACGTTAGCATGGTATAAAAACAACAACATCAACTTCGTACCAAAGCAGTTCAATCCGCCCATTGCCCCGAACTGTGGCCGATTGAAAAATGCTGGGCTATAATAAAACAAAAATTGCGAAAATATTACAAACCTTCAAAAAATATATCAGACTTTTCAAAAAAGTGGCAGAAAGCTACAAATAATTTTGGAAAAAACTGTGTCAAAAACCTAATGGCAGGTCTTAAAAAAAGTGCGTGAATTCGCTAAAACACCAATAGTTGAATAAAATCTTTTACGTTATCTAAAAATAAATAAAATAAAAAAAAAACTTCATAGTTGTTTTTTTTTTTTAATTTTAACATTTAGCAAATTCCATTTAATATCTAATATTTATATTTTTTGGAGGGCAATCTCATAGATTGGATCTTGTCTAGGACTATTCACAGCAAAAGAATGTGATCCCGACTTCATCTGAGAGTCTCACATTCTGGGGTCAGGGAGGGGGGGTGTTAGAGGGTAGTTTGACTTTCTTTGATTTTAGTTTTCTTTAATCCTTAAATACCCATTGGTCACTGCAGTGACCAACCACTTTCGAGACTGCCTGTGCCGCCATTTTACGTTCGCCGTTTAAAATAAACATCTGATCTTACTGTCCAAAGTTTTCTTTATCGATAAGTATAAATAAGAATGGAAAAATGACAACTGTCGTACAGTTACAGTTATTTTTAACTCGAAAAGCATGTTTTGCAAAAATTTTAAACAACTAACTGAAAAAAAGGTGTTTTTATTTTGGAATTTTGTGAAATAAATATATTGCCGTGTGGACAAATTTGTGTCAGACGGTATGGGATAACACCAAATAACTGTTTAAAAATAATTTAAAAATTATTGCGAATGTATTTTAATTTATTCTCCAGATAATCGCCAAAGGTTACTACAGAGGTCAACCATCTAAATTAAAATAACTGCACCTTAAACTAATTTATTTGAAAACACGTAGAACAAACGTTGTTCGGAATCACAAATACTACCTCTGGGTATGTTTTTAATTGAAATCGGACGTATTGGGCGTTTAAGGGTTAATATCCAGCAAATTTTCCATGAGCACCTTTATTTTTTTTATTGGCTTTTCGATGGTTAAAACTTTGTCACGCCTTAATGCTTCCAACTACTTTTATCAACTGTTGACTCAATGTTTGACGTATTCCAGCTCATAATTTTTCTCTCCACCCTTATGTAACGGATATGGCTTCGGCAAAGTCAGGTACTTATCGGAGAAGTACATTTTCATGATCGGTGTTTGGTCTAGTAAAATTTAATGCCAGTGGAATGGAAAACCGTTGTAGAAGCTATTCTACGGTTGCTGATTGGCTTAGGTAAATCAAATCAAATAAATCGCAATTTATTTCTGTTTGCAATAGGTAACCCAGCGAGCGCTCTGAGGCAGCACAGCCTGTCGAGTGATTGCTACCTTTAACTTCATATCACCTCAAAGTGAGATTAAGTAAATACTAGCACTTGTTATATTAACGTTTCGTCTATTTTAGTTTACACGATTTACCTTTTTGTAAAATAACTATATACTAGTAATGAAATGAAACATCTTCTTTTTTTTTTGTATTGGCCACAATTATCAAATTAATTTGATATATTTTTGTTAAATCTGTCACTCTTCTGTCATAATTTTGTACCTACTTATGAACGGCTTGTGGTTTTGTTTTAATTTTTTTGCACAACATATCTTAAATTGCATAACAAGCTCGATATGCCAAAACGTCAAAAATATAAACGGCTGAATCAAAATGAAAACGAAAACTCTGAAACAACCATCCAAGCGAGCAATAAAATATGCAAATCCAGTAAAAACTTAATAAAATTACCTATAGAAATGCAAATTTTTTTGAAGTCACACAAACAATAGAATAAAAAATATATGTAGTAACGTAAATGAGGGTAATTCGGATCGATGTTTATAATTCGGAACGATTTTGTTTTGCTAACCTTTCTTTGGTATTACGTCCTTTTATTATTTCAAATTAATCAGTTGTGAGCGAAGAAAGAGAGCGTATTTTCATACAAAGCCTTAGCAAATAATATAAGAAACCCACAAATTTTATAACAATAATAACTTTTGTGTTGGTAAGTATATTTATATAATTTATATAGGGTTTTGTTCACTAAACATTCTGCTATAGTTGACTTTTAAAATCGATCCGAATTACCAGTATGCGTTTTTCTACTTGCATATAATTCGGATCGATGATCCGAATTACCAGCAAATGAGGTGTTTGCATAATTACAAAATTTAGAAAAACTATATAGTTTTAATTATTGAAAGTTTTTTAGTTGTGACTTAGATATAATAGGTGATGTTTGGAGGTAATTCGGATCGACCCTTTGTTTAGAGTTTTTGTGGAATTTGAGTTCAAAGTTTAGATAAACTATAAAAATATTTTGAATTTTAGTCAACAATTTTGCATTTTAAAATCAAAAAATATTTTTTTTATTGAAATATTATTTGAAATTAATAGCGTTTTTTAGAGTTATACCAATTTTGGAACTAACTAGTAATTTTTAGTCGAATTCGATATTAAATATATTTTTAAAAATGTGTTAAATGATTAATATTTTTTCTATTTCTGACTATTTAAATTTTTGATTATGTCAACATACTTTTATATTTTAATTCAGAAATTGCTTAGAATGATTCAAAGAAATGATTTTTTAAATATTTCATTATGCATCAGCTCATGGGCATGGCCACGGACTACCGGATCCAGAGATTTAACGTAAGAGGGTTAACATTTGTCATCATTCCTTTTAAATATTTTTTTTATTTGTGGCCAATAATCAAATATGTGAAATTCTTAACAGTAAAGAAGGGGGGAGTTGGGGGGGGGGGGGGAAGGGCAAGTTGAGGAGGGGAGAGGTTAGGGTGGCGGTCAAGGGTATTTAACCCCAAATCTTTCCCCTTTCCTACGCTCTTTAGATCCGCTATTGCTCCTACGTAAGATTGCACCGTCCCATAATTTTGTTTTTAATATATTCGCATCTATCGCCCAGCCACAGCCTCTTCCCCTAATTTTGATACGCCCATGAGCAGGCCCATAATTAAGAATTAGTTCGGTGTGGAGCAAGTAAGTCTCCATAGCAAATTTTATTAATTTAGCTCTATGTGATATTCGAAGATATTGGACTTTAGCGAAAATGCCACGCCCACTTTGAGATACGGTCGAATTTTATAGCCCACAACTTGCCATACACACAAATGCACCTCTGCACCAAATTTCACTAAGATCGGACAAACAATATATGATTGCATAAGGAAAATACATAGATTTGGACAATAATTTGTATGTATGTGTGTATTTACGCATACATACATACATTTTTATTTATATATATATTTTCCCTAAACACCAAATTTATCTTTTGCATCTAAATAAACCTCAAATTAAAGATAATTTGTTATAAATTTGGCTGATCCGAATTACATACATCATCGATCCGAATTACATGCAATTTTTTTTCGAAGTGATGTTACCTAAGTAACTATTAAAAACAAAGTTATGTTTTGTTTTTTTTTTTTTGGTAGTTAACAACTTTAAAAGAGAAAGAAATATACTTTAATTTTGTATTATAACATTTTTTTTTATAAATCTGTAATCCTTATTTTTAGCGCTCAAAGTTTCCCTAGCAAAAATCTATCCGAATTACCTACACTTACGTTATATTAAGAAATATGTATTTATTTAATTGTGGCAGAAATTCATTATGAAAAATATGCAATAAAAAATTAATTATTTAAAGAAAACTTATAATTATTTGTTTTTATTACACTAATGTATTAACTTTTTGTCTATTTTCAATTGTAGATTCGATGACGTTTTGAATAAATTGGACTACTAACATTTGCAATAAATTGACCACAAAGCAAACGACAGCAAAATCATTTACTAAATCAATAATAAATTTAAAGTCAACGTTTAACACAAATTTTTACCACAACAACAAAAATAACTTCCGTTAGTTAAAGAAATACTCGTACATAGTATATAAAAATTAAAATAAAAAAAAAAAGAAAAAAAAATAAGTGATACAAAATAAACAAAAATGTCATTTCGAGTTGTACGAAGTTCAAAATTTCGTCACGTCTACGGTCAAGCTTTAAAACGTGAACAATGCTACGATAATATACGCGTATCGAAAAGCAGTTGGGACTCAACATTCTGTGCGGTTAATCCAAAATTCTTGGCCATCATTGTTGAATCGGCTGGCGGTGGTGCATTCATTGTATTGCCACACAATAAAGTAAGTATCTTTATCTATATATACTAAATATATGAATAGTATGTATGAATTTATTATCTTATGCTTTGTATGTATGCATACAGCGACCAACGTTTACCGACTACTTACGTACATAAATACATATGAATGAATGAATCACTATTTAGCTATCTGTGAAGTGAAAAGTGAAAAAACAAAAACGTTTTTGTTCAATGTGATAATAATCAAAACAGTTGAGCTAGGCAAACACATCAAAATACTCACACAGAACCATACTTCACATATAGTTACGGGTAATATTAAAGAGTCACTAAATTTATATAAAAAAAAAACAAAATGCTTTAAAACTTCACACAAGATTTGCATGTAATAATTTAAAGCCATTTCAAAAGATTTAACCAGGTTTTTCATATATTTGTGGCTAATTTTATCTTACTCCTCAAAAATATATCAAATATATTTTCATTACAAATTTTCAAATATTGTATTTAGTCCACACCTCCATCACATAAGTGGAATTTAGCAAAGCCACACGCAAACCACTCACTCAAATCTTAACATGGTCGCCACAGTGTATAACTATGAGATTCATATAGGGGAGTGTCTTCAGGGTCGGGACAGTGTCGTTTTCTCCGTTATATCTCACTAGAATCCGTTTTTAGCAGTGTCATTCATATCGTACTTATAATATTTTTGCTCACAAAAGTTTTTCTTTTATGAAAGGCAATGAAAGAAATCTCTATTAGACAGAAATCAAGGTTAAAGTTTGGAAAAAGTGTAAACGATGCCGTGTCACCACAATGTGTGCATCGCATAGTTATACTTTATGGCGGAGGATATTTTTGAGGAGTAAGATAAAAATTGCTACAAATATATGAAAAACCCGATTAATTAATTAAATACAAATTAACTAATTAAATACAAATAAAACATATTGCGAGATGCGTTAAACCACTTTTTAGATGGTTTTGCAACACTAATTTTAACTATTAATTTGTTCGAATGTTAGATACTATATACTTTCAAAAATATAAGGCTTTTGTTTCATATGTCATTTGACTTTTCGAGATATGGCTTGGTAAATGTGACAAACTTCATTTTTAATAGAGGTTTCCAAACTTTCCGGCTGTAGTGTACATATTTCCTATATTTCTTTTGTTGCCAACTCTGATTATAATTATCGTCAGTTCTGAGGTAAAACTCACTAAATAACAGAGTTCAAAAAAAAAAAAAAGAAGAGAAAAAATTTAAATTTTTAAATTATCTGTTTTTCCAAATCGTATTAAAACGGGGTATTTGATGAGTTTTTGCAGGTTCGGTGGCAAAATTTGAGAAATTTATAGCTAACAATTAGCTTTTCCTCATACAGATTGTCTTAAACTAAGAAGCTTGATATAAAAACGAGTTTTTACCAAGTATGTGGTTAGGATGTTTTACCTCTGACGTTATATAATACGATAATTTTGGTTTGTAGTTTGAATTGTTACCATTTGATAGATTTTTATAACACAAAAAAAGTAAAGTAAAAGTAAATCGAAAGACTACTTTATTGTCCGTAACTGTATAGGTATGCACATTAACATGCACGTTGTCTAACTATAAGCAAGTTGGTTAATTTAAGGAAATCCCTTTATTTGGCACACAATTTCTATAACAAGCGAATATTTTCAGAAAAACAACAACAAGGAAATAAGAAGAAATCTTAACTTAGAAAGTTTATTTAAAATTCTGACTGCTCAGTCTTCTATACACCATAGAATTTTTTATATAAATTTATTTTTATTTTATTGCTAAGATTTACGTCAGTGAATGCCTGAAAAGGAATAATATTTTTTTGTTTTAAAAATATATATTCAATAAACTTGAGATTTTTTCTTTCTATTATATGAATATTAGTTTTCAATTTTGTTAAATAAAATTAAAACAATTTTATGCTCCCAACTCAAACCCCTCCTCAAACACTCTCTACTCTTTCTGCTGTATCGCGATTTTATTTTAATAATTTTGCGCGCGTTACCTCAATTATTGGTCGTTTGCCAAAAGTCTTTGTATTTGTTTTTCACATACTCATTTGTGTATGTAAAAAAATCTACAAAAAAATATAAATAAATCTATTTATATATATAAAAAAAAAATTCTTACGCTCTAAAAGAAAAATCACTTTCGAAAACGCTAAATTACACATATAAAGCTAAATGAAATTAAAAAAAAGCGAAATGCCACACGAAATAAAACGGCTGATTATATTATGGACATTTTAAAAATAGGTCGTTTTTGACTTTCAACAGCATTACGTGTGGAACTAACCGCTGGCGTCTCCTCTATGCGTCCAGCCGTTCGTTTTCTATAACGGCCTCGCTTGTGTGTGGGAGCAGCAATAATAATTTTTCACAATGTTTCAAATATCGCCAACATTTCTCATTTCATTTCATGTAATTTCACATTCTAAACGCGTGCGATTTTTTTTTTTTTTGTTTTTTGCCTTCCATTGCTTTCACACGTCCTAATTTTGATTTCTTTTTTCTACTCTTTTCACACATTTATCTATAACTATTTACTTTAAGATGTTTCGAATTTTTACTTTGTCAATTACTAACTATTCCGTTTCAATGTTGTTTAATCTTTTAATTTGTACTATAGATAATTCAAATTAAAAAAGTAGAGAATTTTTGAATTTCATACTTATTTTAGAAAATGACAGACAAATTTCGTTTAACATTTTATTAATGAGATTATTCTAAACATTTATTTTACATACCAAAATCTTAGTTGTAATGGCTGTTCACACTGGTGCAAGCATGAAAAAAATGTGTTTTTTCTAACTACCTATTTTTTCTTCCTCTTTCTGACAGGCTTTTATGCTTACGCCCGTGTTAGCAGCCACTTGTAGCTTGAGTTTGGCAATAGATTTTTTTTGTATTAGGCACTTTTAGAGGCTGTTCAAACGGGCAAGCATGAAAACCTGTCTGGAAGAAAGAAGTAAAAAAATAGGTAGTAAGAGAGAGATAACAGAGTTGCCTAGAGATAACAGTTCTACCTCTCCCTTAGACAGGCTTTCATGCTTGCGCCCGTCAGAGCTGCCACTTATTAACTGGAATCAGTGCTGTAGAAAATCATTATACTGCATGAACATATTAGTTTCCTCCCTCTGTTGCCTCAGACGCTTCAACCCCGGGCACTTTTTCAAATATAAGTTTTATCTTAATCAGGTTTTTGATTGAGTAAAATGTTCACTATGGCAAAACTTAGCCCAAAAAAACAGTATAGTTTGAAGAAGTGTTAATCTAGGGCCTTGATCGAACCTCCGTTTATTTTATGATGATTCCCAAAATATTTCGGCTCAAACATGCTAACAAATTAAACAACAAATATTGGAATTATTTTAATTTTCATAGAAATCTTGTCACTAAAATTACAACAAAAAACTCATTCTCTCTCGAGACTGTTACCAGATTTCACAAATACAGAGTTTTTTTTTCAAAACAATTAACAATAAAAATTCTTGCTGTCTGAAAAATTGCGGCGATTTCACAGGCTATAAGATTCGTCAATCGCGAATATCTCGGATTAAACTCTTCATCTGTTCGGATGTCCATTTATGACAGCAAACTTTTTAAGTCTAAGTGTTAGTAACTTTTCTTTTCCACAGCCTGAAATATGTCCTTTGCTCCACTTTTAGTGAAATCAGCAGTTAGCCACTAGCGGACCCGAAAAAGGGTGGTTTAATTTTTTCGTCCCCATAAATTGTTTTTCCAGTTTTTAAACCGAGACCCATATTTTGAATTTTTCTGTATGTACTAGTTACAAAAGAATTTATCTAAAAAAAAGCAATAAATGTATCTTGCGTTTCTGCCTCAAAACAATAAAAAAAAGTACCAGAAAATTCGCATACCCATTTTTTTCGCACCATATGTACATATGAGTGTATTCATTAAAAATAAATATCTATTCATTAGGCGGCACATAGCCCTCTCAACTGTTTTGTTCTTTTTATTTCGTTGAAATAATTTAAATGGACAATTTGAATAATAATAATTTTTATAGAATATAAGGCGCCTTGTTAGGTGTTGTTATTTTGGCAATTCCATTTCGATACGATTTCAGTTACTGGGTCGGGCGGTCCACCTGCTCCACGCATTTTCACGGCGCATTGCTTTTATTTACGACTGTGATGGCATTCGTAATGTAGCGCATCCATATGAAATAAAAAATGAAAAATAAAATCAAATAAAAGAAAAGCAAAATGCGAACACGAACAGAAAAATTCCAAATGCGAAACTCAAAGAGGAGTGAGTCAAGTCTTCTATATACATGCATACATACCTTCATACATAGATATGGATGGCATGGATATGTCATTTTTAATTTTCGGAAAATAAACATAAAACAAAAAGCAAATGAAAATGGGGGAATTGGGTTGATGTCGATTACGACGACGTCATAGAAGCAGCCAAGTGTATGTGTTTGAAGTAATTTATGTACGATCGCGATTAGTTACACAAATATCACATTTCTTATTAATTTTTTAATTTTCCGTATTAATTTCTCACACTTTAATACATTAACATCTTTGTTACTTTTACAGGTTGGTCGCATTGCTGCTGACCATCCGTTAGTGGGCGGTCACAAAGGTCCTGTGCTTGATATAGCATGGTGTCCACATAATGATAATGTAATCGCTTCAAGCTCTGAAGATTGTGTCGTTAAAGTGTGGCAAATACCAGACGGCGGTCTATCGCGCACACTCACCGAACCTGTTGTCGACCTGGTGTTCCATCAGCGTCGTGTTGGTTTAGTGGTGTGGCATCCTTCGGCATTGAATGTATTGCTGACATCGGGTTCCGATAATCAAGTAAGTCTGCAGGAAGCTTTTTGAAAATGCTTTAAAAATTTACAAATAATACATTCTTTCTTCATAGGTGGTCATTTGGAATGTTGGCACTGGAGAGATCTTAGTGCACATCGATTCGCATCCGGATATTGTTTACAGTGCTTGTTTTAACTGGGATGGCTCAAAGTTGGTCACAACCTGCAAAGATAAAAAGATTCGCATCTACGATCCACGCACCGGCGAAATTGAGAGTGAGGCGCTGTGTCATGAGGGCTCAAAAGCGACACGCGCTCTCTTTCTGCGTCATGGTTTAATCTTTACCACCGGTTTTAATCGTTCATCTGAACGCCAATACTCATTGCGTGCACCCGATGCTCTGAGTGAGCCAATTGTTATGGTGGAATTGGATACATCTAATGGTGTGATGTTCCCGCTATATGATCCTGATACGAATTTAATCTTCCTATGTGGCAAAGGTGATTCGGTAATACGATACTTTGAGGTATGTAACTATTTAAAACAATTATATAAATAACGCAAGTGAATATTGCAAATATCTATTTATTATTACAGATTACACCTGAACCACCGTTTGTTCATTATATTAATACATTTCAAACGCCAGACCCTCAGCGTGGTATTGGCATGATGCCAAAGCGTGGCTGCGACGTCACAACCTGCGAAATTGCCAAATTCTATCGCCTCAACAATAATGGCCTCTGTCAAGTCATTTCGATGACTGTACCGCGTAAATCGGATCTCTTTCAGGAAGATCTCTATCCCGATACGCTCGCGGAAGATGCTGCACAGACGGCTGAAGAGTGGATAGCAGGCAATGATGCGGAACCTTTAACGTTCTCGCTTAAAGTAAGTTGAACGTATGGCGAGTGTGCCAACGATCTTTTACCAAACAAACAATTGGAATACAGTGCTCGTTATGTGGTTATGACGGATGGAATTTGTGCAACCACCAAACAAATTCCATGTAAAATCACTGAGCGCACATTATGAAATATTTGGGATTGTTTTAATGGAAGAATTTTAAAAACTGTTAAGTAAAAAAACTATATGCCGAGGTGTTCCTAATATCAATCTTAATTCAACGGTTGAGTGCAATTATTTTTTTTGCAAACAAATTTTTGTTACAATATCCTGAACTACCGTTAATTATAAAGGAGCCAAGTTAACACACAAAAATGTAATATTCATGGCTACATCCTTTGTGCACATGGTTTAGCATTTGCAAGGATTCAAGAGAAAATTACTCTCTTACAACTTGCGATTGCCACACATTCTTTTATGGGTTTTGTCATTTCAATTTATTCTAATTAGACCGGAGTGTGGTAAAAAAACTAAAAAAAACTAACGAATTTTTATGGTATAGATGTAAAGCTTAATAATTCCTCAACGATATTCAACATAAAATGTATTTGATGTCGAACGGCTTTGTGCCACCTAATGATCAGAAAATCTTAACGAAGTTGATTATCGTAGAAGTAACAATGAACTTCCACCTGAAAAACACTGAGCCATACATTCATAATCTTCTTCCACGAAAGTTGTAGTCCATTCTCAAACCATTTATGTGCCAGAATATATTATTGGCATCTAATAAAACGATCTTCCACCAACGAAGTTGATTTAGTTTTACCATATATTTTCTTTGGAGAAAAGTTCTAGTTCCGGCAAATTAAACATTTTATTACTTTTTCCATTACATACAATCCGAGATCCAGCGTGCTTAAACTTTTATTGAATTTTATGATGCATTTCATTTAATTCCCTGAATTTTTTAAATATGCTATTTCCCCAAGTGAACATTTTTTTATTGAACTGAACCTATTCAAGAAACACCCTTCATTAAGAACGAACATTTCAAAGTTTGTCACCCTCAAGCTATTGCAAGTGTTAAAAAAAACCTTTGTTTTTCTTTTTTGGCCACTTTGCTCTTACTTGAATTGGTTTTCTCGAAAAATGTATTCCAATTACTTGCTTTCGTTTCGTTTCCGTGTGCGCTTCCTTTTGTTAATAAAAATATTTTCGTTTAAAAAATGTGCTTAAAGTATCTGCTTCAGCATACATGCTAAACACTTTGTAAAAATGTTGATTTTATACGTTGTTTTTTGACTGCTTTTAATAATATTAATAACCTCATAACACAAATGCTTTCAGGCTAAAGCAAACCAATTTGGATCAAAATTGCAAATTTCTAAATTTTAGAAAATAAAACTTTTACTTTAACTATTTTTAACGTAACCTTATGTCCAGTTAAAAAAAAAATTATAACCTCTAGGAATGTAATAATCCGAGAACTTTCACTTTAAGTAATTTTTAAAAATACTAGCGAAAATTTGACACAAATTCAGTAATTAAATGATTCGGAGTATAAATGTTTATTTTGAATACATACTTCTTTGGATCACTAGACTAAGCTTTTACTATTAGATTTACAATTTCTAGCATTTTGAATCGGCCCCGCAATTGTTCTAAAATCATTACTATTTGACAGTTTATGCGACGAAGTCAAATAATTTCAATCAAGGTGCAAGCAAATTCATTTACGAATGATTTAAAATATAGAGCAAAAGAATGCAACCGAGTTTATTCCTGGCGATGAATTCATGCGAAAATGTATGGGATGAGTTTATTCATATGATATTAAATCATCAGTTGTTTAAATGAAAAATACATTAAAAATTCGTGGATGGGAAAGTATATTCTGCTTGCTTAGACAATTGCTCGTTTTCATTTACGAAAGGCTAATAAATACTCTCCATTATTTTAGCAAATGAATTTTTACTTTCGAATCTACTGTGAAAAGTATCATATCTGCTTTGTACTATACTCCATATAGATTAATTTATAATAAAAACATCTACAAATTCTGAACATTTTACAATGCTTTGTAAAAACATGATGCATCACTGAAGCCTACCTCCATGAATCCAGTAGCTTATGCAATCATACAGAATCACAAAACACACACACACACATACATACAAATGCACGAACCACACATGCACCGCACCACCCCTCCATCTACATGCTGTCATGGCTAACACGCACGTTGTGGCGTTGTTTTTGTTGTGTTCTTTGTTAACTCCCTTTCCCGAACAGAAATACTAAAAAGCCTAATTAGGATCGTGTTTCCATTGTACAGGGTGGCTATGTGTCCCAATCTGGGAATAAATCACTATCGGTGTCGAAGAAGGCTAATATCCTCAATAAATCTGCGGCGGGCACTAACAAAAGCGCCAGCAGTGCCACGTTGGGTGGAGGAAATCATGCAAGTGCATCCAATAACAACAATGCCTCCAGCGGTGGCGGCGGAGGCATAAGTTCAGTTGTAAGTATAAATTATAACAGGTACTTGTGAAATTCAATACATATCATTATATTAATTATATTACAGGATCTACGTGACATCACCGACGAGATACGCAAGCTGAAGGCAATTATTGTGAAGCACGAGAATCGTATACGCGCTTTGGAAGCGGCTGTACGCGCACATGACGACGAAGCGGACGGCATCGCTACGAAAGCTTCAGCAACAGCAGCGACTAATAATAGCAACAACGATGCCAAAGCGGCAGCGGCTGGAGCAGCAGCGGAGAGTAACTCTTCCTCCTCCAATAAAGAAAATAATGACAACAACAGTGCCAACGATCACGCAGCCGCGCCCGACGATGTGTAAAAATATTGATTGATTAGAGCTCTGCGATGCTTCGTTTTTTGATTTCGTTTATTAATTAATTATTACGTTTATCTTTTTATTTTTGTATTTATTTAATAATATTTTTATTTTTGACATTTTAATTATTGCGTATTTTTCACTTAAATAAATTACTTTCTTTTTATTTGTTTTTAAATTGAATTGAATTGAAATCAAAGCAAACAAAAATTAAATAACACTGACCTAGCAAAAAGTACATCCGCCCTGGTATAGGAGGAGAGGAAAACCATAAAAAACAAATTTTATTTAAATATAAATTAAAATGCATAAATATCAAAACCAAACAAAATAAAAAAAAGAAGAAACAAATATTTAATTTTTAATTTTAATTTGTTATAAGTGCGAACTACTGGATTACAATTTGTTAACATTTTTTCAAATCTAAAGAAAAAAAACAAGCAAAAACTAGCAGAATAATATTTTTAGCTAGCTGAGAAAACTAACTACCTTTTTATATAATTGTTTAATATCTCAAAGTAAAAAACAAAAACAAATTTACAGTAATTATATTATATGTTAAATTAAAAATACTACCTAATGCTAATTTTTATATTAAGCTATTTGTATTTGTAAAACGATCGATATGAAAACTGTGCACAGGTTGTGTTACTTACATCTCGTACATATGCTTAAATATACACAAATTGTAAATATATTTCAATTTTTCACACATACATATTGAGTGGGAGTTGCCGTCTATCCTTATTACTGAAGAAGTTATTTTGACTGCCAGTCGCCGTCAGCAAGATGCAATTTTGCTGGTTGGCATGCATTATGGCATTGTCATCCGTTTGCAGAAAAACCCCCGGCGAGCTATCCACTGATATTTTTTTTAAACAAACACGTTTTAATATTAACCTTTTCTAAAAGCGAAATTATCAGTAAAGATTCTAATCCGATGATAATAAACATAACCACGCCATCAGTTGTGCTTTTTTGGAAAAAATATCGCGCATGTAAGTCGTATCGGTAATTCTAACAATGATACTATCAGCAATGTCAATAAGCCGATGGCAATATACAAGATCAAGTCAACAACAATGTCGTACATGTCAAACTAGAAGATAAATCTAAAAATAAATAATGACCTCTGACTAAAAAGTTTGAATTTTCTCTCTTAATTGTAAATGAGTATAAAAAAGACTTTCTCAAAATGTGAAATTGAATTCATGGTAACTAACCAATTATAAATGCTTATAATTTTTTATACGCCCTGTGCCTTTTTTACTTAAAAATAGCTTATTGCAAACTAATGACATCCTATGCCAAATTAACAAAATTAATCATTGTACATCATATACTTATAGAATATTTACTTAAAAAGCATTGTTAAACTTTTTACAAAATAGTATCAAAATTCTAACTACTCAAATCCTATTATATAATGAAATCAAAAAAAAAAAAAAATATCGTTCAAGCGAAATTTCTTACCCATGTCAACACCAACGAAATTTAACTTAAGTTTTATTCTTATTTTCCTATAATCTTTTTTTATTAGTATACTTTTGTATTCGAAATACGTTTATTTTTTATTTTAAATTTTTTTATAAAAATAGTTTTTATTAAGCGAAATCAGAAGAATTTTTTATCAATTGTATTATTTTTTATAATTTTATTTTATTTATTTTTGGTTTTTTTTTTATTCTTTACCGCATAATTTCTTTATTTATAAAAATCCTTGTTATGTAAAGTTCAGCGTAATAAAAAACGATTGTAATAAACATTAAAAAAATATTTTGAAACAAACTGCTTCTTCGTTCTTTTCTCTTTTCTGTTTGTTTTATAATTTATTAAAATGAAGATATTAAAAATGTGTGTAAAATTAAATGAAAAAAAATGCCTGAAAATTGTGAATTATTTTCCTACCGATTTTTATAAGGAGAATTTTTTATACTAACAATAAATAAATAAATCTGATTGACCAAACAATAATGTGTAAGCATAAGCGTTTAACGCAAAACTTGAAAATGTGGAATTTATATTTGTTCCATGTATAATAAAGAAAAAGGTTTTTTTATAATAAAATGTATGCAATAAATATTATGCCGCATTATTTGTAGGTATTCTTTATATTGAAGGGGTGAAACTATTAACGTGGTTAGAGTGATGCTATATGAGAGTTAGCGGTCAAAAGGGGATAAGACCCAAAATTTTCGAATTTCTTTTTTTTTTTCTTTGCCTTTTCGAATACCCTAAATATCGGGTATCTATGTACCGGTGATGTGTTTCGAAGCGCCATATGTCTAAGGTCAGAATGTATCGCGATTTGGTGACGGTGGGATGTCAGCAATCGGGGTTCTATTTTGGTGCGATATAGATCTTCCGATTCTAGGTCAAATTCCGTACGATATTACTTGCCAACAATTCTTTCCTAAGCTTTTTGTTTTATGCTAATCTTAAGTTTTTCTAATTACCTTTTCATTTGTATAAGTCGGGAATCATCCGATTTGTATGCAGATTTTTTATGTTGGAGCTATGTTATCTAAGTAAATACTGACACACAACATGAATGGATGCGAAAAGGTGGGCCAATACAAAAAAAAATGTTTCTGCACGGCACCAACTTTTGGCTGGTAAAGGCAAACCTCCTAAAATAAAAATATCATGTAAAGATATTTTCGATTACAGAGAACAGTAATTTGTCTATAGACAAAAGTGAACAATTTAATATAAATTTACAGATAATAGGTCTGTTGACATACACAATAATCATTATGTCTGTTCCATTACTATAAAGTTTCTGAATGCACAAAATTAATTTGTACTACGGCTAAGCTAAAATTTTCTACACTACTTACTCAACAGTTTTTGATTGACAGTTCCAAACAGCTGTTTGTGCAAATACGTGTTTGTAAAACTTTATCGTCGATAAAAATAATTAATAATAAACTGAAGCAAGTAGAAGTTAAGTTTTAGAGGGAATACGCTTGTAGACGTGCTGTTTGCATTCATATATTTAATTTTTTTTTACTTTACAAATTTATGAAATGACGGATAACAGCTGACTTGACACCTATTTTTGTAAGAACTAGTTTTGATTCGATACCCACAAGATATCGATGCTTTTACTCATTATTTATATCGAATAAAAGTATCGATGCCACCAAAAATATCGGAAGAAAGTATCAAATATGTACTTGTATCGAATACTCTTTTAAAAAGACAAATTACGCTACTTAACACAAAATTAGCGTCAGCCACCTCAAATCAGAAAAGCTGATTTCGAAGTGATTAATCAAAAATCAGTAATCAGTGATTGCGTTTTAGAAACGGCATAATGAATTAATTGTAAAATTTTTGAAAATCATTAAATTCTAGTTGGCGAAATGTTTTAATTTCCTTCTAAAAATATTTTTATATAATTTTTGAATGATTTCGAACTTGTGTTGAGTTTGTCAACTGTCAAAGTATTGAGAAATCAAGCTGACCTGAAAAAATGTTAAAATGGAGAAAAAGCGTAAACAAATAATCAAAAGTAAACAATGATTTTGACAGCGGATGTTATGGACCACAAAGAAAGAAGCAGAATAAGTTGCTGGTGACTTCACCTGGTATAAATTCATCTTGAGTACAAACTTTCAAATAAGCAGCACATCATGTTGAAATCATGATGTGCTGCTTACATACTTACATCTCCACAAAACCATTAGTATTTCTTTTTCCACTTATTTCTATTAAAAAACCACAACAAATTCACTAAAATTTATAAAATACACTCTTGTTGACATTTAGTTTTTTGACAGCTCTTTTTTTCGGCAGCTGAAAGTTCTTGCAAGTGAAATTTAAAATTCAAATTGTACCTAATTTACTAAAAAATTTGTACCTAAATAAGCGTGGATGTATCTAAAATAGTATACTTCATTGGTTCATTGTTTTTGTAAGAAATTTTATTTCCATTTAAATGTTAAGTTAGGTAATACTGGCTGGCCGAAGCCACGCATAGACCTCTTAGCCTCTTAGCGAAACATAACAAAAAATTAAAACGCTATAGTAATTGTAATTCATTCTCTTTGAGATCAATGCTCTCTTTATATTCCATAAAATTATTAGTATTGAAATAACAGCAGTTAATTTCTTTACATTTAATTAAGGTTAAATTGTTGCACCACATATACAGTGAATCACAATATTGATCACAAAAAAATACGACAAATCGAAATGTAAAGCGAAGAAAAGTTTTTCCTCATCTGGATGAACATAAGGAGAAAATAGATTTTTAAATCTGATATCCATTTTTTAAAATTTTTCAGCCAAAATTTGTTTCAAAGCTTACAGCTCTGTTATACAATGCAAAAATAACTTTTTAAATAGGTTAACATTTATTCGTAGGGTCAAAGTCTGAACATATCTCAGTTGGGACGGGTTCTAACTCTCTTAAATTTCGTTAAGAGAGAAATTTTCTCATACATCCTACAACAACTGACTTCAAATGGAGAGGCTTAGCAACTTACACCACATCAAGAGCCTTGTGATCCCAATATAAGTCCTACAAAACTAAACAAATGTTATCTTTTTTTGGGGTGGAAATCGTACGAATAACAGCACTATGTGGTATACGGGACAATAGGAGATTGTCATAAGAAGTTTTGACTAAATGAACACATTTAAAAAAAAAATTTCTTAATTTCTAAAATTCTTATGACTTTTACCCTCTTTCCCACCAATAAACATCATTAGATGTGTTTAAAGATTATGAAAATGAAGTTTAGATGTTAATTTTTACATTGTAGCGATCATTTATTTTTAATTTTATTGGTTTTATCAGGCTTAATGAACGTTCGTCTTATCAGTGATCTTAGTTCTTTGTTTCTATTTCAGCATCCTATGTGAGTTACTTAAATTTGAAATCGTAATCCAAAATTTCTGAATAAATGACAATTTGTTCACTGAATAGAGATGGTGAAATTAACCTTCACAACTACTTATTCTTTATACTTATTTTCGTTGTTTCTCATTGCATTCGAATTGGAAAATTATTTTTGTGTAATGTTATCCTTTATAAATAGCAATAACAAAGCTGTAAGCGTTGGAATTAACCAATACAGTACTTTGGCAAGTTCAATTTAAATAGATACTTACTTTTACAAAATATTTTTTTTTTTTTTTTTTTGTAATTTAGGTTCAAAATTTTTTCAGCCAATAACAAATTGTACCTTAAATGGCCCAATTCTACCTAATGTAACTTTGAAAAAATCGGAAAAAGATACCTACTTTGCAGCACTGCTCTATTCAGCGTTGCCGTTTTGGGCCAAATTTGGTACGTTTTTTTCCTCTTGGTAGGTTAAATTTAATTTTGATAACTTTTGGCAGAATTGATATTTTATGGAAATAGAATATTTGTTTTTTTATTTTTCACTAGAAGAAGAAAATATTTTTTTATTTGTTGGTGCATTCTTTGCTAGTAAATTTGTAAAGTATGTGTCTTACATAAACTTTTGCTAGCCCTGTCTTTACCAAAATGTGTATGTGCATCAAATTTTTAAGTAACTTTATAAAAAACAACATCGATATTGATTATAAACGTGCAAATAATCATATTGGAAACTCAAAAAGTTTTATCGGAACAAAAGCCGAAATTTTTATGGATGCTAATTTTTAAATGCTAATGAAATAATTGAATCTAAAACCAAAATACTAAGTTTTTATATTGAATTTTTAAACTAACTTAATTTGAAATTTGGTTTGGAACGCGAGGACATAAAACTTTTGCAAATAATTACACCAGCCAAAGTGCTTTCCAATGATGATTTATCATTTATCAATATTTAAAATTTCCCAATCTCGTAGACTGTGACCCCGATTTCATTACCACACAGTGGAACTTTTTGAGGATAAGCGACACAAATCTCTCAATAGATTTTGATATTGATGCATTTTAGGAATATGTATTATCAATTCAAAATGGATTGAATGAAAAGGGTTTCACCGATCTCGCTAACTTTATTTTTAATTTAATTTCGCTACCACAAAACTCTGCAGCAGCAGAACGAAAATTTTCGACGCTTTTGTTAAGAAAAACAAAGTTAAGAAATAAGCACAACTAATAGTATAATGCTTTGTAAAGAACTTGTTAAAAACAACGATTCGCACTATGTATGGTCAGCCAAGAAAGATTTGAGTAGCAACTAAATTATTTTAATTAACAATTATCTATTTTTAATCATATTTATCATATATAAAAATTATTGTGAATTTTTCAGATATGTACTTTAAGGTGCCTCAAGAAAAAAAATCTTCACCCACCTAAAAATGAAATTTTGTTTAGTACGTGTTGCAACAACTTTTTGTTATTTGAAGTTATATGTAAACACAGACTTAATGAACAAATGTAGTTTTCACAACAACAATGTATATAGAGACAGGCAAATCATACGGCCGTTTCGGTATCCGCCACAATTCAGTGATCTTAGTGATAGTTCTTAATCTTTCAATATTCTATATAAACTACTAATATTTGAAATCATAACCCAGAATTATAGATTTGATTCCAAATATCTTCACTGAATAGAGATATTGAAAAAAGTACCACTACCGTTCTATATACTTATGTTGTTGTTGTAGCTAGTCTGCATAACAGTTCGTTATTTGAAAGCCCAGTACATGAGAGAGTATGTGTGTTTGTGAGAAAATGATTCTAGGTGTCATTTTTTTTGAACGGGTCCAATTCGATCAGTTCATGATAGTCTTTAAGAAACTATGAAAATTAAATATAGAGGTTAATTTTCAAAGTCAGGGACTTAAGTTTATGTTAATTTCGTTATTTGAAGTTATATATAAACAGACTTTTTGTTTTGTAGTGAGCTTGAACCACCTAAAATGCATATGTAACATATGTAAAACTGATCTCAAAGATATATGTTTATTTTTTAAACACCTTTTGTTTGTAAACACACGCTGTGCCTTTAAAATATATACATTTTTTATATAATATCTAATGTCAATAAATGCTGCAAAACGCTGTTTTTCAACTTGAGAAATTTTGGTAGGTTACAAATAATTTTGGTAGCTTTTTGGGACCAATTTGGTAGGGCAGAAAATTTCGAGAAGCAACACTGGGCTTATTGTATATTTAAAAAAAAAAAGTTAATTTCACTTTTCTGCTACTAAAATCACAACCATGGCGCCCTGTATTCATCGCTTCTTTCGAAATGGAATTCATTGGTCATTCCATTTTTGATAGTTTTGTGGGGAGAACGTGTGTGTACCCTCATTTCATTCATTGTGAACAAAAGAAAAAGTTAAAAAATAGAAGAAATTATTAGAAAAGTCTAAAAAGGTTATAAAATAAAGAATCGTGGAATAGCTGAAAATTAAATACAAAAAAGTAAGATAAATTAAAGCAACGTAATCAACGAAAAGTAAAGGAAGAGAAAATTACATAAGTGAGAATAGAAAAAAAGGATCAACAAACTTATCAAAGGAATTTAATTGCATAAATTAAAACCATTTAAATTGCAACAGAAAAGTACTAATAAAGCTATCTCGCTGCACCAGATAGGCGAATGATTTAACTGCCAAAAGGAATTTCATCATATCGTTCTACAGACACACCGCACATGCTCGAAAACTTGCAAAAGCAAAGCAGTATACAGTACAGTACGTACCCGAGAAAAGCGACTTAAAAACGAAAATAAATTATTTGCCAATTGGATATTGCAAAGATCGATTTAAAAATTTACATCCTAAAAAGATGTTGTGCAGGACCACAACTACAAATGCCCTAAGAAAAGTTTCTACTGAGACCACCAGCACTGGAAGCTTTTTGGATAATAATAAAAACAAAAGTAAATTCGTTTGCGATAGTTTAGCAAAAGAGATTTGTACTAAAAACAAAGAATTTCTTTGATTTGGATTTGTACATTTTAAAATTTTTTCTTGTTTTTGGTAATTAAATTACAAATTACATACAAACAACCAAAGAGTTGCTACAACTATAAATTTAGTAGAAAAATAAATTTTAGTATGTCGAATAACAGAAAGAATTAAAACAAATGCAAAACTAAACTAAGTTTTGAACTTAAATAGAAAAAAAATCTGCTGCATATAAATTAAAGCAAAATTGTTAATAACAATAATACAAAGTAAAAACGGAAGAAAAATAAGAAGCTTCACGCAAAACCATTCGCTAAGCAAGAAAAAGTACAAAGTATCAATAGAAAGATTCAAGAAGTGCACAAGTAAAATTGATGAAGTCTAGCACAACCTCAGAGGAGCATCAGAACGGAATAGAAAAAAAGACGGGAAATATGTCAGTCATGAATTCAAAATCCAGCAAAGTCGTTGGCAAATTTAATTTATTTTCTCATTTGAAATATGAGCATTTGGTTGCTGGAATTTCAGGTGGAGTAACGTCCACATTGATATTGCATCCATTGGATTTAATTAAGATTCGTTTTGCCGGTAAGTTTAAAACTTTATGCATTTCTTTTCTCATCAAGCTTTGTGTAGATTGGTTTATTTATGACTTGACTGACTTTGAGCAAATAAAGGGGCATTTTTTTTGGGAGGGGGGGGGGCGCGGAGAACTACCCCAAAAGTGGCGTCAAATTATAAAGTGACAGAATAGTAATGTTTCTTCAGATCGAGATGGAAACAGATTTTTAAAATTAGATAATTCCTTCAGGTTCCAAAAAAGCCTTGAAAATACCGAAACTTCGACAATAAATTATGATTTGAAATCGGTGTTGCATTTATTATTATTTTTTTTTTTTTTTAAGTTTCATAGTTTTAAATAATTATAAGCTTCAAATATTTTAGAAATACATACATGCATAAGAATGTAACATGCATTTACATTATGTACGTTGTACACAGAAGCATTTTACTAGGTAAAAGCACTAAAACCGAAAAGGACAATCGAATTAAAGTTAATTCCAAACCTACTTAGAAAACTTAAGTCAAATCTTAAGATTTTAGGAAGTTACATACAAGTCAAAAATTGCTTAAGTTTGCTGGCCAACTAAGATTTCCGAACTTAAGAATTCCGAGCGTACACTGTATTCCCTTAGCTCTTTATTTATTAAGTATGAACGCATTCCTATAGAAACTAAAAGCCAGCTGTCTGAATTCTTATCATCGGAAAAGTTTGTTAATTCCTAATTGTAGAATAATAAAGTGTTATTGTACTCAAATTTATAAATATGTAGTAATATTCACTATTGCCTTCACACATGTGCCATTCATATAAAAATATTCATTAGACACGACAACGTCCACACTCAGACAGTCAAAGTGCAAATAAATTGTATTGGAATTGTTGCATTGTATTGTGCTTTATTTGCTATTATACAATAGTGTGGAAATATACATATATTTAAGTATGTATGTGATACATTTTATGCATCCCAAAAATTGTACAATTGCAAAGAAAATTGTATTTTTTTTATCATGCGTTCAACACGTGACTTTACAATGTCTGTGGAAAATTTTATTGCACAAATAATGCTGATCTGACAAAATATTCCATTTATTAAGTATGACAATACTGGCAGTGCTTGCAAGTGAATTAGAGGAATTAGAGTGGCTGGCAATAAAGAAGTTTCAACCAAAGGCTTTTTATGATATGACATACACACTAAGTTTAGTATTTCTATGGAAATGTAAATATGAGTAGCAGAAGGGAACCCTTTGTTTGGTTTTATTTTTTAAATAAACACTATAATATTTTTTGCTGAGCTTGTACTACACACATTTGCCATTATAATAAATGGCATGTCTTGAGTGCTGTCTGTATATTTATGTGATTTTAGCTAACCCAAATAAATAATAAAAATCGGTGTAAATTTCGTAATTGTTCCGATTAAAAGCTATAATCATTTTATTCTTTTCACTGCATTCTGTATTGATGTTTTGGTGCAAAACAAACAATTTTAATTAAATTAGCATATTTATTTTGAACTTATGATCAGCAGATCAATATATGCTTGTTTACTGCTAAATTGCTAACGTTATTGATGTTATTGGTATTCAGTACTGTTGTTGTTCTTATTTATTGTAACACTAAATCCTATTATTATTATGTGTTAAGAATTTGCTATATTTGTTTACCAAAGATAACGTATTAAAACAAACCAATTTTTTACGCATTCAATAGTTAATTGGAATTTTATAATTTTAGTTTTAGAAATTAATTACAAGAAACTCAATGCAATTGAATTTGGAAATTATTTATTGTTGTGCTTTTAAAATCCTTCCGAACTTAAAAAATTTCATCAATTTTGAGTGGAATTAGACACAAAACTTTGTAAATTTGAAATTATTTAGATTCCACCTGTAATATTGATTAAAGTGGCAGTTTAATATCGTGTATACTCAGCGCGTGAGATCTATAAGATTTCTTCTTTTTTCTGCAAAGTGGGAGTCATTTGAAAAATTTAAATGCGTTTTCTGCAAAATCGCGTTTTTTGAGTTATGGCAATCTTTTAGTAAATGAGCGATATGTATTTACGATATGAGAACTATTAGTTTTTGTTGTCTACTTCCGTTTAAGATTAAGATGTTTTCGCTTTTCTTCCTCTCTCTCTCTCTCATATTGGTCTTATGCATATTTGTCGCTTCGATTTATATAAATAAACGCACTTGAAATAGATTTTATATTATCTTGTATTTTATATTAAACGCAATTCAGGAAGAAAATCTAAATATTTTCAAGGCAATTTTTTTGCTAAATGAATGTACATACAAACATTCATTATCTTTTAAGTGAAAATAAAAATTGTTTCGTATTTGAAAAATTACTTTTATTTCCGAGTATTAACAATAATATTTAAGAAAGATAAACATGAAATCATGCCACATTTAAGCAATTAATTCGTAGAAAGTAAAAGCTAAAAAAAAAACATAATAACGTAACACAAAAGAATACAAAAGGTAAGGTAAAAAGAATTGAAATTTTCGATTTGCAGAAAATTCAAGAAATATGTATCTCTTCAACATCTTGTACAATATACGAAATGCGTACAGCTAAATTAAAGCATATATCAGCTGTTCTGCTTAATAGAAAAAACGCATTCACACATACAAATACACAATCATTTTTGAAAAGAGTGAGGTCATTTGTATTCGTATCTCTTACTTTTACTACAACCGAGAACGAATGCTTGCCGCCTCATCAACTCATAGCCATTTTTTTTGCTACAAAAAAACTTGTTTTTATTTCTCGTTTATTTTATATGTGAGCTTGTGTATGCACAGCAAACTCACGTGACAACAGTGTGACGGTTATTGTTGTTATGGATTTTGGGATTTTTTCACATACCTACATACATTTACTTCAATTTTTGTAATTTTTCAATATCCAATAAAATTTTGTGCTTAGTGTATCTTTTCATACGCTTGTTGCCATGTCCGCAATATTTTCACACTTGTGTTGGTTGTATGATGAATGAGTCATCGAGCACTCCATATAAACACGCGCACGAATATAAATACAATTTTATACATTTTTATGTACATATTTACAACTACTACCAGTTACAAAATATACATATGTATGTATATCTGGAAATCAACTTGAACTGCTACAATCCCGTTTGTTTTGTGGGTTATTAACTTACATTGAAAATGGTTCCTACTAGTGTATTGTAGCTGCTACTTGTTTTGGTGCAAAAATATTAAAAATCAAATCAAATTGCATCATTATGTCTTCTTTACTATTAAATTCAAAGTATTCACATTTTTTTTTTAGAAAATTTTATAAGTTGCTAATTAAATTAAAATTTTTTGTTATTCTCGAAAGTATTATCACTCATACGTAACGCTCGTATCTTTTTTCGAACCAAAAACTGTATATTTCTACCAAAAACTTTTAAAAAACTAAATCGATTTGAAAAAAAACTATATTTCGCGGTATGAATTTTTTTCAATGAGAATTATCAAGGAAAGCCATTTATTCATCATCTTTATCGTCTTCGTTCTCCATTTTTATATCTCCTTCTGTAGTTGTATTGAATTTGTGCTTGGAAGAAATTTAACGAAGCGATTCCGGCTTTATTATGAAGTATTTATAGAAATCAACGCATGGATATTTCAAGTTACATTTGACGATAAGAATCGCCTTCAATGTTTCCACTTCTTTCAAAAGTATACTCGCAACGAGTTGCCATTGTTTTCTCAGACGTTTTGCATTGCGATTGATAAATTTGAATTTCCTAGCGTTCAAAAATTGTATGTTTTTTTCTTAGTATAAACGCGGTATTTTGGTAAAAAAAAAAGCGGTATGCGGTTTTTGAGTTGAAAAAACGGTATACTACCGCGAAAAACTGTATAGATACGAGCGTTACTCATACGCCTTATGCTTGGTTTTCACTATGTCGTATTCCCTGTCAAAGAGATAGAAAGAGCGAATTTCCCATATGAAATTTGCCAACATACTGGTAAATATGACTGAATTTGACATAATGAAAACCAAGCATTAGTAAACAATTATTTTGTTTTAATATATTTTATCTTTCTTAAAAGTTTGCATATAGATTAGTGATTTTTAAATTGTTTATGTTGGTTAAGCGTTATTCCAACCACAATAATTGCAAAATTGAGAATATGACGTCGAATATTTCTTTCAGCATATCATTTTAATTATTCATGTGTTGTCATGTCACCACCTTGCCATGAAACTAATAAAGCAATTTAGACAACACTTACATAAACTATCGCCAGAACAATCCGATTTTAAATTTATTCTCCTGATGTGGTTTTCATTAGTTTTCTTGCACCATCCTCATTCTCTTATGAATTCGGGCTCAAGGTGAATTTGTAACAGGTGAAGTTACCAGCAACCCATTCTTCTTCCCTCTTCGTGGTCAATACCATAGGCTGTCAAAATCATTGTTTACTTTTGATTGTTTGTTTACATTTTTTCTCCATTTTTACATTCATTGCTGCCGCCATTATGGCCGCAAAAGCAGATATGCTTTGTTGTACCGCTGATTTTGACATTTAATGGTATGTGACGCAACAACAAAGATGTCCTGTTTTGGCAAGGTGAAATTCTTATAATCTCGTTATCATCTTATTCATGATTTTACCTTGTTCAGGCTTATTTCTCAACCAAATTGTGATACTGAACAGCTGTTTTGGGCACTTACTCTCTGAGATGACTTCCCACTATTAAATTCTGGGGGAGAAAAGTGGTGAAATGTACATTGCATTGCCATACCACTCTCTCAATGTTAATCGAACAATATATTATTCATACTACATATCTGTGGTGAAAAGAAATAATAGCTTAAGTCAACTTGGCCCCCGAATTTCTATGTTTTTTAAAACAAAAGTTACGAAATATGAAACCGTGTTAACTCGAAATGAGAATTCCATACTTAAACGATTACTGCTTTTGACCACAGATATCTTGTTTAATAAAAAACTGAAGCTGAAAATTTGAATGTATCGGCTGCATTTGATGTGTTTTTTTTTTTCATAGAAGCGCTTACGTAAACAAATCTGAAACAAATACGTAAATATATTTTAATTAGCATATTAAATGTTTGTTTTGTTTTTCATTTCATCTTCATGATTCTTATGCTCTTAGCTACTTATAAGGTTTCACTCAAATTGGACGTTTCATTGGAATATGTATGTATGCACACTATAATTCAAATTAGTAGTATGCACATATTTCTTTCAGTTCCCAGAATTTCAAATGCGTAATCAAATCGAATATTTTTCGAGTTTTGTTTCGTTTTTTGAGCACCTAATTATATTATATATAGCAAAGACGTTCTGTTAAATTTCTTTAGGGTACCTACTAGATTTTTGTGTTTTCATTTTTCTGGCAATTACTAAAAACAATAATCTAGTTTTACCCGTTAATTAAGTGCTTGAATAATGCTACTATTAAAGCTAGTTAAAAGTAAAACAATATTTCATATGCAATTTAATAAAAAATATTGTATATATACAAAACTTCACTAATAAGAGACAGAAGTTGCTAAGACAAAAGTTCTAATCTTTAGCATATACGCGTATATTATAATCAACTATTAATAGCAGCAAATGGCGAGCCCCCTTTTTCTGTTGTTATGTCGTCCACATGCTTTGGTCATTCAGGAAAATACCAAATAATATTAAACATATCTCGATTTGTTTCTTATAATCATGAGATGTTTTTTAATCGCATATACACATATATATTTTTGATAATGTGTATGTATTAAGCGTGCTAAATATTTGCCTCCTCTGTCTTATTTTTGGTTTGTTGTTGTTGGCTGTTTTTGTTGCCAGTGCTATTCATTTGCGTAGATACATAAAACCAAATAACAACCAACGAAATGAAGTGGCCGAACACAACATCATCAATTTGCTGCTAAGTCATGTGCTTATCTCTTTACGTGTGTTGCTGCTGTTGTTGTTTCTTTTAACAATCGCAAAGAAACACAAACATACATATATATATTTGACTAAATTTTGAATAAAATTTTGTTTTTAATTTTTTACTAAATGTTTTTGTTATTGCGCTTTGTATTGTTGTTGTATAATCTATTGAACTAAAGCGAAAAAGTGTGAAGAAAAAGTACAGCTGACTCCATAGTCGATATTTGTGTCATTTCATTTGGTTGGTGAAACTTTGTAGAAAAATTCAGCAATCCTCACCAAAGCAGTTTTGAACTCAAAAATCTTAATGCAAAATCTACACAAATACTTTACGAAAATAACAAAGCAAATCAGGGCTCCTCTAATTACTACTCCTTATTTCAGGCATTGGAAACAAATTTATACTCCATTTGTCGATCGTATTTCAACTGTTGTTATCGCTTTTTTCTATTACGTAAAAAAGTTGTCATATTGCAAACTATAATGCCTTCAATATATTATAACAACAACACAAATATAAGCACGCGTATCTACTTTTCAGACAGAAAGAAAAACAAAACGTCGTCATATTCATATTCTATTTAAATAAATATTAATATGATGAAACTGGCACGTTTAGGAAATACATAAGCATAAGTATATAAAATGAAAACAAAACTAGATAAGTTCGAGTGATCAATTTAGGTATTGCAAATAATAAATTAACTACAGTAGTTTGGCTTATAAATTTGTAAGAAAATAATGATTAATTGAAATTAGTATAGAATATTCTGCATGTACATGTAGTGCCGAAGTCAAAACCATAGTGGACATAGTGCATTTCTGTATTGGCCAATTTCGTTGACCCAGTTGCCGAACGAATTATTCATAGGGCAATCTTTCAGCACTAAAATACAGGCGGAGAGAGTTTTGAGTAATAAAAGAGTTTGGCGTTATTAGCAATAAATCTCTCTCTCTCTCTCTATCTTGTTAAATATCACAATTCCGTTTCTCTTCTATTTTAGACGAGTTTCTTAATATTTGGTTTCTTTCACAATACTCGTTTTTAACTAATTAATACACCCATATATTATTTAAGTAGAATCTAATTAAATATTATAAAATACTTGCTTTCATAATTAAGTAATAGTTATTTCTAGCAACGTTCTTTTTTATTTACATAAAAACCTACAGTAAAAACAAAAAAAGCAGCAAACAAAAATATTCTTGACGTCAAAACATTTGTTAATTTATGTGTGCCTACAATTCTATCGAGACAAATATTATTGTTTTATATTCACAATAACATGATTTTTTTATTTTTGATATTTATTAATTAAATTCAATTTCCATTTGTTACAGTAAATGATGGGCGAACTGCAGCTGTGCCACAATATCGCGGTTTGGGTAGTGCATTCTCAACAATTTTGCGACAAGAAGGTGTTCGCGGCTTGTACAAAGGTGTAACACCGAATATATGGGGCTCTGGTTCATCATGGGGATTATATTTCATGTTGTAAGTAGAAAAAAATATGCATAATTTCCTTTTTCTGCATTCAAATATAATTATTCTGTTCTTTTTTCTTATAGCTATAATACGATTAAAACATTTATTCAGGGTGGCAATTCAACACAACCTCTTGGTCCAGCATTGCATATGTTGGCTGCCTCCGAGTCTGGTATACTAACATTAGCCATTACGAATCCCATTTGGGTGGTAAAGACACGTTTGTGTTTGCAATATGGTGCAGAAGAAGCTGCTGGCAGCACTGCATCGAAGGCAACACACTACAAAGGCTTAGTCCAAGCATTAGCACAAATCTATCGTGAGGAAGGTGTACGTGGTTTATATAGAGTAAGTTTCGACAATATAATTAATTATACATATATAATATAAATTTCATATATTTATTTTTCAATTTTTGTTTATTTTTAGGGCTTTGTTCCTGGCATGCTGGGCGTTTCTCATGGCGCATTGCAATTTATGACGTATGAAGAAATGAAAAATTATTACAATGAATATCGAAAATTACCGATCGATACAAAATTGGTAAGTTTTATAAAGTTTTTCTATTTCATTTATATTGCGAAATATATGAGTTACTAGGTGAGGGTATCTTGAAAAGCATGTAGCGCTATTATTAGGTTTATTGGCCAGAAGAATAAAATCACATGATAATTTAAATACTTATATTTTTATACAGCTAGATTTCTTAGTATTTAATAAATTAAAAAAAAAAAATTGTTTGGCATTTGTTCAAAAAACAAATATTCATATCACATGAGAGCAGTATTTATGTCTTTTGAAAAAAAAAAAATGATTTTTCATTATTTATTTCATGTGTTAGAAACAAAAAAAAACAAATTTTGTTTCTATACCTTTATCAATTTATTGATAATTTGAAATAAAGTTAAGGCGGGTACATTGCACTTATTTTTGTCATTTTGATTTGGTTTTTAAAATAATGTCAATAAAAAATAATTTGCCTCCTTTTTCTTTTGTGTTTATCAATTTCATTGCTCTTCAATGTCGCGACTTTTGTATATTTCTGTTTTCTTTTCTTTTATGACTTCATAAACTGTTATAGAAAAATATAATTTTTAATCTATGTCAATTGTCTGATATGTGTTTTTGTTTTTATAACAATTGTAATATTTTAATAAAGATATTATGGATTCCTAGTATTATTATTAGGAAAATATGTCATTTGAGTATATGTAAAGCTATGACTAAAATAAGAGTAAACATAATAAACTTAGTCTTAGAATTACTTATAGAGCTTACACTGGAACCCCTCAAAACTGTTGGCATTATTTTGAAAACTACTTTTTCAATGTAATTTCGTAATTTTTGCTTTGTGGATTGAACAAGCCACTCTTGGACATAAATTTAGTTTTTTTTCTGTCTTTAAGATGCAAATTATTTGTATTATGACACTCATGACTTACATATATTTTATAAATATATTACTGAACATTTTTTTTTTTTACTTGATATGTAACTGTTGCCCTTTGTCCCTTATAATAATGTAATAATGAGAAATACTACCATGTAGTTGTCACATTATTTCTGTAATAAATCAATTTTGTTATTTTTTTTTTTTTTTTGATAAAATTTAAATGTGAACTTCTTCCGATTCTCAAATTTGTAAACATGACACCTCCGATGTTTTGAATAAAATTATAGTTTCCTTAACCCTACTATTTTTTATTCCACTTGAAACATTTCCTTCTTATGATTCATAAATTTATGAATCTTTGAGTTTTCAAATTAAATTGGTACTGCTTTATGTCTCCAGTTTCCTTCATACAAGCCATAAATAAATTTGTAATTTTTATATTTTACTATTATTTTAAATATTATACATATTAATTATTTTTAATATCCTTCCTTTCACTTACTCTACTTATTATATATTTACTTATTTTTGTTTCTGTTCTTTTTTATATATTTCAGGCTACATCAGAGTATTTAGCATTTGCAGCAATATCAAAATTAATTGCTGCAGCTACAACATATCCATATCAAGTTATACGTGCACGTTTACAAGATCATCATCATAACTATAATGGTACATGGGATTGCATAAAGCAAACATGGAGGTACGAACGTATGCGGGGCTTTTATAAGGGTCTTGTACCATATTTAGTCCATGTTACACCGAATATTTGTATGGTCATGCTCATATGGGAGAAGTTGACAAATTAATGATAAATCATATAGTATATATACTTGTCTATTCATTTGTATAAGTGCGGGCAGAGTATGATATATAAGAATATGTGTAGGTCATACGATTTGAATGGTGAATTAATGAATCTTCAATGCAACAATATTACAGCATAAGCGTGAAAGTATACATTTTCTATAACATTAAACAAAATTATTAGCAGCATTAAACTATAAACATAAAAACTAAAAAAGTAAAACAAAAAACTTAAATACTATAGCAAAAATGACAAAACAGAAAAAAAAGTAAAATTATCAAGAAATGAAATAGCGTATTCAATTTATATTAATTTTTCTTTTGACTTTTTAACGTTTAAATATAAAGTTTTAATTGAATTCAATGCATTGTCTCCACAGTTAATTTTTTATTTTTATTTTGTATTATTGCTATTATTAATTTTGTATTTAATTTTTAGACTTACTTAGGCATATGCTGCAATCAACTTTCGTTCGAAATTCAAATCGATATCGTTTAGATTTCGAATTAAATTTCGAACTTCAGTGGAGTGAAGAATATGCCTGACTATTTAAGTTCTAGTTTTAGTTAAAAAATTCATTTATTTACTTAATGCAGAATTCTCTTTTTCTTTTTCCAATTTAGCATAGTATATGAAAATATTTTTAATTTCAAATCACATTCATGTAATTTTATGAAATACTGTAAATTTTATATATACATTCATACATACCTACATATAATTAAAGTTTTTCTAGTAACTATTGCTGTTGCGCCGATATTAAAAATTGTAGCAACATTAAAATTAATTTTGAAATGTGATAAAGCAATTGAAATTTATGCATCAATGTAGTAGCATTTTGTGTTAAACATTCAAACCGATATCAAATCAATGAAAAAAAATTTCTGCTAAGACCTAAACAAAAACGCTGCGAAAATAAAAAATAGTATAGCAACATTTTAGTTTATAAGATTAGTTTTAAAATTAGTTCATTTTTTATTTATTAAATAAACTATTGAAAACTATTATTTTCCATTAAAAACTTCACAAACAGAGAATGAAATCACATTCGCGTGCGCTACATTTACTTTAAAGTTTAAACTACAAACAATCAAGACTTTTTCTTATAATTATCATTTCATTTAAACGATAATGTGTGTAAACTATTTAGTTTTTAATTATTTATCATTTAGGACTTTAACTATTTAAGAAATTCGTTTGGCAAAAAGATTCTTCATGCTTTTATTTATGTGCAAAATTACTACAATATACTATGATGTTGTTAAGAACAGCTTCTTTTTTTTTTTAATTACCATGTAAGCAAAAGAAGCATATGCAAAAAAGTATGTAAATTTATAATTCGCTAAAATCAATTTAAAAGGAAAAACAATTTTTCAACAAAACACAAAATGAAAAAAATTAAAGAAAAGAAGTAAGCACAATTTAAAAAATGATAAAAATTGGAGCAAATGAAATGAAAATTCTAATGTTACTATGTTTTATTTATTCACTTTTTCACTCGCTGTTGTGCCAAAGCCCAAAGCAAAAATTGATTACAGCCTTCACTTCTTACCCTACTGCTAATGGCCAGACTTGTTTTTTCAACTATAACATGCTCAGGTTACTCCTTTCTTTTATTTGCTATTTAGAAATTTTCACTATAGTCTTAAATTCTATACAAACTGTAAGTAAAATAAATAAGCAAGTAAGTTATACATACAATAATTGTATATTGAATATAGTTTTACATAAATGTTTTGACTAAAGTTTTGCAGAATCTCTTTGCTAATTGAATTTCAGTTTTTGTTAACAATACAAAACAAAAAGAAAACAAAAGTTTGTTTAAAAAATAAGTAAAAACTTCGCAGAGGTAAGCGTCTATATCAAAAAATTATTAATTTCAAAATTTTACTTTCTATCTCATTGCAGCTATGAGGGTGCTAAAGGTTTTTATAAAGGCTTACAAGCGAATATAACACGTGTTGTCCCTGCCACTATGATAACATTTTTAGTTTATGAAAATGTTTCAAGGTATCTGCTAAAACGTTCAAAGGAAAAAAAAGAGATGGTGGAAAAATCAATGTGAGGTGGTTGTTACTGGCAGTTTGCAGCTGTTTGTACCCGAAAGCTTTAATACTTGAACTTATTTTCTTTATATGCAAAAATATTAATGCCAAAGTTGTAATTATTTAAATATTTTTTTTTTACTATTTTAGGTCGTAACTTGTAATTAAAACAAAATAGAAACGCAATAATTCCTAATAGTTTTTAATTAATTGTTATTAAATTATTATTTTTAAGCTGTAAATAAAATAAATAATAAAAAAAATTCATCATTTGATGAAGTCAATGTAGCTGTGAGTGTTTGTTTTTCTTTTTGAATATTTCAATATGATATTTTTATATTTAAGTTATATTAGTATGAGAAGGGGGTGGTTACATTTAAAATTTCAAATTGCTGTTAAAAAAAAAAATTGTTTTTTTTTTTTTTGTAAAATTACTGTAAGTTTGAACAATAAAACACCAATCAGGAAATATTTCTTCATAGCGCTTACCAAATGATATCCACTTCATCAAAATTATATTGGCACGGAAAATGCGTAGTTCACCGTCGAGCCCATAGAATATACATCAACAATGTTTTACCCAGGTGACGACATGTATTTATTTACCCTTTAAATTTGATCGATAATTTAATTAAATACTTACAACTAACTAACTTGCTATAGGGTGTTGCCAAGTGAGCGAATTTTAGGTAATCTTACAAAACTCTTCAGGACCCAACCATTTTGTTTAAAAATAATCATAGTTTATGAAAATTTGAAGATTTAGAAAAAGAGTTTTTTATTTCGGCCTAGAACTCCTAAATTAGACCTTATAGCGAAAAACGATTCTTCAGTTTTTAAATAAGTCCTTGTGATAAATATGTTTCAGGGGGAAAAACAGTGTTGACCGGTGTAATAAATAAATAGAGGGGTTCAGGTTCAGTGTGTTGACTGTCTGGCAGTCTCAGCAAGGGAAAATGGGGAGCTGAGGGAGTTTGCTCAAAAAGAGAAGATTAGTTAGATTGTAAGAAAAATTTGTTGTTAAACTGTAGGTTCTAGCCCTGGACACTCAATTAACCAAACCTATAACCTACATTTTTCAACCCCTTAAACTTCCTCTGGGGAGCATAACTTTGGCCCATAGTTGGTTCACTGACAGTCTCAGCAGGTAAACTGGCGAAATATTTAATTTTGTTTGCCCCTAGAGCTGCGCAAAAAAAGAAGAAAATTTTATAAAAAATTCGTCTTTGATTTTTCAAATGTCCTTGACGTTTCCGTGCGACTTGTTATTTTAGCCTTTACTGTGAAAAAATACTTCGATTTTGGGACATATTCCGTTCCTATTTCATATAAACTTTCAAATTTCTGCGTTTTGTTCGTATCTTCCATAAGCGTTGGAAAGTACTTACGAGGTATCAACGTATCTTTAAAGCAACCTTGCAAACATGTTCACTACAAACATCACATGTTTTCAGTTCCGAGCGTGGTAAAACTTAATATTTGTAAGTTACTGTATTTTTTTCCTAAATTATTGCCGCACTGTGGGGGGCTCAAAATTTTCACAGTGAAGGCTAAAATAACAAGGCGCACGGAAACGTCAACGCCATCTACCACTGGGATGTAGTGCTTGTCAAACTTTCACACCAGCCTGAAAGTACGCTGTACTGTAATTGTTGAATAATAGTAATATTTATACACAGATTGGCATTAATTTTCTATAATTAGCCACAATTTATGGATAATGTCTAAAAATATGCAATACAAATTTGAATTTTTAAGAAATACTGCAGCTCGTCAGGGTAACCATGTTTTCAGAGAATGTTGGCAAATACCTTCTTTACGAGGGCTGTAATGTCCTCTTAAAATTATTTTAAAAAGAAAACAGTACAATTTCTTTTGCCGAAGCTGACATCTATATGTTAATTTTTTTATCATTAAGCATCGAAACTTTGTGGTTTTTCTTTCGCTTCTTTTTATAAAAAATTAACTATTGAGGAGATTTTTCAAATTGATACCAACGACGGATCCCTACTAATTATCAAGGTTGGTATTATGGTGCTCTACATTTTAAAACTAAAGCTTTTTTCGGACTGGACGTTCTTTTGGCATAGTCGATTCCACGCATTTCTAATTCGCATTAGTTATATTTACTTTTAAATTTCACGTATCTTACTTTAAGTTACAAAAAATGATCTGGTATAGGGTGAATTTGTTTCAACTTTTTAAACATTCCGTTTTGTTTCATGTTTTCTTTATATTTTTTTGGTTTTTTTACAAAAACTTTCAATCTTTTTGAAACACTGCGTTAGTTCAGTTACCACAAATAAAATAAAAAAAATATTACATTAACCGTTTCAATAGGGTAAAAAAGCCAGAGGAGATAGCGCAAAACCGAATCCGGATTCGTATTGTTTGAACCTCATTTCTTGTTACAATTTTTGATCAAAAGACAAAAGCCTCTAAAAGTTTGAACTTTCATGTGTCACCGGTGACCCAGTGATCCTCAATGGAAATGGACCAAACGTAAAAAAGTTCCTAATAAGTTTCCATTGAAGATTTTAGAGTCACCGATGACCCATAGCAAAACTTGTATTTCCAAAAAAGTAAAAAAAAAAATTAAAAATATGGGAAATCATGTTTGAGCAAATTGTTGGGCTAATTTTGTAAAAATTGTGAGCAGGGACCTAAAATAATTGCTATTTTTTGTTTAAGATTAAATTGGTTGTGACAAAAAAAATTACTTTTAAAAAAATTATTTTTATATCATTAGAAATCACCAATTAATTTTCTGGTCTTCCATGACTATTATAAATAAGAATATGTTTTTTGGTTATTCATGACCAATAAAAATAATAAAATTTTGTTTTGGTTATTTATAACCAATAAAAAAAAAACAATATTGTTTTTGGTGTACTACAACGCGGGTGAACGCGTTCGCCCAAAACTGCCCAGAAAGCGTTTCCGTACACAAAAAACTTGCAAATGAGAGCTGAGATGAGTAATTGTCTTCTTCTTCTTGCACGAAATAGCCCGCGCTTTTTCTTCGGGTAAAAATGTTAAAACTGTCAAACATCAGCTGTTTTGCTTATGTGAAAATATATTGAAAATTTGAAATTAATAAATAAATAACGAATTTTTAGAAAAATAAGTATAAGTAGAAGCTTCTGCTATTTCTGAATAATGCAAATGGTGACTGTGAACCAGAAGATTCTACAAAAGTAATCAGGCAAACAATTTATGTTTAATTTTTTTTAATTAATTTGTTATTTATTTATTTTCTTGTAAGATTTCACAATTTTTTATTTTATAAAATATCACAGAAACTTTGTTTTTTAAATTTAACTGTCGTTAAAATTTGACGTTTTGTTTCGTGCAAGAAAATATGTTTTGTGCGTTCCCGTACTTTTGTGCATATTTGTGTATCAGAGAGAGCATTTTTCGTTTACTTTCAGTTTACCAGAGTTTACTTAAAATGTACGGGAACAGACCTATTGATTGTTTTTTATGAATGATTTATGAATAAGCACTTAGAAATTTGTTTTGCAATTATATTGGCTATAAAAAAAATCCTTATTACCAGCAAAATATTTGATTTTTTGTTACAATTATGAATAACCAAAAAAATACTTTTTTTTCTTTATAATGGCTATGGATGGCTAAAAAAGTATTGGTCATTTAAAATAATTCGCAATAAATTTAAAAAAAATTATAATTTAAATTATAATTATTTAGTGATTTTTTCTAATATCGGTTATAACTTTAATGTCCCTGATTGTGAGCGTTTGAAATTTAACAAATTTAATTTGATCCACCACAGTACCGTTACAAAAAAAAATATTTGTAAATTTGTTTAATTGAAATTAAAGAATTCTCTTTCCAAAACTTCGAAATTTTTAAAAAATGGCAAAAATTAATCTTGTGACACCGGTGTCACCATGCTACCGAAAGGGTTAAAAGAATTGGTCTAAAGCAAATACAAGTTATTAAAAGAATCGGTATACAATTTAGTTATGCATGTTTCATTGCTGTTGTATATTGAATGAAATGATAACTTTTTTTTTCTCAATTTCCGCCGTGGATAATCGAAAATTTACTGTATCTAACAACTATGCACTTTTCATTATCCCAGTATGCAAATATCATGAAAACTTGTCTCACTTTTAAAGAGTGTAATTGAATTGAATTAATTTACTAACGCCCTAACACGCATTTTTCAAATTTTACAGGAGAAGCAAAAACATTTTTTTATTTAGAGTACTGCTTCGAGAATTTTTAATTTAAACTAAAAGAAAAGATCGTAAACTTTCAGTGCAGGTCTCTACAATTTTTGGATACATTTTATCATAATTTACCAAAAACTTGATATTGAAAAATTGTATGTTAGGGCCTTAGCAAATTAAGGCAGCGATATATGTATGTAAACATTTACTTAGTTTGTATTGTTATATTTTCTTTTACGTTGATATTCATAAACAATCGACCTGCAACAGCGACAAATATGAACTTGTTTTGTTTTTAGTGTATTTAAAACAAGTCGTGCAACAATAATTTTCATTTTCAATTGTCATTAAGAAATAAAATCGAAAATAATAGGTAACAAATTATCTTAATTAAAATTAAACAACATGAATTTTGTAGAGTTGAAACAATGAGTTGAATGAGTTCTTATCACTAATCGCATATATCATGTACGTTTAATATTTATATCCTATAGTAGGCATTTTTCAGATTGTCAGAATACTAGATTACAAAACCTCATGACCACAGCCATATAATATTAAAACGGTAAGATGGACAGATGAGATCTCTTTTCAAAATTATTATTTTAGATGAAGGTTTGAATACAAAATTTTTTTTTCTTTTATTGATGTTCTTTTTTTGATACCATCTACATATCTTAAAGTGGTTTGAGTCCCATAAAAAGAAAACAAATGATAAATGGACCTCGGTTTATTTTATGATGATTCCCAAAATATTTCGATTCTAGCGGTTACCGGCTAACAGACTCGAGACTTTGAGTTTTTGGTGGTAATTTTAGTAATGTTTTTCATTCGATATTTAAAATAATTTTGAAATTTTTTAGCATTCTGTCTATTACACTATACAACACTGTTTTTTATCCATCTCCAAAGTGGATGGTTTCTAATATTTTTTGGACCGCTGAATCCGAGTCTACCATCAGTTTTGTCGTAGCAACTCAAGTTTTGAGACATAGCCTTTTTTTTTTTGATTTTTCAATATCCGAATTTTATTAAAATCATCATATCTTTTCAAAAATTTTAATTATCTTTAATTTAAGAGTTTAGTTGATTCTCTGTTCCATTTTCGTCAAAAGTTATAGAGATTCGAAGTTGAAGTTCTGACCAAAAAAACGCTTTTTTCGAATAACCTATTTTTTGCCATTGTTAAGTTCTGAAAACGAAATATCCCATTGCTGATTTTACTCATAAATCGATAGCGTAAATTCTTGCGCAAAATCTAAGTACTCAGCGATGAGTTTCCGAACTCTCATTTGGGAGAATGATAGAAGAACACCACTGCACGTTTTTTAACTGGGCTTTGACTGCTGATGTGCCAGATCATCGCAGTATTGAGCTTGTCATTTTGCCCAGAATATTAATCTTCCACTACTTGTGAAGAAAGTAAAAAAAACCACAAGAGAAGACAAATCAATTTGATTTTAAGTGCCAAGTGTTCAGCACATCTTAGATTCAAAACTAACCTGGTTTTATGAGAACTGTACAAAAACAGAAAATTTGCGAGAAAAAATAAATCAAAACGTTAGTTTTTAAAACACCGTGTTATGTATTTTGAGCTCCTTCAGAATTTCGAAATCTTGCATTTGTTGCACTGTGTAATGAGATTAAATTTCCAATGCCTATGATCTTTTTTCTTTTTTATTTAGAATAATATCTTTAAAACTAAACAGACATTTATTTTTAGCTGAATTAGTGCGGTGGTAGAAAACTGTGGAAGATGAGATGTATAAGTTCATAATCGTTGATTGTAAAATTTTAAAAAATTCTCTTAATCATTTTTTGAATATTATCAATCAAAAATAAAAAGCAAATAGATGTTTCTTTCGTACATTTTTATTGTAATCGAATTTAATTAATTCAGCATGTGCAGCAGAACTTTATCAATTTGGAATTTGAATTTGTAAATACAGATGTTGGGGAGAACGGGCAGAGATAAAGCTTTTTCTGTTTCTGTTTCTATAGCTTTGAACTTTCATGCACTTTTATTCAATACACACGCAAACTTTCAACGAAAATTAACAACAACACCATTGTGTTGTAAAACTAAATCAAAAGAAGTAAGTAAAAAGTGGCCTCCTCATTACTGCTCATCCTCCTCCCCTTCAACCTACTCAATGTAAACAATAGCATAAAAACAATAAGAAAAAAGTGAAGCAACGGATTTCGATTAAAATGCATTACGTGAGCAAATAATATTAAGCTGTGCTTTGCTGTGCGGCTGAATTGCATGCATTTTATATTTTGTTTAAATGTCAAACGGTATCTTACTCCCCAAAACAACAACAGCATGAAAAACAATAAAGATAAGAAATTTTGGTCTCAGCAAAAAAGTGAAAGGGCGCTCTCCGCTCAAGCAAAAATAAAAGCGATAAAGCAGACGAAGTACTCCACTCACTCACACATGTACATATATGTGTATAGAAAAGAAGAAGAGACAAATTCGACAGCGAATAAAATTAACTTTATACTCCAAAAAGTTTGTGTCATGCTCTTTCCTCTTTTGGGGGATGTTTGATTGTTGCGCGCTCTCAATCAAGAACAGATACAACAACAACAAAAACCACAACAAAATATGGCGTTGCAGCTTATTTTTTTGGCTTGGACTTGGGCTTTTTTATGCAGACTTTAGTTTGCAAAGTGAAACAAAAGTGTATGGACGTGGGTTTTCATTGGCTCGTTTATACAAAAATATTATTTCATACGTGTTTTTTGTTGTTTATTTTCCCATAATTTATTTTAAGAAAGTGCATAAATAAAACATTTGTAATTAATAAGTAAAACCAATAATAACTTTATATATTTTTAACTTTTTGATTAAGAATTTATTATAAATTTCCGTATCGTTTGGCGGTACTGAATGCGGTTAATGTTCGCCCCCAACCCAACACCACCAAACTACGTCACTATTAGCATTTTGTGTCCGCGCGGAGTCAGAAGTCATAAAGTCTATGTGTGTTTTTGTGTTTATATGTGCGTTTTATTGTCGTGCAAACCTGTTTTGCATAATTTTTGTTTACTTAACTATTTAACAAACTTTTTTTTTAATTTAACAATTTCTTTTTTTTTATTTTTTTGTATATTTTTGGTTGAATTTACTTTAATTTGGTTCTTTGGGCGTTCTTGTTTCTCTGATTGTGGCAATTTTATGTGGTTCAATAAACTTTGAGAAAGCAGCTAAATATTAAAAAATTGCTTTTAATCAAATCAAATTTGTATAACAAATTTCATTATTTTTGAATTTTGCTTAACGAATTTTCATCATCAGAATTTAATTCAAAAACTAAGCACCAAATTTTCAATTGAATTAATTTTTGTTATATTTACCTGTTAGTAGAAAATATTTTCATTCTGTATTCAAATTCTATGATTGCCTTAAATATTCCACATAATTCTGCCCGCCATTATACCTACTCGTCTTTATAATTACCTACACAAAATAAATCCATTTTTTTATTACATAAACATTAACCATTTTATTTCAATGAAGAAAAACAAACTTCTAATTTTTAATGTAAATATTTTTCTCATACTTACATTTAGACTACATTGCTCAATTCTAAATTGTTCTTATACTTTAATCTTTCTACAGAATTTCGCACATACTTTCAAATGTAAACATTTAAAAAAAAATGATAAAAAAAAACAAATTAATAGCTTCCGTGAGTATGTTTAGAGCAGAGTGGGCCAAAGGGTAGCCCGCGTGTACAAGAGCGTAAGAAATTTTAAACGTACAGGGCTGGTTTTTATGGAAGAAGACTTGAGTCGATTATTCTACATGTATGGAGTTAACGTCTGGTTTAAAGTTAACGTCTAGAAAATGTGCTCTATTTTCCATATGCGATGTACATACGTTGATTATACCCTACATTCAAAAATGAAAGATGTTTTAGTGTATTAAAATATCTTGCAATAAATTGGCGATTAGGACTTGAGAAATACTAAAATCATGAAAAAATCAAATAATGAGAGTCAATTGATTTGTGGTCGTAAACAGAACAACAATCAAATAGCATTTGTGTGGAAACGAAATTTTAAAAGAGAGAAAGTTTCTTATATTCCGGACACACGACAAGGAATTTCAGGCAAATTTAGCATTTCATTGAAATGCAGAATTTCGCCATACAAAAACTGTCAAATGAAAAGATGTTTTGAATTTCAGAAGAATTTCAACGAAATTCGCTTGAAATGCCGAAAATAACTCAGCAACCTTCAAACACATAGTTGTAAAAACAGAAAAAATATAAGATCTATTAATTTGAAGAGCAACTTATTGCTATTCCTTATTCTTATTCTTTATATCCAAATTCAATTGAAATGCTAACATTTTTTTTATTTTTATTTTCACAAACAAACACAAAAATTCTTCTCCAAACTTATGATTTGTCAAAAAGGAAATTCGATTCGTAATGAAATTCCTTTTTTGTCGTGTGCTCACCTAAATTCGAAATTCAAAAATTTCAACGACATTCACTCTTGTGTGTCCGCACTATTAGAGAACGATATAAAATTAAACATAATAAATCAACATTAAATTTTTCAACCAATTTTCCATTTCCTTTTCTTAGTTTTAGAAACGAGGGTTTTAGATTAATTAGAACCAAAGAAATCTTAGAAAGAGGAATTTTCATTGTTTGACTTTTTCATATTTTATTGAATAGAAAAAAATTACAATCTGAAAAGACTGGACTGCTTATATACTTAGAACGTCCTTGAGTTTATTATTTTAAGTTATTAAAATACTCAGATGAATAATCGTATATCTCACTTTCGCACTTACAGTGTAGGGTACAAGAATATCAGTTACTATTAAACCAATACTAATATATTCACAATTATTTTCTAGAGTTTTAATAATGAATTTTTCAGATAACATTAGATAAGTTATTCAAAATAAAAAAATAAATAATTCGAGTAGTGAAAAAAAAATATTTAGAAAATTTATGTATATGAATAAATTTTATGTGAAATAATTTCATTGTGGCAACAATATTTATAGACAAAGAGAGTCAGATAAGAAAGTGCTTTGACCTTGAAAATATGATTGATAAATTTACTGTTGGTGCTTGGCGTGCACAAACATACACATACACGTGCATACAAATATATGCATGTGTGCATACAAATATTTACATACAATAAAAAACATTACGAATTCTATTCCATCCAGAAACAGCAGCAGAAAATGAAATGAAAATATAAAACTGTTTGATAATACTGAGATAAAAGAAATAGTGAATCATAATACACAAAACATTATCACGTGGCAAAAAACAAAACAACAAGTAAAAACACCTTCGCTTCAATCAGCTGTGCTCCCAGCAGTTGCATTGACTCACTCAACACTCACACTGAGTTTGTGATAAAAATGTTGCATGGCAACTTCCATAATACACGGCGTTGTTGCATCTTCAACATCGTCATCTTCTGCTCGCCGTCGTAGTCGACGCCATCGGCGTCAGAACAAGAACATTTGTGGTTGTATTATTGGTTGCTGTAACGAAAACAACACATCATCATCCACTTCAACAACCGAAACAAGTCTGCCGCCCGTCTTTTGGCATAACGATATCAAATCAAACAAAACCCTCAGTTTGTTATATAATTCATGTGCTTGTATCGATTGCTCTTGTCTAAAAAAAACATCAATCTGTTTCCATACCTTTACAACGGCAAATATTTCAACATCAACAACATTCGCTGAACACGAAGCAAAACTGGCAGACATAAGTGAAGACAACCAACCTATTGAGCATACCAGCAGCGCTCCGAAATCTACCGCTGAATTGGGTGCTCTTCAGAAGAAACAGTCACCACTCTTTGGGCGTAAAACGCAATCAAACATAAATACATCGTTCTCACTGCGACCTGGAGTGGGCACTGCCAGTGGTCAAAATCTGACACAGAAAATAATTAAAGTTAAGGATACGGATATCGTCAAAGACGAGAACGCTAACGTAGATCGTACAGCAACTGAAGCGATCAGGATGAATCTCAGCACAGTAACAAGTAGTTCCAAAAATGGATCAAATAACAACTATAGACACATGCGAAACGGGGTAAGAAATATTTTATAGTCTTCATATATATAACCATAAGTAATTAAGTTCCAGTAGAGTTGGTATAAAATATACTTATGAGGGAAAAGAATTTGAGTAAAGCTAGTTTGCGGAATAAACATTTCGTAAGCTTTTAAAACTAAACAAAAATATTTTTGTTTTTTAAATTCTAACTGAAATAATCTTAAAAACTTTGGTAGTTTTTCAACTACAAGCTTATATATTAACCAAAGTTTTTGTTCAATATTTGCCACGCCTACACACTTTATACACACACATCTATTTATTTATATATTTATTTAATAATTTCTACGTACGTCCTAATTTAATTTTTAATGTTTTAGTCACAAATATAAATATAACAAAAAAACGGATGAGTAATTAACAATAGAAAATATAAAAAAAATAAAAAAATGTGGGTATTCATTTAAACTCGCAAAAGCCTCGTAAACCGTATAAACTGTATAAGATTATAAGCTCGATAGGAAACTGTCAAATTTTGAATGAAAATTCTTTGCACAATTTGTATATGGTTACACGATTTTTTCTATGCGCAAACGATCTCGCAAACTTATGCGCTTGTAAACACAACCCTGAGTACCTGAGAGCAGTTTTTTGCATGGCAGAAAAATTAAAAAGGTAGATGCATTTTGACAAGAAATAGGAACTTTGACAATTGGGAAAACATTTGTTTTGATACTATTCTTCTTTTTGCAACAGAGTTGTAGTTTCATGGTGAAATTTTTAAGTGAGAATTTATAAGAAAATAATTTGCATAGTATTGCATGTACATAGGGAGAATTAGTTGCCGCATTTTATATTATTTTTTAACACAAGGTATTTGCTAATAAAGAAAACAAATTGAATAAATAGTTACTTTTTCTGTTGTATCACGCGTTTTTCAACTGTCTGGCCAATTGTGGCATTTAAAAAAGAATATCAAATCCTTTTCACTACATTTCCAGCCTTTGCACTTGCCGCCTATTTATGTATCTTTTCAACTATATTGAGCATAGTCACATAACATTTTTGAGGGATACCCTGAGCGTTCATATTAGGAGGAGAAATGTAATTCTCAATCAATTATGACTTAAAACATATTTAATCATTTCTTAACTTTTTGAAATTTTTGCCAAATTTATCATTGACATATTAGATATCGATATCTTATCAGTATTAAGTATATACCACAGAGGACTTCATGCTGATAAGATTATAACTATTGAATTTATTATTAAGAAAATATTGGAATTTTATTATACCATATTTTGATCAAAGGTGATTCATAACAGCTTTAGTGAAGCTTTGTACTCCTTCATTTCCCACCGAAATGTATGTCAATTGGACTGGACTGCTGATTGACTATTAGAATTGTTTTTCAAACGTGACTAATTAAGCTGTTTTTCTATTCGATTTTGAAACTTATAATAGTTGAAGCGAAGAAGCTCATGAAGATAAAGGTTTCAACATCAAAAACACACCCACATAATTTATGTTTAGTAATAGGCTGCACGAAACAATTCGTTGCCACTATATGAAAATTCGAAATGTATACAAACATGCAAGTAAAATAAAAAGTTTTCGTTTTTTTATTTTTTTAAGAGAAATTTTCAAAAACAAATTATTGAATAGAGGTTTTTTCAGAATGAGAAAATTGTTCTTTCAAAAATGAAGTGAAGCAAAAAGTATTTAAGTTTTATTTTTTATCTTATATGAGAAAGCAAACTAAGTCACTTACTGTAAGGTAAGTGTACTGGAGTATGCTATTTCTCCCACCTTTAAATAAAGCAATGTCCTCATTGTACATAATAAAACTAACTTGATTACATAAAATTCAAAATTGTTTTTGTTTACATATGTTTGAAAGTTAAAAGCTATTTAAACAACAATTTTAATTATGAAAAAAATATCTAATCCATTTAAACAAGTAAGATTGGTACAGACAGAAAGTGATGATAACATCATATAGTAAAGTACAAAAGCAGGAATGTTAAAAAATATAAGAGTCAGTTTAAAAGAAAAAAAATAATATTTGCGCTTTAGTAAAAACATTGTTTTATCAAAAAAAAAAAAAAAAAAAAAAAAATTGTGTTTGTTATTAATTCTATATTATTCAATTAGATATATTATTCTCCTATTTTTGTTAATCCTATTATGAAAAAAAATAACAATATTTATAGCTCGAGATATAATTTTTAAATTAAAAAAAGGTGAGAAAATTAAAAAAATTACAATGTCTCACAAAATGATCTGTAAAAAAAAATTAGCCATGATTTTCGAATTCAGTGGGAGACAATTCATTTTATAAATTAGTGTAATTTTGACCGAATACAGATGTATTCGGTAGTATAAAATCGACGTTACGTAACGCGGTTGATGACCCGCCTCCCTCCCCTATGTAACACTTCGTAACAAATCGTCGGACCCCCCCCCCCCCTTCCCCCTCGCGCGTTACGTAATATGTGAACGGCTCCTAATCTGATCAGTTTTACAATGATTACACAATTCACATTCACTAAAAATTTTGGAAATTTCTTTGACATAATTTGGGTAATAGAATCTTTTTTTAAAATATTTGACTACTTTTTATATTCCTTGATGCAATCCTTCAGGATGAATTCCAATTATTTTGGTTTTGAATGTTGGAAAATACAATATATTTTCTAAAGCTCTCTTAGCTCTAAAAATATTATTACGGTTTATACTAAGAAGTGTTTTGTAGACATTTTGAAATAATATTAAGTTATTATCATTTGGCATGATTCTTTATTATATTTTTTAAAAAATCTACGTTATGATATTATGATACAATTACTAGTAAACACTTTTTCTGAATGAATGCAATTATAGTTTTCTCTTACTAGTTTAATTTGGTTTTTAAAAACATTTAAAGGTTTTTCAGAGATTCTAATGTAATTCTCAGAATCTTCATCTCCTGAGTGAAAAGTAGCAACATCTGAGTAAGTGCCTTCATTTTGAAGAGTTAAATCTAGTGTCCGACCGAATATCCGGTTTCGGTTACGGTTTCGGCCAAAAATACGGTTTCGGCTAAGTTTCGGTTTCGACAAAAAATATGGCCGAATATTTGGCCGAAACCGAAACTTTATAAATTTTACTGTAAATTGCATTTCAGTACGCAAATGACTGTTTTTATTTTTAGCATATAACATAAAGTTAATCAATTTTGAATATTAAAATAAAAATGTGAACTTCATTTGTACCTATACCACAAAATGTATTTTTTTAGTGCCTTTAATATGTATTTTCTTTATTGTTAAAATAATATTTTTGTTATTTTATATATACATATATAAGTATGTATTTTAGGGCGTACCAATTTGTATGGATGAATTTTTTTCAGAGTACCGACAGAAGAGCTTACTCCCCGTAAAATTCGTAGAAGTTAAAGTAATATTAAAAGTAACTATCGATTTTTATTCAAACAACTACAGTACGTAGTACTGAAACTTCTTCGAATTTTACGGGGGGGGTAGGATCCAATTTTTGCCATACTTTCTTCGGCAAAGTTGATCAGAATCGAATATAGAAAGTACTTTAAAAAAAAATTGGTACGCCCGAATGTACAAGGATTTTTTTTTTTTTGAGTTTTAATTAAAAAAAAAAAATTAAAATTATTTGTATTTTGTTTTTAACATATCTGTGGTCACAAGCAATAACAACACATCTCGAGTTTTGTCGAATTCGAGTTATTATCATAATTTGAATCTTCATATCCGTTTTCATATTGTGTCAGAATTTTATGACTATCGGTTCAGTGGTTTACGAGATATTAGGGCGGAAAAATAGCACAACTCAACCTGATTACTCTTAGCACTTGAACCTTTGAAGTGCTCTCCTGTAAAATACAAAAAAACACACTTATGCTTTTATGCCTTGTGACCACAGATATATACATATATATTAAAAAGTTTCCGTTTCGGCCGAAAAAGTCGGTTTCGGTCGGACACTAGTTAAATTCAATTCATTTTCATTCAGATTACACTCTTCAATTTTGATTCGTGATAATGCATCAGATACTCGGTTTTCTTTGCCAGATATATGTTTAACATCAAAATCATACTCATTTAATTTAATTTTCCAACGTTGCAATTTTGAATTAGGTTCTTTAAGATTATGAAGCCATTGTAAAGGTCGATGATCGCTATTAACAACAAACTTTCTCCCATATAAATATGACCTAAAATATTTTGTAGCCCACGCAATGGCTAACAGTTCTTTTTCATTAGCAGAATAATTAATTTCGTGTTCATTTAACGTACGTCTTGCGAAACAAATAGGGTGTTCTTGTTGACTCAAAACTGCTCTTAATGCTATAGCAGATTTATCTGTAGTCAAAGTAAATATTTTTTCATAACTAGGAAACGCTAAAATTGGACCACCCAGAGGCTGCGCCAGTAAAATAAAAAATTTTCATTTTTTTAAGAGAAATTTAAAAAAAAACTTTATTGAATAGAAGTTTTTTCAGAATGAGAAATTTGTTCTTTCAAAAATGTGAAGCAAAAATATTTAAGTTTTATTTTTTATCTTATATGAGAAACCAAACACAGTTACAGTAGGCAAGTGTACTGGAGTATGCTACCTGCATATAAACATTTAAAAATATATACAATTAATTTTACGAAATAAAAATAAAAATTCTCCATATAGACCAAAATCGGACTGGAAGACGGTTACGTTACGTACGTAGGCATTTTTTTTTTTACTTATTTCCCCTCATATCACAGAAAAAACTGGAACGTTGTTCAAAATTCATATGGTAAATTAAACAGAACAAACGCTCAAATTTCATTTAAAGTTCATAGAATGTTAACAATAGGAAACATTTACTTAGTTTTTGGTGTTTAGATTGGTTTAAAAAAATATCGTAGAAATATTACGCATTTTAATCTTTTGCAGATTAGTTCAAAAGGCATTTGACGTTCAGTGTTTCAGAAGTGGTATTTCACCGGCCAAAAATCTGTATCTTTTGAACTACTAAAGATTTTTTAGTAAACTAGGGAGGTGGAAGGGAAAATGGGACTGGAGGAAATTTCCCCCTTTTTTCGACTACTCCCGCCCAGCCGACCGAGGGGCGCTCCCAACTACGAATGGGTTACCGTAGTAGAGTGACCCGGATCACACAACAGAAGCGCGTACGGTAGCAAAAACGCGAGGGGAGAGAGCTCCACTAAGCACAAATTGGCTGGATATTGGGGAGAATTGATTGTTAATTTCAGAAAGAATTTTATGTTTAATCGAAATTGGCGAATCAGAAAAATTTATTAAGTGATAAACATCACTCATAAACGGATAATTTTAAGAGATTTGTATGTATTTATTAGTAGGTATTGTTAGAAGTTACAACTTGTTAGATCACTATTACTTGGATTATAGTCTCATTAAAAAGATTTACTAAATGAAAATAAATATCGAAGAAAATGTTTAAAGAAGTGGGAAAGGGTAAATTTTATGACTAGCTACAATTTGAAAAACTTTAGTGATGAATGACACGCTAACACCAATTGCCAGAACATACTTTCCAATGACCCTCTTACTTTGCATTTTAATTTTTATTTTTTACAATCTGAAATATAATGCAATTTCATATATATATTTTTTATACAATTATGCTTGCTTGAATGTGATTATTAAAAACAAAATAAAAAACAACGATATTACATATACACATATTATCTTCATATTATTGTGATGGACTTGGAAACCCGATGAACCGCGCTGAATACATTATTTATTTATACTTATTTGTATGCTCCTGGTGTTTTTTATTATTTGTTCACTAAATGCTATTTCATTTCTTGGACTTGGATATATGTAAATATGTGCATACATATAAACATTCATGTGCATGTATGTATTTATTTACAATTTTTGTTTTGTTTTTGTTATTAAGTAATTTTCCGCAGTGTATACAAAACGTGCCGGAATGCATGCATTCTGGAATAAGTTTTAATGAAAGTATTTAAAATTAAGCCGCTTTATTTGTGACAATTTATTCGACTGTTTATTACGTAGTCGTATTAATTATTCGTAATTGTTGGCCAACGTTGAAAGTTGCGTATATGTGAAACTTGACTAAAGTTTGATGGGTTGATTGATAGTTTAGATGGCACACATTGATAGTTTAGGAGCACATCGATTTGACACAGCAGTCTTTTCCGCTTGAAGATATGGATCAGAACTGAGAATCTACCATATTTTATAATTAATTGAGTAAATACTCCCCCAATAACTTTGGAACTTTTAAAAAACATTTTAAATCATCTTCCATTCATTTACTATGAATGAATTATGATGCAACATCTGCGTAAATTATAATATTATTCACTATGAAGAAATATTAGCAGTAAATGTTATAACTAAATATACTCGTATTCGAATGAATTCACACAAGAAAAGCACATGTACGGGTACTTGCATCTCTCATGTACATTTCGTTTGTTTGGTGGGAATATTGTTTTTCTATACCTACCACAAGCTCTTCAATGAATAACATGTATTTCAGGACCACCAGCAAGGGGGGATTTTGGGTGTAAAAGCAAGCAAATTACAAGCTCATTATTATTTATATATTTTTTATTCGAAACCTTCCCACCATGAGAAAATCTTGCCGGCGGGTATGGTGCATATGAATGACACATGCAGAAATAATTTCCATTATATAATATATTTGATATATAAAAGTTATACTACTTAAAATAAAATAATTTTCGACATGCAATTTGGTATAATATTGCATAACGTCAAATTTTAATCAATCAAAAGTGAAACATTTTTCCTCGCTTTGAACCTTCTGATTGTATTAAATGTGCGGTTTTTCTACTTGCCGCTCTACCAAAGATATATATATATATATTACATGTATCACCTACTACCCTACATACTACTTCAATAACCTTTAAGATGCAAAAGGTTTATAAGTACATAGTATCAATAGGTACTAAAAATTCAATGCATATAAGTAAAGACAATGTCATGTATAGTTTAATTTCAACGTTTATCGATCTTTTTCTTTCATTTATTTTACTTTGTTATTTTTCCGTAATGGTCATTGCCAATTGATAGAATGATTGACCCTCACTTTTCATAGTTTTGTCGTACGAGCATGTATGAATATTAGAGTGGGCCAACATACAGGGGTGTTTTGTAACCCCCATTATAACATTAATTTTTGAGAATGGAAGGGGTGGGGGTTGACACTTTTTTTCTTTTATTTCCCCTGCATTCTCTTTTACCGTTTCATACAATTTTTACTAACTTTTGCTCCGGAAAATGTTTTTCAAAATGTCCGTAAGTTTTTAAAGAAAAAAGTGTTAACTCTATTATGATGGGGCTACAAAATCGATCCACTCTAATGAATAGATATACTCGAATATTTTGTTTAAAAAAGATTTAATACTTGACACGGTTTTGTTTTAATATGCTTACTTATGTTTAATAACCATTAATTTAGCATAGTAGTAGCGAAAACTAAATTATTGAAACAATTTTGTTTCTAACAAATATTAGTTGAGTTGTATACACCTAGCGACAAAGAAACCTTTGAACAAAAAATTTTTTAAAATTTCTTTCTTTAAATGCCGAAAACTTCTGATTGGGTAATATCCATGAATATACTTTTGTTATTCATTTGTTTTTTCATATTTACATTAACCTTTAACCACTTAAAGCTCAATTACTCTTGAAATAATAAAATTATCAATATGACTTAAATCAAGTAGAAGTATAGGGATCTCGTCTTTTTGCCTCTTCGGTTGATGAGAATAATGTTGGAATCTGGGGTTTGTTTGACCGAATTGTTCTAACCAGAGTTGTATTTTTGCTGGCCAAATGGGTAACTTGTTAAAAAATTATCCATTGTAATATTGGGACCATTGTTCAAAAATCGATCAGCTAAGCAAAGTACTAATGCATATGAAATTCAAGACGATCAATCTTCATTTGGCTGGGTGCTAACATAAATCTCAGCTAATACCGGGTAATTGGTTTTCGAATCCACCAGCCAGAATATCTTGACACTGTACTTATCCGGCTTTGAAGCAATATATTTTTTGAAGCTGCTTCTATTTCTTGATGTCACCAAATGTTCATTAATTGTAAACTAATTTTATACGAGCGGATCTGTATTTGTCCCAATACTTTAAAAAAACACAACAAATTAAGAGAATAAAACAAAAATATAGACGAAAAAGAACACAAAGAGTAACGTTTTCCTGCAAAATGTAATGAGATAGATGATGGGGAATACAAGGTTGTGTCACCTTATGTTCTTTTCCACTCAGTCCATCAAAAAATATTGTTGGAATTCATGTTGCGTACATACACTCATGGTAATAAGCATGGTAGAAGTATTTAGAGGTAGAAGCATTTTTTCAAAAAGTAAAGAGCAAGAGGAACATTTTAGAGATGCATTTTTTGAAATGGATACAGAAGAGAGAGTTAGTAGTAGATTGTCAATACTATTTTTATTACTTAGTACTAAATTATAAATCTTATTATAATAAACAAAGCTTAAATAATGTTATTTAAATTTGTTTTCTTTATTAGCAAATACCTTGAACATGTTAAGAGTTAAAAAATATTATAAAAAGCAGCAACTAATTCTCTCTATGCATATGTAATACTACGCAAATTATTTTCTAATAAATTCTCACATAAAAATTGAACCATGAAAATACAACGCTGTGGCAAAAAGAAAAATAGTATCAAAACAAATATTTTCCCACTTGTCAAAGTTCCTCTCACTTGTCAAAATGCCATGGTAATAAGTATACTTCCAGTCACAAAGTGCGATTTTTTTGTAAGATTTTCATTTATTCCTAATTTATTTTATAACAATTAGCAATTACGAAGTTTTATTCAATAAATACGAAAATGATTAATATAAATCTGTTACTTAAATTCATAAAATTCAAAACTTTAAAAAAGCTTCATAGGAAATAATTATACTTCCATTTTAAGAATAATAAGAAAAAAAAATTGAAAGGTTCTAAGTACTAAAGTAAGTTTCAAAAACGGATTATCACAAATTTAGTAATACATGTGACTCTAATTCTTTATATTTTCTTCTATTCTATTTGTTTTTGAGCTCATAAGATTTCTTAGCTCTAATGTTGATATTTCCTTCTACTTATTTTTTATTTCTGTTCTTAATTAACTTAAACTGGAAATCTGAATGCCACGTGAATAAATCTGATAAAAAAAAAACACTTCAAAGATTTTCCATGAGGTTCAAGTCCAGGCTTGAAGTGGGTTACTTCATTATTTCAAAATTTTTCTCTTTGAAACATTCAGTTTCAACTGCTGTTTGATAGAAAAAAGTGTCATCTTAATGAATTGTATGCTGTACTTATTAATTTTAACATGAACATTAAAAAACACCGCTTCCAGAAGAGGTAGATAGTCATGGGAGTTCATTTTACTTCTGACGAAAGATGTTAATATTTTGTTTGAGAAACAAATTAAACTAGTGTCATCAGTCTACCGCCTTGGTTATTTCTGACTTATTCTTTTTTAGATATATAGTACCAAAAAAGGTTATAGCAGTCAGGAACATCTAATGTGAACGTTTTTCGTTCCCAAAAATAATGGTTTCGCATTGACCGGTCCATTAGAAATGTGATGTTGCAAATTCGAAACATGCCTTTTGTGATGAGTGTTTACGGGAAGCTAACCCTTATTGTAAGATGTTTACAATCATGCAAAATGTTTCCAATACGTCTTGTGAAAATATCTAAATCCAAATCACTTCGAATTTCAGATATAACAAATTTTTTGAAGCTTGTAGTTTTGATAATCTCTGGTTTTTTAAATGTATTCATGATTAGAAGTCGTCCAAGCCGCTTTATTTGACGTTTACCACGCCTACATGTGATATGTTAATATTTCATGCAATTTCGTGATTAGACATTCCCCATTTTTTATGAGGCATTATTTTTCCAATTTCTTCCGCAGAAAATGGTTACCACGCCCCATTTTTCCTAACAATAACTTACAAGTAACATTTTTCAAATAAATTGTGGAGGAATGTTGTGCAATGTCTATAATGCGTTGTCCGTAAAATTTGTTAAAGTAAAGCTTATAAATATCACAATTGCATCATTTGGAAGTATAATTATTTCCTTCTGGTTAAACATTTAAATACAAATTAAATCGAGACAAGGACATTACGAAATGAAATTTGTTTGCATTAATACGTCGGAGTAAAAGATATATACAAAGCAATTAACAAAACCTTTAATTTGTTATAATAGTGAATTTTCACTGAATATTTTATAGTGGAAGTATATTTATTACCATGGGTGTACATTAGGGTGCCATTAAGTGATATGGAGAATTTTTTTTCGAAAAATCTATTGATGGCACCCCCTCGATCGGTTCGTTTTACTCAAAAAATAATCTGTGTAAAATTTCAGGTTAATGGGATAAGGGGAAGTGGTGCCGCTAGAGCTCTAAAATTTGGAAAAAACGGTTTTTGTGCACAAAATTCATATTTGATTGTTTATATTGGGAGTATGAATGTATAAACTCGTATTTTTTTCGTGATTTGGACATTTATTGTGAAAAAGTGATTATAAATTTATTCTTTAAAGTATTGTCCATCGTTAGCCACAACCTTTTCCTATCTTTCTGGTAGCATACGGATTCCGCGTCGAAAGAACTCCTCATCTTTTGAGGCTATCCACGAATCGACCCATTTTTTGAGTTCTTCGAAAGAACGGAAGTGCTGTTCAGCCAGGCCATGTGTCATCGATCAGAACAAGCGGTAATCAGAAGGAGCAATGTCTGGAGAATACGGCGGGTGGGGTAGCACTTCCCATTTCAAAGTTTCCAAGTATGTTTTTACTTGCCTTGCAACATGCGGCCGAGCATTGTCGTGCTGAAGAATAACTTCGTCGTGTCTATTCTCATATTCTGGCGTCTTATCCCTTAATGCTCGGCTCAAACGCATCAATTGTAGTCGGTAGCGGTCGCCAGTGATCGTTTCATTCGGTTTCAACAGCTCATAATACACGACACCTTTCATATCCCACCAAATACACAGCATGATCTTGGATCCATGGATGTTCGGCTTTGCCGTTGATGTTGATGCATGTCCGGGCGGTCCCCATGATTTTTTACGCTTTGGGTTATCGTAACGTATCAACTTTTCATCGCCAGTCACAATACGATGCAGAAAGCCCTTTCTTTTCTGTCGTTCAATCAGCAGTTCACATGTGAAAAATCGTCGTTCGACGTCTCTCGGCTTCAATTCGTACGGCACCCAATTTCCTTGCTTTTGAATCATTCCCAATGCTTTTAATCGTTTAGAAATGGTTGATTGATCAACTCCTAAAGATTCTGCAAGTTCTTGTTGCGTTTGACATGAATCTTCTTCGAGTAATGCCTTCAATTTTTCATCTTCGAACTTTTTCGGGCCGCCTGAACGTTCCCTGTCTTCAACATAAAAATCACCACTTTTGAAACGGGCATACCACACCTGACACATTCTAATGTCTATAGCACAGTCAGGATAAGCTTCAGTGAGTAAACGATGTGCTTCAGTTGCGTTTTTCTTCAAATGGAAGAAGCAAAATAAAACTTCCCGCAAATGTTGTTTTGTTGGCACGAAATTCGACATTTTCAGCTATAGTAAAACACTTTTGTAAAATTATGGAAATTATTTGACAGATCAATTCTTATAGTATTTTGGGGCGTATGATAGATATGAAGTTAGTCACAATTACGAGTTTATACATTCATACTCCCAATATCTCAGACATTTTTTATTTTACATAAAAACTGCTTTCACAAAATTTATAGATCTATCAAAGAGGAATAATTCACTCATATAAGTTTTTTCGGTATTTCTAATAACTATCGAATAAAAAAAAGAATAAGCTGAAATTACCCGATTAAATCTAGCAAGTTTTACGAATGTAACTGCTTTTTTTACTTATTCGCTAAAAAGAAAAAAAAACATAGTAATACCTGCATTGTCGTTCATAGGAATATGAAACCAAAACTGGGTTGAGACTTGTTTAAATATTAAAATGAACATCGAGTAATTCGAAACACTCGCTAACTGTAACCCTGTTCTCATGATTCCCACTCCAAATAATGTAGTTACAAACGAAGTGAATGTTCAAGTAATTGGACCAGTCCCAGTCACTGTAATTTGTAAAAATTTTGTTAACCTAGTTTACTTTTTTGGATCTTTCTATCTTTTTGTTTCTTATAACAAACACGAAAATCAAAGTTTACTAAGTTATGTCTGCAATTATGAAATAAAAAATGTCTGAGATATAAACAATCAAATATGAATTTTGTGCACAAATACCGTTTTTCAAATTCTGGAGCTCTTGGGGCACCACTTCCCCATATCCAATTGACCTGAAATTTTACTCAGATTATTTTTTGAGTAAAACGAACCTATCGAGGGGGGCCGCGGAAAATTTTCGAATTTTCGAAAATTAATGGCACTCTAGTGTACATAGCTAAAAGTACAATACAACAAAAAATGGATAGAAAACATAATCGTACTGGCAAAGAAATGGTCCGACAATTTATTACGAAGTGTTACATGGGGAGGGGGGGTTCATTGATGTGTTACGTAACGTCGATTTTATACTATCAAATACAGATGACTTCCACATTACACTAGTTTATAAAATGAATTTTCTTCCTGCTGAATTCGAAAATCATGGCCAGCATTTTTATATGTTACGATTTGCTACGAAGTGTTACTACCAGGGGGGAAAGGTCAAAATCGGTTCCGTAATATGTGAACGGTCCTTTACAAACCCTTGAGAAACAATAACGCGCCTCTAGAGATGAAGAACCTTCTTTTGATGAAATACCAGACACCAAGGAGAGTTTCCCACGTGTCCCAAACCACCAGAAAACTTCCCAAAAAACTTATTCTTCATTTCTTAACTTTGCTGTAACATACTTTTAGCGTTACCCAGAAATAACGACGTGAACTCATTAGGTCTCTGTTTCCTTTGCGGTGCTTTATTAGAGTTAAAACAAAATTAATAATGAAGAATAAGTTTTTTGGGAAGTTTTCTGGAGATTTGAGAAACGTGAGAGACGAAAAAAAGTTTTTTGGAATTTTTAATTTTTTGAGGTTAGGGACGACATGTAACATTTACCGTAAAAAATAATATTAGATTCATGTTTATCAGCTGAAACTACACAAAACTAAGCTTTTCCCGTCGTTATATGATGTGTTTGGTAAGCGTAAGTCTCGAAAAACAGCCTTTTTGGACCTTTTTGAGGTTAGGGACAACACGTGACATTTCCCATTTAAATTAATATTAGATTCATATTCAGCGAAAACAAAATATACGAAAAAAGGCTTTATCTGTTTTTTTCATGATGACTTGGGTAAACGCACGCTTGATAAAACTATTATTTTAAGGTGAGGTGGTAGACCTGCAGTCGCCATATTGGTCCGCCATCATGCAAAATCAAAAAAGGCCTTATTGCATTTGAAACTAGAGATAATAAGCTTTCGTTTGAGCCTAAATATGCCCTAAAATACCTTAAACAATTTTGGACAGGGGTGTCTCCCATTGACAGAGAATGTCCCATATATATATATATATTGTTTAAGGTACTTTATATGTATATATATAATAAGATTTCCACTGCAGATTTAAGTAATGCGAAATGTGGTTGCCGTGGTGAAGTGATCAGTGTGCTGGACTGCTACGAAGGGCTGGGCTAGATTTCCGGCACGATCAAGAATTGAAAATATAAATTTCTACATGGCACCACCTCTTGGCAGGCAATGGCAAGTCTCCAAGAGTAAAGATTGTCCAATAAAAACTTTTCACTTCGCTGTTCGGGTTCAACATAAAACTGTAGTCTCTTTCTTTCATATGCAAAATAGAGCTTCCGGAAGCACGTATTCACGGTTAGCACGTATACACGTGTATTAAAGAATATTCACTAAAAACACGAGTCCGAGTTACACGTTTATTTGAAACAAGTGTTGTTCGGCTTAAAAGTTTGTACGAACCTTAATCTAGAGCAGAAAAAACAACCAAAATCATTTTCAGAGACCAACCACAGCGATCACAATAACATCATCATCTGCACAATCGCTTATGTCTATAGTTTGTCTGTTTTCTTCTTCCATTACAAGGCGTAAGCAATTGCACAATGATTTACGTTGTTGTGATTGTTGTTGCTACGATAGTTGTTGTTCCTATATACACTTTTGCGGCGCATCAGTATGCGTTTGTGAGCATTATAAGATATAAGCAACTGCATAGGTGGCGATGTTATTGATGGTTTTCTCTGCTCTATATTAAGGTTCATGCAGATACACGAACTTTAAACTTCACTTGCTAATTACACTTATAGTTTTCGTAAACCGAAACACGCGTGTTTAAAATCCTATTGTAGTTTAGACTTGTGTTTGTGAAAGGAAACAACATGGGAATCGAACTTTCATGTGCTCGTGTATGTCCAAAAAACATATATATTTTTCCTACCACTTTGTAATTGAACTCCAGACTGTTCCCTTATATTTCATTCTTATTATAGCAGCGGTACGCCACTTAGTTTGCACAGAACTATGAAACGCATTTACTACTATACTACTACAACGACAGATTATTGAGGACCTAGAGAGATTGCAAGGGACCTACGAATTTCATCTATTTCTTGAATAATCATATGTATAGAGGTAGATGTATGCTGATTTTGTTCTTTTTGTTTCTTTTCCAAGTCTTTATTTTTTTCGGTATCATGTAATACTGAATTTTACTGTATTACTTATTTATATCTGTATAAGACTATTTGAAATTCTTCTATATGCATATTAGATTTCCAAATTATAAAAGACAAGCAAACTAATTTAAAATGTGAGAATGCTTTATACATATACTGACTTAGTGGATTATATCTTGTGTCATTGTACTATAAACTGTATTGAAACACTAAAATCATGAGATATTTTTGATGGACATGTATGCAAATAAAAGAATGTGTTCGTGTGCATTGTTTGCATTTTGGGAATATTGTAAAAGTACAGGTATTTACGCAAATACATAAATCTGTCATATACAGAATTTTCTTAAATGTTGTACAATTAGTAGTAAGTGCATTCATAGCAAATGGTTGTGATATATGCATTTATGATGTTTATTTTACTTTCTGAAATAACTTATTCATATTTGAAATGAAAACGCCTTATCAGTAAAGATTTTGAAATGATAAGACTATTTACTGCTACTACCGTCTGTTGTCTATGGCTGCGTTAATTAAGTTATAAGATATAAAGCTAAGATAAAGCTGAATTAAGTTAAATTTTTTGTTCTATCATTTTGAAATTAGCACTTTATAAAGTTAAACAAGCGCGTAAGTTTGGAATACGGTGTTATTGAAAAAAAAGTGAGAGACATAGAAATGAAATCGCTCTTAGGTTCAGCCGATAAACAAACATTAGTTCGGCTCAATTTTCAAGCGGTTTTTGTGAGTGGAGTTTAAGTTATGATTACCATCAATACATATCAATCATTATGTATTAACTCTCTAGTGCATATGATCATCTACAGGGGGCAAAACTTAAAAGCGCATAACATGCCAATGAAAAATGTTAAAGATATTATTGCAAGTGGTATAATTTTTATATTTTATATTTAATTACAATTTAAGCGGGGAATATGTGAAGATTTTAGATTTAAAACATACAAATTTCTGGCGTAATTAATCGGGGATCACTGAAGTTGATATGCACTTCTTTTTGTTTGTTTTTAGCTGTAATACCTGTTCTTTTAAAATTTAAGACTAATATTTTTCTAGAATTACCTGTATATTTCAGACCGCCTAGATACGAGACGGCTGAGGCTGATTTGGATCAGAAAACTAACTCCGGATTCGTAATTTTGGGACTTACATTTAACTTGAAACTGCATTTTTTTTCAATAAATCTTGCCTATGCACTAGAGAGTTAGGCCACTATTACACACTGCATAGCCATGCAGTGTTTTGATGCTTGCATGTCGAGTTTGTGGGTGAGAGGGAGAGAAGCTTGAGGGGTAGACAAACATGCCCGGTTACTGTTTTTGCTACATCACTTTGATATTTCTCTTTTTCCTTCTTAATATTTTCGACTTCTTTGCTTTATTCTTATTTTGATTTTATTTTATTAAAGTCAATTTAAATTTATATTACAAATTATAAAAAAAAAACAGATGACTAAATGATTATTGTAATAATATTTTTGGCGTAATGTTCCTGTTTGAGCGGAAACAGAATAAAGATAAACTAGTCGGTACGGCCCCAGTAACTGGGGCTAGTTTTTTGCGGAAGAAATCTCTTTATGAAAAACAAATATCAAAAGAGAACCAAACTACTTCTTGGTGTTTGTTTTGTCTCATGTCTTCTCTCTCTCTCATTTGTTATTTACTCCCGCTTAAGCAATGATTTTTTCAACGAGTGAATTTTAAAAAACTTCCGACGCTAATATTTTGGAATTGGCTTAACCGATTTTAAATCTGATAATTTTTTGCTAACCTATTCGTCAAGCTCTTTAAATGATATAATATGATATCGTAGCACTTCTGGATCTTCTGGAACAATTTTAGTTACACTAATAAATGTATAATTGTCCAAAATACGGAACCATTGCTGTTGAAACATTTAAACGTGTAATAGCAGAAAAGATTTACCAGCATATTCAAAAAAGAATTGTGATAGTTGCAGCACCAGAGAATGCAGTGTGTAATAGAGGTCTTAATATACATAAAAGCCACATTTTTTGATCATATTTATTATAAAATTATTATTGTAAAATTGTAGCAATCTAAATTTTTTGATAGATTAAGGGCTTGGGTAGACGTGTCTTAGTTAAAGACTTCATAAGTAGATCAAGGTTGCTCGATGATTTACACAGTGACAACCAGTCACGAACTGCTGAGTAAGCAGCTAGCAGTGTGCTTTTACTGGTAGGATCTTTGTCTGTTATGTAGATGATCCGGGTGAGCCGCAAGGTGACAACCGCTGACGACACGCCGAGCGGAGTTTTGTGCGGCCTGTAGGTTTTGTCATTGCATGTCACAAATACTAGGGGTCCAGACGAGAGCAGCGTAATTTAATACTGATCCACATATGACCTTGTAGGTCGTAATGAGAGTCTCCTTGTCTTTACCTCAATTACTACCCGATAGTGCCTTCATTATTTTATTCCTCCCTGGAGCAATACAGCGTGATTAACCGTGTTAAACGCTTTGAACGATGGGGAAGGTGCTTGCTATTTAGGCCATCGGCACTGTTAATTTTCCGTTACTTTTTAAAGTTTATGAATTTTCATACATACTATGAACTTTTTGGTTAAGTGTTCAGTGTACATATATTCATAGCCAAAAAAAATTTGATTTTTTTTTATTTGCAAATCAAAAGTATGCCGCCATTATGTTTTCAATATTAATAAATGCATATTTGTTTATTATATGCAATAACACTATATATTTTTTAATAAAATTCGATTGATCTCATTCATCTTATCGCTCACATAAGCAACTAATAAAACTGAAACGCTGTTTACATTACTCAACTAAACTGATGATTCTTTCTATTGGAGCAATTCAATAAAATTGTGATTAATTTGCTGATGATGATTTGCGTATCAAAATTAATTAAATTCAATCTCAGTTATAATGATGGAATTCACTTCTCTTCGTAAATTAGATTCTATATGAAAAACGAATCATTTTGTAAGTGGAATTCAAATAAAATTAGAGAAAGGGCGTGCACAGACAACCATACTTTAACTCTTTATTGTCATTGTTAATGCCTACAATATAAAATTCTGAAGAAAATGAGGCCACGAAGTACCGAAAATGAATCCCTTAAATATGTATACCCTTTAGCAGTAAAAAGGAAACCCCTTAGGTAAAGAAATGTATGCTAATTTTTTATATTATGTTTTTAATGGACTCATATTTCAACTTCGAAAAGGATGTAATTATTTTCTTTCATGTTTTATTTTTTCTTTCTTTTTTTATTTCACTTATTGTAAGTTATGTACCTACCTAAACAGTTAAGTGAAGGGAAACACCTACTACCACTCACCCACAAATAACAGCTCAATATCTGGCATACTAACGCAGATACTTACATATGTATGTATGTGCATGAACCTGTTTGTGCCATCTTGATTTCTTTGAAGACCTATTTTCAGTATATACATAAGTAGGTACTAGTACCAAATAGTTGTTAGTACTCGAACTTACAAATTGCAATTGTGCAAAAAAAAAACAAAAACACAACAAAAAAACAAAAAAACTATTATATACATAGGTATAAACTTATATGTACGTATGTGTCTTTATTTATAAGCAAGCTTTGGGTGAAAGGAAATAAGGTCGGGTGATGTTAACATTTTTCAAAATACTACCAGCATGCATGTTATCGATATTTATGTAATACTGGTATGCATGTTTGCCCTTAAGACTAGACGCTTCTGGTAGGTAAACTAAGCAATTTAAAATAACTTAAAACTTTAATTCTAAACTGAAGTTATGTAAACTTAGTAAACACTCAACTCAAAAGAAGTAATATCATTTTTACTCACGAGCAATTGTCTGTGTAGTTAATCTATGGATGCCTATCAACATGATAGTCATATAATGGCATGTTTAGGCATATTTGCTGCCTCTGAACTAGGGCATCTCTAGGGTAAACAATTTTTCTTTTCAATTGATGTGCTTTACTGCCTCAGCACCCACATCATACAAGAAGAAGAAGAAGTAATTATTTTCCATGTTTTTTTATTGCTTCTTGGCTAAATATTTTATGTTATTTTTTGTATAGAAGCACGTAGTTTGTATGCACGCGTTCTATACTTGAATCATTCACGTGTGAGCGGGTCCGACAGAATGTTGTTGCAATTATTACAAGAAATTAGTATGAAAGAAACCGTCGAAAACTTTTTTTATAAATGTCTGCCCCTTGCAAATACCAAACTCTGTTTATTGGAAAAATAGAATTCTGTTTTCAGGCAATCTGAAAGTATTTTTCGTAGTAAAAATTAGTGAACCTATCAAGCTCCTAAATCAAACGAAATTATATTAAACTGGATGTTAAATCATTATGCAACATAAAACATCCGTCATACCGCGGTTTTATGGTATCGAAACGGTAATTGAACCCTTCTGTATTCTTTTTACTTTTCGGAAACTAATAATTCGTACCCGCTTAACGATATTTATCTACCAGTAAAAATATTCGTACCGTGAAGTAATAGTTGCAACCGAATGGCATGGAACAAACTTAAATAAATAATTATGAGAGATATGGCGTCAATGAACATGGATGCATACACACCGAGCTTTTCAGTGATTTTGGGTTAAATTTGTTGATTTTATCTTTCTGTTTCAAAAAAATTTATTTAAGAAGAAGAGAATATTTTTATTTTATTGTTATTTTTTTTTTGACTCAAAATATGTTTTATGAAATTAAAAAAGAAAACCCTCAAAAAAAATCTAGTTTTATTTTAAGGATTTATTGTTTCTCAGGTTCCGCATACCGAATTCATTGACGGTGTAACAAAAAGTATGTTCATTGACGCCGGGTTAAGCCAGTAATGGATCCTCCGAGCATCTACATATATATTTCATAAACTTTATTATCAAGTTTTTTACGACTTGCTATCTACTTACATTAAATACATTTTTCTTCTCTGTTGGCAACTCTCTTTGTGTAACATGTTCATGAAGTTGTAATATAAGGACTGAAAATTTTTTTGTACGGTAAGGCTGTGGTTATATTGCGAGTATACTCGGCGAACACCATGAAATTGTTGTTGCACCGAACACAAAGAGAGAGTCTGTACTCACTCTCACACCGAGCACGATATGCTCGGTGTATTGCACGCCGAGCACGCCTAGTATTCAGGGTGGCAATGAAATAAAATAGTATTAAGCAAACGAGTATATTTTGACAAGAAGCAACTCTGCAACGAGCTGAATGTAACCACGTCGACCGAGCACGGGAGAAAATGTTTTGTGTTCGTCGAACACCGAGCACCAATATAACCAGGCACTAAGTTGGAAAAAATGTGATTTTCAACAAGTAAATTGTTTAAAAATTTCTTTAAAATTAATTTTTTGTTTAAAATGGAAAATAATATTCAGGGTATGTACTAATACCGTACTAACAAGTTTTTGTTGTCATTGTTGTAATTACCGCGAAATAGCTTAGCAAAGGTGTAGGGGTTTGATATGCTAATGGTGTGGATGGAAGGATGGAAAACATTTGTTGGATTAGATGTTGAAGACAACGAATAAAAATTATGGTTTTAATTCTTTTATCAATAATACATAATAATCGGATTAACAAATGCAATTTAAGTAGCAAAAATATTTGATTATTTTTTTTTATTTAGATACACACACAGTCACATAAATATACGTACGATTTTCTTTAAATTTGATTTTCTAACGTAATAATTCGAATTTAAAATTTTTTTAATGTAGTTTTATTTAATTCATCATTGTAAACTAAGAAAAGCCAAAAGCAGAACAATATCTGAATGGCTAAAACGGTAAGTAAAGAAAAAGTGTGTACAAAATTGTTTAAAAGTGTTAAAAAAAAATATTGAAAATTAAAGTTAAAAAATTGTAATGACCTCCATTGGTTTTAACGGTCTCAGATAGATGAGACGGCATAGACAAGTTTAGGTTTCTTGTAGTTTTGTGAGATTTAACTATATAGGGGTTCCGTTTTTCCTTCCTTTTACATGCTACACTAATAGGAATTTTTTGTTGTTGTTGTTATCAGTGTAAAAAAGGCTAAATAACAAATCTGCATTCAAGAAATTTTCACATTTTAATTATTACGTAAAAAAATAAAAAAAATGTGTCGTATGTATACTTTTGTGACTGTGTGTACCTTGGATTTTTTTTTACTACTTTCTGTTATCCAATTCCCAAAATTTTTTGCAACTTGCATCATTCTCATTCCAAATTTCATAAGCGCACCATATCGCTACCTATTTCTGCGGCCACGTATCTCCAAAAGCACCATTTCTCAAAAAGCGGAAAAAACGAAAGGTTTAAAAACCAACTTTCGTGCCCAAGTGGAGATACGAGGTTGAAAAACTGACTCTAAAACCTGTTTTTTCATACGAACTCACTGAGAACTTATATCTGTCTGCATTCTTAGGTGAATTTATACAATGTAAGAAAAAAACTCAATTTCGCTCAAAATAGAGATACGTGGATGAAGAATAGAGGTAGCAATTTATAATTCCTAAAATACACACAAATACATAATTCTGTAGTGTAAGAGGTGGGCGTGGCAGCCCACAGATGACGCCCATTTTTTAATATATGTTTCTAGGTTACATAAGAAACACATGTATGAAGTTTTAGAGCTCTATCGATTTCATGCCGCCAAATCGGGTTTCTTGACCATAGTGCAGTGTTTTAATTACATCCGAGCTAAAGTGGCACCTATTGTATTGTATTGTATTGTATTATAGAGGTTTCTGTCGTTGTACCGCGACCTATAAGATCTATTGTACATCCCTCTTTTCTTTCTAGTCTAATCTGCCTAGAGTACCTCATCCAGTCCAGTCTCCCTCAAGAATTTGAGTATTGCGCCCGGATCTATGGATGCCAGTTCGGTACTGGGCACTTGGTGCATGCCCAGACATTTCCTTCTTTTGTGGATCAGTGCTCCACATTGAGCTAAAATATGTTCTGATGATTCGTCTTCCTCATTACAAAACCTACAAGTTGAGCTTTGCTCAACCCCTATCTTACAAAGGTGTTCTCTGAGCCCGCAATGCCCAGTCAGAATACCAGCTAATATGCGCAAACTGTTTTTGTTGAGACCAATGCAGAATGCGTATCTACTCTTATTATAATTACCTAAAAGCGCTTTGGATTGCCTCAGTCCCGTAAGATTGGTAAAGAGTTCTTGCCTCTTGTTCCTCTCTTCTTGCCTGAGTAATTCCCTGATTACGCTATCTCCTATTCCACAGAAGGGTTCAGGTCCCACGAAAGTGGTTGCTGCCCCCTTTCTTGCAAGCTCGTCTGCCTGCTCATTACCCTCAATTCCTGCGTGGCCAGGGACCCAACATAGAGCGACTTTGTTGTCATTGCCCAGTTGATTGAGCTTGCTCAAACAGTCCCACACCAACTTAGAGGTGATCTCAAAGGAGCATAATGCTCGAATGGCTGCTTGGCTGTCCGACATGATAGCGATATCTTGCCGTTTGTACTGTCTATCCAGGTTGAATTGCACACATGTGCTAATTGCATGAATTTCAGCTTGGAAGATGCTAGGATACTTCCCCATCGGCTCAGAGTGTTTGATTCTTGGCCCAAATACTCCTGCCCCAGTTCCATCCTCGGTACGTGACCCATCTGTATACCACTTAATCGTGTGTTCTTTGAGTGTGTAGTTATACTCTACACCCTCCCATTCGTTCTTGCTACTAAGTTTTGCAACGAAGTGTTTCTCAAAACTATACTGTTTGTCCATTCTGTCCTGGGGACAGTCCAAGAGATAGTTGTCTTTCGCCGGGTTATCTCGGTCTCCAAGCCCTATAGATCTCCTCGTCAACCTTTTATTTCTTGTTCCTCTTACGATTGCTGCCTTGGAGGCATTCTCTATCACGAGGTGTAATGGAGTGAGCTCCAATAGTACCTCTAGTGCAGCAGTCGGACATGTTCTCATTGCTCCTGTTATACAGATACATGCCAACCTTTGAACTTTCCCCAATTTAGCTTTTGCTGTTTTTAGTTGAGTTCTCCTTGCCCACGCTAATGCTCCATATGTAATGATTGGCCTTACCATCATTATGTACATCCAGCGCAGTATACTTGGTTTACATCCCCAAGTTTTCCCTGCTAGCCTTCTGCATACCATTAGAGCGCGAGTGGCTTTACTTGTCACTGTTTCAACATGCGCTTTCCATGTGAGTTTACTATCTAATACTAAGCCCAGATACTTTACCTCTTGCTTTTGTTCAATAATCTCCCCAGCTAGTGATATCGGTTTCCAGCGCGGGAGCGATCTTTTCCTGGTAAATGGAACTATAGTGGTCTTTGCAGGGTTAATATTTAGCCCTACCGACCTGCACCATCTCCTAGTAATACCTAGCCCTCTTTGTATAATGTCACAGAGAGTTTCTTCAAATTTCCCTCTGGCTACGAGGACTATATCGTCCGCATACCCTTGACAGTCTATGCCTGCCTCTGAGAGTTTCATTAAAAGTTCATCTACTACCAGGCTCCACATTAGAGGTGATAATACTCCTCCCTGTGGACATCCTCTGGTTGTGCTGACTGATATGGTACCTAGCCCTGTTTCCATCTCAGCTGTTCTAGAGGAGAGCATTTCTGACATCCATCTAGATGTTGTGTTATCTACTCCTCTTCGCCTTAGAGAGTTATTGACAGCCTCGTGCGAGGTGTTGTCGAAAGCTCCTTCTACATCCAGGAAAGCACATACTGCTACTTCTTTCACATCTAGTGCCCCTTGAATCTTCCCCACTAAGTCATGCAGAGCTGTCTCGGTAGACCTGCCTGCTCTATATGCATGCTGATTGGGGTGCAATGGATTTGTGTCTAAGATTTTACATCGTATAAAGTTGTCAACCACCTTTTCAAGTGTTTTCAACATAAACGATGTTAAGCTTATAGGTCTGAAGGACTTAGGGTTGGTGGTATCTTTTTTGCCCACTTTTGGTATAAATACCACCTTTGCCCTTCGCCAAGCTGTTGGTATGTACCCAAAAGCGAGGCTACTTCTCCCTATATTAATAAGGAATGGCAATATTTCCTTTATGCCCTTCTGTAATAGAGCAGGAAATATGCCGTCAAGACCAGGTGATTTAAATGGTTGAAAAGTGTTTAACGCCCATTCCAATCTAGGCGCAGAGCATATTTCTGCTGCTACCTTCCTGTTTACTCTGTTTATTCTTCTAGGCTGCTCCTCTGAATTCCTGCTATCTAGCCCGACACTTCCAGGGAAGTGTGTTGCTAGTAGCAATTCTGCTCGTTCCTTTTCATTACAGGTGAAGCTGCCATCTGATTTCTTCAGCGCCATTCTCATGTCCTGCCCTGCTTTTGCAAAGGTTTTATATATCCTTGATGCAGCAGGTAGAGATGAGATATTGTCGCAGAAGTTCCTAAAGCTAGTTCTTTTAGCCTTCCTAATTTCTTTATTGTATTCTGTTAGTTTATCCCTATAAGCTTGCCATTGTCCGCTCCGTTTTGCTCCATTATGGAGCCTACGTACTTCGGTTCTAATGTCACTTAGGGTACTATTCCACCATATGGCGTCCTTTCCTAGACTTTCCGCTTTTTCAGGGCAGCTGCCCTCGAAAGCATCTAGTATTGCTTCGTTAAGTTCATTTACGGAATATTCGAGCTCATGATGATTTTTTATCACCTTGCACGATTTAATACCTTCTAAATTACACTTAAGTACTTCTATGTATTCTGTCCAGTTTGTTTTCCTGGGATTTCTAAAGGACGGTATTTCGGTACTTGTGCCCTCTAGGAGGAACTCTATGATTTTATGATCAGAGAGTGAGTCCTCTTTGGATACCCTCCAGTTCTTGACTAGTCCTACAATATTTGGACTGCATACTGTTATGTCTAATACTTCTTTCCTAACTCTAGTAACAAACGTAGGTTCATTCCCTACGTTTAATATTTCTAGATTAGCGGATAAGATAAATTCTAAAAGGTACTCACCTCTGCTGTTGTCGTTTGTGCTGCCCCATATGGTACTGTGAGCGTTCGCATCGCATCCGAGGAGAAGCGGCAGTCTGTGCCTGTTGCAATAATCCACCAGTTGCCTCACTTCTGGCGGCGGTGGTGACGACTCCTCACCCGGAAAATATGCCGATGCCACTACTATGGCGCGTTTGCTGCCCTCGATGTTAAGGTGGGCTTGAATTGGAACTAAGTCCCGCGTCATGAATTCTGTAAGACAAACATAATTAATGTTGTTTCTAATTAGAATACAGGCCCTTGGATTATCCTGCCTGTTATCCCAAATTACCTTGCCGTTTTTACAGGCCATTCCTCTGATTGCACCTTGGTAGTGCCAGGGTTCTTGGATCAGTATCAGGCCCAGGTTAAATTTTGAAAATGTCCTTGCAATCACCGCCGAGGCGGCTCTTGCGTGGTGGACGTTAACCTGGGCACATTTGATGCCTGTTCCACTGCTCATAGAGCTTACTTAGCGGGGCTTTTGCCCCTACTACTGCCACTCAACAACATCCTTTCTTCCTCCTCATCTATGGGGCAGTCCATATTGAGAAGGGAGAGGTCGATTCCCTCAACTTCAGTCGCGGTCGAAGATGGGAGTACTATGCCTTCCATTTCGCTCGCGGCTGATGTTGGTAGAGTATCGACCTCCACCTCGACCACGGCTGAGTGCACTCTTTCCGTTGCTTTCGGCTCGTCATTGCTGACTGCTTCTGGCTCGGGATTCGAGGTGTCCTCTTCCGTGGCCCGTTTGTGCACCCCGTGCACCGTGACCTCACCAAACCGGTAGTTGATGACGCCCCCTGAAGTACGGATGGCTTCAAACGATAGCTCATCCATACTTATCGTCAGTAACTGACCATTTCCTTCCTCACGAGCCTTCAATGCCTTCCAGAGGTTTGTTCGGAGGCCCTCGTTTTGGGCATTGAGTAGGGCCAGTATCCGTTCTGACGTCTGGCCCAGGCTCCTGAGGAAGAAAATAGTCACCACGTGCGACTTGGGAACATCATCACCTACACATGAAATGAGAGGGGGTCCATTCCAGGCCGTTAGCTTCGGGGCTACTCCTTTCAGCCATTCGGCTGACTGCACATCTTTGCAGTCGATGAGTAGATAACCCGGCCTGAAATGGATACCCTCAAACTTCAGCTTGTGTGCCCATCCCTTTGCCACCTCCTCCAGGATGGCGTCTTCTAGGGCCGAAAGCTGCTCGGATGACAATGTTACCTCGGGATATTCCCTTGGCAACACTGCCATCCTAACTGCTTTCGCAACCCCCGCGTACGTCTTGCCGCACACCACTCTTCCTGCAGATGAGCCTGCCACCACCGTATCCGTCCTCGGTTTCTTCACCTCCTGTTTTTGCGGTGGAGTGATGACCGAGCTTCCCCTTTTCCTTTCTCGAGGTTCCTGGGAAGTACCTTCGGACGGCTTGGCTTTATGCTCCTCTGCCTTCTTCCTTGCTACAGCAGGTTCCAGCCCCTGCTCCAGGTATCTAAGATACCACCTGGACCCTGCCCCACTAAGGCCCTTCCTTAGTGGGTCGTCCATACCACCTGGCTGCCCAATTGGTGGTACCTTCAACTCGCGGCGTTTGTGCTCCCTGGGGTAACTTTTCCCCGTCGATGTCTCCGTAGCATTAGCCGCTGGTGCGAATGCACTAGCCACCTTTGCTAGAAAGACATCTCGAGCCCTTACAGAAGTCACACCAGCCGGTGCTATTGCACCGGCCGCTGAGACCTCTGTATGAGCTGTACTGGGTACGATGCCAGTCGCTTGTGTGGTTACCACGGGCGCTGGTGCTATTGCTCCAGTTCCCGCGGCTAACACGGTCACTGGTGCTATTGCACTAGTTCCCGCGGCTACCACACCAGCGTAAGCCATTGTATGGGACTCAGCTATCGGTGCTAATGCACTGACAGCTGGTACCCCTACCTTGGTTTTGCTGGTCATCGTACGGTTACCCTCAAAGCTCCGTCTTCGCTTAGGTGCAGTCGTTGCCTGACACCTTGCTGGCCCTCTCGACCTGGGTGAACCCCTGCTTGTGGAAGCTCGCAGATCTTCATCACGTAGCTCATGCTCCATTCGATCTGCGAGTTCCGTTGCGGTTAATCCCCGCTGGTTTAAATTTTTTGCTTTATTATTTTTTTTGCTCATTTTAAAATACGACCACTAGCCTGCCTGAGCGGGCTTGGCGGTCAACTATAGAAGCGGGAAGGGGTTGGTCCACCATGACATAGCCCGTCTGCCATGGTAAGGCCACACTTACTCCTTGAGGCGGCCGTGTATCAAGGAGGCTCCGTTCGCAGACAGCCTATTCTTAACACTAGTATCAGACGCACACGGGTCCCAAGTGCTGATTTCACATAAGTACAAGTACCTGTGTAAAAACAGACGTAGGATCCGTGCACACCAGTCTACGAGTGTTAATCCCCTGGCTGCCAAACCAATAGGCACGGGTCGCGTGACACCCTGGATTAGGGGAGTTTTTATTTAAGAGGGTTTGCTCCCTCCGCCTGAACTATCTTAGCCAGTTGCATATCAGACACCTGATGTGCTCTGTTACCAGATAACAGTTTGCGTATCAGTCATCTGACATGCAACTGTTTCCAGCCGTCACCACGAGGAGGTGTTAGTCCACACTTCCATCATATCACTTAATTACGGCACACATCGAAATGTGAGTTGGTCCCCTTAAGTGACTGATGGCCTGACGACCAAAGTGGCACCTAATTATGTTTCCAGATAAGATTCCCTTAATGAACTGGAAAATCCCAGTGCTTACACAATTTATTGCATTAAATTTCCTGCAATAAAGCCAATCCTAAACTTTTGTTTTTTTTTAGAAACTTTTTGAGTGACCCTCGTATGCACACATATCACATATGTATGTATGTATAATAAACACTAGCATGGATCGAAAAAATATTTTTTTTTCTAATAGTTCGTGAAACTTACCAACAGTTACTGTACAAAATTCTAACTTTCTGGAACAATATTTTTTATCTTCGTCGTGGGGTCATAATTTCAAAATTTGTACCAAAAATAACAAAAAATTTCTATGACGAATAATTATAGTTTTGTATATTCTGCATCACAGCGTTAGTTTCCTCATTCTACAACTCTAGTAAAAATGGACGATTGCTTTGGTTAACCATGGTTGGTATCGGCCATTTCCAACTTACAGACTCAGCTCCATTAGGCTTTTTTTTGAAACCTCGGCACAATTTTAGTGTACCAATTAGAACTTTAGAATGAACCAATAAACGTTGTAGTGTAGAATATACCAAACTATGCAAATTTTTGTCGCTGGTGCGAATGCACTAGCCACCTTTGCTAGAAAGACATCTCGAGCCCTTACAGAAGTCACACCAGCCGGTGCTATTGCACCGGCCGCTGAGACCTCTGTATGAGCTGTACTGGGTACGATGCCAGTCGCTTGTGTGGTTACCACGGGCGCTGGTGCTATTGCTCCAGTTCCCGCGGCTAACACGGTCACTGGTGCTATTGCACTAGTTCCCGCGGCTACCACACCAGCGTAAGCCATTGTATGGGACTCAGCTATCGGTGCTAATGCACTGACAGCTGGTACCCCTACCTTGGTTTTGCTGGTCATCGTACGGTTACCCTCAAAGCTCCGTCTTCGCTTAGGTGCAGTCGTTGCCTGACACCTTGCTGGCCCTCTCGACCTGGGTGAACCCCTGCTTGTGGAAGCTCGCAGATCTTCATCACGTAGCTCATGCTCCATTCGATCTGCGAGTTCCGTTGCGGTTAATCCCCGCTGGTTTAAATTTTTTGCTTTATTATTTTTTTTGCTCATTTTAAAATACGACCACTAGCCTGCCTGAGCGGGCTTGGCGGTCAACTATAGAAGCGGGAAGGGGTTGGTCCACCATGACATAGCCCGTCTGCCATGGTAAGGCCACACTTACTCCTTGAGGCGGCCGTGTATCAAGGAGGCTCCGTTCGCAGACAGCCTATTCTTAACACTAGTATCAGACGCACACGGGTCCCAAGTGCTGATTTCACATAAGTACAAGTACCTGTGTAAAAACAGACGTAGGATCCGTGCACACCAGTCTACGAGTGTTAATCCCCTGGCTGCCAAACCAATAGGCACGGGTCGCGTGACACCCTGGATTAGGGGAGTTTTTATTTAAGAGGGTTTGCTCCCTCCGCCTGAACTATCTTAGCCAGTTGCATATCAGACACCTGATGTGCTCTGTTACCAGATAACAGTTTGCGTATCAGTCATCTGACATGCAACTGTTTCCAGCCGTCACCACGAGGAGGTGTTAGTCCACACTTTCATCATATCACTTAATTACGGCACACATCGAAATGTGAGTTGGTCCCCTTAAGTGACTGATGGCCTGACGACCAAAGTGGCACCTAATTATGTTTCCAGATAAGATTCCCTTAATGAACTGGAAAATCCCAGTGCTTACACAATTTATTGCATTAAATTTCCTGCAATAAAGCCAATCCTAAACTTTTGTTTTTTTTTAGAAACTTTTTGAGTGACCCTCGTATGCACACATATCACATATGTATGTATGTATAATAAACACTAGCATGGATCGAAAAAATATTTTTTTTTCTAATAGTTCGTGAAACTTACCAACAGTTACTGTACAAAATTCTAACTTTCTGGAACAATATTTTTTATCTTCGTCGTGGGGTCATAATTTCAAAATTTGTACCAAAAATAACAAAAAATTTCTATGACGAATAATTATAGTTTTGTATATTCTGCATCACAGCGTTAGTTTCCTCATTCTACAACTCTAGTAAAAATGGACGATTGCTTTGGTTAACCATGGTTGGTATCGGCCATTTCCAACTTACAGACTCAGCTCCATTAGGCTTTTTTTTGAAACCTCGGCACAATTTTAGTGTACCAATTAGAACTTTAGAATGAACCAATAAACGTTGTAGTGTAGAATATACCAAACTATGCAAATTTTTGTCATTGTAAATTTAAAAATTTACTGGTTGGAGACACACACATTGTTGGAATGGATGCACATATGATATTTTCGATTCATGGTAACGTACATTCAAACTTTCAGTATACTGTAAAACATTCATAGTTGTTATTCAGACAACCCAATTCAATGAATGTGAATATTTTTACAAGTTTTTGTATAAAATTTACTACACATTGTATGCTACTAAATTAAAGTTTACCATAATGGCGAATATTCCCCACACTTCTGAAGTAATTTCGGGATGCTGGTACAAAAATTATATTACAGAAGTTTTGAAATGCTGCGTCATTATGCTCTTTAATAACTTTTAATTTAATATGTGTTACGTTTACGTAGTCTACGATATTTTAGAATCACATATTTTTGGAAATTTAATATTTTATATGTCTTCTATACTGTGGTTTATCATTTACCACATTTTGTAATATGATAATTCTAATAATAGTATGTAATATTAGTTTGGCGCTAACAAAAAGTATTTATATTTATATGAACATATTTGTTACAAACTGATTAACACAAAATATGTTAATTTCTTAATCTTCATTTGAAATTATGTTATTTTACTGTACATATGTTGAAAAAAATTAGATTAAACTAAAAAACGAAACTCGACATTTTAGCATTGGGTACTGGCACTAAACAATTGCAATACAGCGCAAAGAGAAGAAGTCGATTTTTACTATTTCTCAAAATAGTGGTTCTAAGCCCCTGGTCCTGAGTTAGCACATACTTTTTTTTTGCCCAAATGCAAGAACAAAAGCAGGTTATGTAAGTTTTAGGAAAAGTTAACAAATCTAAACCATATGCAGTGAAAAAATATGTAGAATATTGTCAAATATTAATTACAGAATAGAAACATTTCTCCATTCCAAATAGAACCTCAAAAAGAAAGAAAAAAAATTAAAAAACTGTTAAAACGGATGAAACTACCAAAGGCATTCATCGCTCGTTGTAGCCAATTTTGCAGAACAAAATAACTAATAAAATTATATAATTATTAAAAAAAAATTTTTGTGAGCTGCCTAAGAACTCACTGTGAGGCGTCTGTTTCACTGAGTAAATCGAAAAACCGACAAAAAACAAGCAACATGCAATTGAAACACAACATATTAAGAAAACATACAAATAACAGCAAAAGCAAAAAAAAAAAGATGCCGACTCAGGACCACCTGTTTGGTACCGACTCAAGACCATTACGAGTTTATACACATTTCATGCTATTAAGCACACGAAACAAATCCGAATGAAAAATAGACTTTATCAGGCGAAAGCACGCAGGACACAGAAACTGATGCACCCAATCAATTTAACTTTTGAAATTTTCAAGCTAAAACTAAACCATTGTAGCTAGTCTGCATAACAGTTCGTTATTTGAAAGTCTAGTACATGAGAGAGTGTGTGCGTTTGTGAGAAAATGATTCCAGGTGTCATTTTTTCTGAACGGGCCCCATTCGATCAGTTCATGATAGTTTTTAAGAGACTATGAAAATTAAATTTAGATGTTAATTTTCAAAGTCATGGCTTAAGTTCATGTCAATTTCGTTATTTGAAGTTATATATAAACAGGTTAATGAATAAATGTAGTCATCAGCGTAAATTACGTTCCTATCTACCAACCTCTCATACGACAAAACGGTTAAACTGCCACGCGCTCCATCTCTAAAAAACGCTGTGTTTTATTCGCCAGCTATTTTAACATGTGCGAATAAAACGACCAAGTTGTTAAGTCTACTCTTCGTTATATTGCTATTCACAATGAAGCAGCTAGAGGTAAAACATTTTAATGGATCCCAGTCATTGCGGTTAATCGTGGGCATTGTTTTTAGTTTTTACCCTTAATAAGAACATTCAACGATGATTTTAACTTATTTTCACCGGCCATTTCGAATCTTTTTATTTTTTTATTTTTTTGCAAACTGTCATTCTTCTTCTTTCATTATTGGCACTTCACAATAGAATTTGATGTAGCTAACAGTGATGGGACTAAAATTTGTTCGACGGTGCTAGATTTGGATGAAATATTGTGCTTGATTGTGTAAAGATGTGATAACTTTTAAATTAAACAAAATATAGGTATCAATTTTAATGTATTATTTTATTCAATAAATCAAAATATAGTAATAGTAAAAATCCAAAACAAAAATAATAGTAATAATAATCACATTTATTTATAAGAATACTTTGAGACTCAACATAAGTAAATAACTTGGTTCAAAGTTTATAAAAGCGTTATTTCCAATTTGAATAAATATGACATTAAAGAATATGAATATTTTGTTTTATCTCAAAGAGATACAATATTTAAGTTACATTTAAGTTAAGAAATTAATATAAGTTCTTCATCTACAAACCTGTAATTTTGAAAATGTTTAACGAGGTTAATTGCAATGACAAACAATGACAAGAACGGCACCAACTTAACATAATAAAATAGCCATTCACAATAGTTTTGCAATTGAGAGATTGCAAATTGACGCAATGTAAATAAATATAAAACTGATAAATTTATTTAAGCTTTTAAGATTAAAAGAAAAGAGAATCCGAACCATCGGTGCAAAAAGTGTTAGATTTAAAATTTTTTGGAAAAATGTGTTAGATCTAGCACAATTGTGCAAAAGTCCCATCACTGGTAGCTAAACTACTTGTTAAATATACATAACAGCTATAATTATACGTGTTATCTCTGATTTTTTGTTGTTGCTTTCCCATACAATTATCGCTGCTAGTTATACATAACTAGAAGCATGTGGCGAATAAAACGCAGCTATTGTTATTCACAATGAAACTGCTCAGCAGCTAGTGGTGAAACATTTTACTGAATTCCAGTTGTTTTTAGTTTTTACCCTTTATAAGAACATTCAACGATGATTTTAACTTATTTTCACCGGCAGCCATTTCGAATCTTTTCCCTTTTTATTTTTTTTTTTTTTTTGCAAACTGTCCTGGTTCTTCTTTCACTATTAACAGTTCACATTAGAGTTTGATGTAGCTAAATTACTTGTTATGTGTACATAACAGCTATAATTACACGTGTTATCTCTGCGGCTTTGCTGTTGTTTTCCCATACAATTATCGCTACTAGTTATACATAACTAGAAGCAAGTGGCGAATAAAACGCAGCTATTATTTTAGGTTATGTGTTTCCGATTCAAAATATTAGCATGTTAACTAAGTTCTCCAATAGTTCGATGAGGAATGTTAGCATTATTACTGCTACAAAATTGTTAGCATAAGTGTTAATGAATTTTTGTATCTTCTTTCGAAATAAAATACTAAAATACGAAATATTCTGTTGGTAGTCAATAAAATGTCTAAAATAATTTTCTTCGGAGAACTCATTTAGCACTATATATATGAAAATTGATTTTATATTAAGTATCTTTTACTACTACTATTACTATCATGGCGCAACTGCCCCTGGAGAACCAAGGTTTGGCATCCATTCCGACATTCCGCACCGACTGCAACGCCTGAAATGATTTTAGCCATTATCGTCGTTTCTAGGGCGGTCTTAATTCCCCTGAACGCTGTGGCTGGGGATCTTCTGCTCAGTCCGTGGAGAAACCTGAGACAGCAACGCATATTATACCAATGCTCTGTTTTGTCAGTTTTTGTTTGCCATTTTGTGACTTTTTGTTATTATAAATTGTTTGTCTAAAGATTGGCTTGGCTATAAGAACAGCCTTTCACTTTGTAGGTAACTAAATCACTATTTGGAAATTGGGGCCCAGCATGTATTGCTCTGTTTCGGCTAACCTCTTAATGGTAATCATTACTTTGGCTTAGATTAAGAAGATTTTGAGAAATATATTTTTAAAAATTTTGTCTATATCTATAAAAGGTTTTGTAGCTAAAAATTGAACTTGTTTATTAAACCTAGAATGAAATGATGAGATAACTGCCTAAGAATTTGCGAAAGCTTTAAATCAGATTATATCGAAGTTTCATTGCCAAAAGGCATTTCAAATTCTCAGACAAACCATGATTATGGATCTGTCCATGTTTTAACATAAAGTATTAAATATTACTATTTGTTACTTAACTAGAAACCATAAAAGTGAATATGGCATTTATGTAATAACCATTCAAGCAGTTAGTCTCAAATGAGAAGCTTCCACTGGTTACAACAAGAGCCAAACAAAAGCCAAAACTTAAGAAAGAAGTTAAATACTTATGCAGTTTACCATCATTGTTGAATTAAGTTGCAACTACTATTTACTATGTAATCGAATTTATGTATTTTCCAAATAAAATACATACTTACAGTCGGATGTAATTCGAGAACTGTGTTGAGTTCATTGTGTACATACATTATTCTATTGCTTTATTGGTTTTATTGAAAATTCTATGCATCGTATGTTTTAAAAAATATTCAATGATCTAAATTATGGAAACAAAGGAGGTATTTCAGTTAGTATTCGACATTGATTTAACTTTAAATTTGCTTGCTTTAAAATGTTACATACATATTTTAGTGATAGCAAATTAATGGATTTTGTTTTTACTGATACGCACCAGGAATTTCAAGGTTCTACCTACGATACTATCATTCACCACACTCACTCATTCTAGTTTGAGTAAACTTTTGCTGGTCAGTCAGAGGCGACACATGAATTGCACAATTTCAAAACAAAACATTATAGCATCAGTCGAACAAGTGCATCCATCCACCATTCCATCCATCCACCAACCAACCGCACGAGTTAAACTCAAATTTCCATCATTCACCTCAAGTTGTACTCATTTCGACGTTATTGTCGTCCCTCACACAAAAGTGTTGTGGCGTTGTTATTGTTGTGTATTGTGAAATGTGAAACCACCCGCTTTTTGGCTCTACTGAATTAGTTTGTTTTATTTGCGACAATCACCAGAGTCAGTTCGTCATTTTGTTAGACTTAGTGCGCCTAACTAATCTTTTTAAAATTTTATAAAAGCTTACAAAATAGCACGAGCAATTTCAGTTTGAATCTGAAAGGTGACCGGGAGTGATTGAAAAAAGAATGTGCCGGTTAAATGCGTAGTCTCGAAATGTTGTGATTCAAAAAAGTGTATGTTACGAATACAGTAATACTGCTCGTGTATGGATTGTCAAAAGGAGTAAGAAAGTTTTGCAAAAAGGATAATTGTCGGGTCGAATGTGCGCGAAATATTAAAAAAAAAAAAAAAATAACAATAATAAAGAATTTCACAAGGTGCCAAATACGGAATTTTATAAATATATGAAACCATATAAATTCTCCTCATTGTTAGAGTGAAATTATTTTTGAGCATTAAAAAATTTAATTAAGATGTTAAATGAAATATTTCGCTCATACTTGTATTAAGGAAATCATGTTTGTTGGAGCATCACACAAGTACGCGTTCACCTCGTCAGCATAAAAAAATAGTGCACTTACTTGTTTGCACATCAAACGCGTTCCGTGCTCCCGAAGAACTTAAATACCAACACTCCTTAGCCCTCAACCTTTCCTAATTACTTCATTTGCCGTCGCTGTTACTGTAATATGCAAAACATTGACTCACAAAAATCAGTACTCACTGACGACGATAATTTGGATTTAACAAAAGGACCAATATCGCTGGATAATATAGCAGCGAAAACATTAGCATCAGCATCACATGCTATAGCTCAAGAAGGAGGAGTACAATCAGATCCAGAAACACGTCCAAAAAGTAAAGCACGCTCACGTTTTACATCAGCTTTTCGAAAACTCTCAGGATCCTCGAAAAAGAAAGAGCCTAGTTTACCAAAGGAAACACCCACTGCTACAACAACAGCGAGTGAAACGGTAATCTCTAGTGGTGGTGAAGAAGCCACAGCAGATTCTAGCCTGCCAACTTTACTTGAAGCCAAACCTAAAAAGAAAAGTAGATTAGCACGACACTTTCTATTGGGCAGTCTCAAGAAATCAAAACTGAGTACTAAAAAGAGCATTGACGACAATGAAGATATTGGATTAATATCCAAGAGAGAAGAAAAAACAGAAATCGAAGAATCTCAAGCGCTAGACATAAGTGGTAGTGGAACATTAGCTGTAGAAAAAGACGTACAGACTAAGATTGACTCAGATACCTCAGTTCCGGGTGTTGATAAATTAAGTCCACGGCAACTGGAGCATATACGTAAAGTGAAAATAACCATAAGTAGCAAGAAAGTTGAGCAAACAACAACAACGAAATCGAGCAAGCAGCTAGCTCCTGAATTATCTGGTTTGGGTAGCGAAACAGATTATTTGACACCCACAGAAGCCACAACCAGCAAACACGAAACTTCAACTGAAGTTGTAGCAGCTCCTTTGAAGCAGCGGACATCTTCAACAGCAACATCATCAACGCAACCGTTGAAAGTTGCAGCGCTCACTGATCCAACAAAAACAAAGAAGAAAAAACTCAAAACATTAAAAAAAATAACTACCGCCACTAACACTTTAACAACTCAAACCCCATCATCATCATCAGTAGCAGCACAAACAATAACAGCACCTACCGACGAAAAGTTCGTTATCACTCAAAGCACACGCGACACACCCCCGCGCGAAAGAGCCCCAGCTAAACCGAGTCGTGTTGCTGCCGCCGTCACTACAGTCAGCAGCCAGACAGCTACAAGCACTGGAGCAATACGCAAGCCAACTACTAGAGCAGCTGCAACACTCACTTCGCCATCAATCGCACAACAACGTTCTACTAGCAGCAGTGCCAGTAAATTAGCGCTTAAACGGGTACGAGCAGTAACTGCCGCCATCTCCCCGATCGACAAGGGAAAAAACTTAATGCAAGGTACACAACGCGGCCATCGTTTCCCTAAACCAACAACAACAACAACGACTACCGCTAGTAACAGTAGTGGTAACGTGACACCATCCATTACAACAACAATTCCAGCCACTACTCCAACTGAAACAGCTCCACCAACATCAGTCAGCGAGCAGCAACAGCAGATCCAATTTCAAATACAATCTCACGAATCTCAGTCGCAAATATTGCCAGCAACATCACCCGAGGAGGAACAACTACAGCTGCCACAAGGTACACCGCAATCAACAAACGTATCGGGAGATTTTCTACAGCCGCCTTCGTATCCACCACCACCTATTCCTAAAAGCAACATTGCTACACCAGAAAACCGATCGCCAGCACATCGTCATCCATCATTGAGCATAACCACGACAGCATTAGAAACATCAGTAGCTGAGCTTGAAAGTCTTCAACCCAACGCAGACGAATCAGTTGTAACAGCGAGCAGTAGTGGTCCGGACGAAATTGTTTCATCAGCGGAAAGTGCACAGCCAAGTGAATATTATTCTGGTGAAAATAATATCGAAATTCCAAACGGATCTGGACACACTCTTTCTCATCGCCAAGTTATCGAAGTACCTCCTGTAGTATCAGAAGATTTCTACGCAACTCGCAGAGTGGAACCTACATCGCCTAGTGTACGTTTTGCCGTCGGCAGTGCAGTGCGTCCTCAAATCACTACTTACGAATCTTTACCCGATCAAAGTTCATTTGACTCGAATAAAAGTTCAGACTCGGCAAGCCCACTCAGCGAATCAAGCCGCAGGCGTATACGTTACGTTGCGCAACCCACATTCTTCGACGATTTCGATAGTCTGCAACGCCGACGTGAACACTTAAAATATCAAACAGGCGTTAGCGAGTATTCCGTGGATTCGGAATACATCGAAACAGAAAACGATTCTGGTGACAATCAATCAATGCCTGCTTTTGGTGATTTGACCATGGATCAAGACATGGAACCGGTAAGAGGACGTAATACATCCGCATACATAAACAACTGCACCTATACTAAGCGCTAGTTAAGATTTTCTAATCTGATCGGATAATATTAATGATTTCATGTTTGTGTGGATTTGTGTGTATTTTGTTTTCTTGAAAGTCAATGCAACTGGGAAGTATTAGTAAAACAAACCAAGTTTTGTTTTTTTCAACGAAGCCCTTCAAGTGTGTGCCACCTTTCTTACATTTCTGATTTGTATAGTTAAGCTGTTGCAGTTTGGTGTTTGATGTGCTTTAGTCAGTCGTTTTGCGCTTTACGTTTTTGTATTTATGACATTTAAGAAGCTTCTTACTTATTTGCTTCCTTGAAGAAAAAAGGCACATTGACCGCAATATGTCATTCAACTTTTAAACAATTTTACTTCAATTATAATTACTAGCAAGTTAGGCAGTCATATATATAAGTAATTTAAGCCTGAGTTAAATGTAAAATAAATTCATCTTAGTTACAGTAACTATAAAATTGGCAGTTGGATGACACTAATGCCCGATTTCTTGTTTTCTACATTTATTTCAGACAATTATGACATCGGCGAATACAGAAAAGCGTGAGCATCTCTACAAAATTCTAGTCATCGGTGAATTGGGTACCGGCAAGACATCCTTCATCAAACGTTATGTTCATCAATTCTTCAGTCAAAATTATCGCGCTACTATTGGCGTTGATTTCGCCTTAAAGGTGTTGCATTGGGATGCCAACACCATAGTTCGTCTACAGCTATGGGATATTGCCGGGCAAGAACGTTTCGGTAATATGACACGCGTATATTACAAAGAAGCTGTCGGTGCGTTTATTGTATTTGATGTAACACGTAGCGGTACGTTTGATTGTGTAAGCAAATGGAAAGAGGATTTGGACTCGAAGGTGCAATTACCAGACGGAAGCCCGATTCCATGTATATTGTTAGCCAATAAGGTAGGAATCATTATTCACGATTAGGTTCGCCCAAAATAAACGAAATACAATAAATGTGCATGTCTCTTTCTATAGTGCGATCAAGAGAAACAAGGTATTGTCACCTCACCGGAAAAAATGGATGAATATGTCCAGGAAAATGGTTTTGCGGGTTGGTTTGAAACATCAGCGAAAGAGAATATAAATATTGATGAGGCAGCGAGAGCTTTAGTAAACAAGGTAAGTAGAATATGTAACTTGGACTATGTGATTAATTGGGTTATTTTATTAATCAAAATTTTGGTTGAGCGATAAATCGAATAACTAATTCCGAAAACTGGCTAATCGAATAATCAGAAAATTTAGCATTAAAACTTAATTGCAGTAAGATTTTTATTGACTAGCATTTTTTAAAAAATATGATGGTGAAATTAAGTCATTAATTTATTTCTTTTTGCAATATATTGATTGATCGAGTCGCGATTAATCGAGTAATTCAGGATTTTCCCTAATGAAAAACCTTGATATAACCCAAATTCTGATTGATTTCGTAAATAATATTCTGACTAATCAAAAACATCGATTAATCCCACTGCCCAAATTATTAGAACATTAACTTTCTTTAACTTTAACTTGATTTTTATTTTAGATTTTACTCAATGACAAACTGATAAGTGCCGCAGATTTGGCTGATAGTGAGAAATTCAATTTAAACAGTACGATGGGTGATGAAACGGCGTTGGAACCGAAAAGCAAATGTTCATGCTGACCAGTTTCATCATAGGAGCGACATAGTAGGTACATAGGAGTAGTAACAAAAAGAGAATAGGCAACAAAAAGCATTTACATTGTAATTAAGACGAAAAGGCGGTGAAAGGACACAAGCTACGTATAAAATGCAACTTGAAGCTTTCTAGCATGACCGTTGACGGTAGCCGCGCGGTTTTCGAAAATCAGGTGTCATACATACATACATTTAGAAATCCAGCTAACATTCAGAAAACACTATTTTATATTTATTAAAAATTTAAGCAAATCTAAGAATATGATGAAAATTAAAAACAAGAAACATCTCGTTGAAACATATACACATATACACATATGTATTTTTTAAATAATTTATAAGATTTTATACACATCAGTTTCTACACTCCTTGTATTCTTGTATTTTTATCACTCTTTTTTCAACCTTTTTTCTAAATGCTTGTTATTTTAATCTTTTTATTATCAAATAAACAAAGAGATTCTTTTAGTATGTAGCTTATTTTTGAGATAACCAAAATATTATGGTCTTTATGTTGACTTTATTTCATCTTAAAAAAAATGATAATGTATATGTAGTAATATCACAGAGATCAAAATTCTTTGGTCTATTAAATACTAACTACAAAAGGTTTCATATAAACAGAAAAATTCTACATTTTAATAACACTTGTTTTCAATTTAAATGTCCTCGTTGAATTATTTATACAAGTAAGTATGGAATTTCCAGTTTTTTTATAAAGCTTATTAAACTTTACAGTATTGATTTAATATATTTAAGAAGTATCCCTTTATTGTACAACTTTGGAAATGTTTCATACGTGTCCGTTCTTCTCTAAATTGATGCAAGAATTACAGACAAGGCATTGGTTTAGCATGGTTCGTTTGTGCAATATATGCAAAATACTTTTAAGCAAAAACAAAGACATAATAAAGCCCCATATGATGCAAATATAAAAATATTTACAATGCAAACGGCGCAATTTCAATAAATCTTATACTATCCCACTATCCCACTGAGCCGAAATTGTGTGGTTTCGGCTGAAACTACGTTGAAATGCTCAATTTCGGCATATAAAAATATGTCGAGTGAAACCACGAAAATGAGGTGGTTTCAACGAAACCGCATTCAAAACCGCGCAAAAATCGAATGCAACCGTGAATGTGTTCACTGAAATGAATTTGCTCTATTTCTAGTCTGACATTTTTGATATTTTGCTTTGCTTACAACTTGATTAAAGTGGAAAAACGAAAATATTAAAAAAGTAATTTGTGTAGTGCAGGGGAAGAGGACCTCATAGCCAGAGCTGGGTAAATTCAATTACATTACAATTCCAATTACAAGGAATTGTAATTGGTACCTTAGTGTTTTCAATTCCTTGGTAATGGAATTGATAAAAGTTTCGAGAGAAGTTACGAGAGAAGTGACGCGCATTTTATACTGATTTGCTCGTAACGGCTTATTAGAAGCATTTTACAATATTTTCCGAAAAATTTTTTTGCTTTTTTGGAATTGAACTAAAAGGGAATCAATTACTCTTTAGGAATCATTCCAACTAAATTGGAATTTAATTCCAAGAAAGTAATTGATTACACTTAAATATTGAATTCCTTTCTATTCAATTACATTTTCAATTCCTTTAAGGAATTGATATATTTTTAATTGCAAAATAAAATTCCCTGTAGTGGAATCGAAAATTTTTCCAATTCCATTACCTAGGAATTTAAAAATTTTAATTACCGATTACAATTCCTTAGTAATGGAATTGATAAAACTTTCATTAAAGTACCAATTGTTCATATGTATGGCAAAAAAAAAACTGCCATACATATGAACAAATGGCGGAGGAGCTGTGGCAGCAAGGCTGCATAGTGCCTGCGGTTGAAGTGAAACAAAATACATAACAATTGACGCTTCCTCCTATACACTTTTATTTCATTGTTAAATATTTCGTTTATCATTTTGATTCTCTTCGTATTAATTCGTATTATTTCAATATTAGCAAGAATTATATTGGTCGCCGGCATTTTACAACAAGAAGTAAACAATGAACTGTCAAACGAAACCATAATCGAAACCAGCTGAACCAATGTGAACGCTTGCAGTTTCGTTCGTAACCATTTGCCGAAACTACGCAATTTCAGCTCAATGGGGACATTGTATTAGCTCAAATTTAAAGTGCAAATATAACCCTTATAATATTAGCTTATTTTAACCCTTCGGAGGGCGCGCCACGGCAAATTAGCCGCAAATTGTTTAATTTGTGTTTTTAAAATACAAATCATAGTAGCCGACCGCTGCCACTGAAATAACTTTGTAAGTTTTGAGATGCAACGTGGTTTACCGTTAGCCATTGGTTTCTGCATTACATCGTTCAACTGCTATTTGTTTTTGAAAATTGGTATCTCGCTTTTGCGGCTAATTTGCCGCGGCGCGCCTTTCTCGTGCAAGAAAAAAAATAAATAGTAACTTGATGACATTTTTTCAAAGTTAAAACGATGACGAATAATCATTTAAAAATAAATGCTTAAAATATATTTAAATATCACTAGAAAGCAATCACTTGTTTTATTTTAATAATTTTTTTGCATTAAATAAGAAAAATTGCCGTCTATACTATGAAATTTACCTTGCGGCTAAATTGCCGCGGAGCACCCTCTCGTGTTACTTTTCAGAGCGCGCCCGCCGAAGGGTTAAAGCTGAATAAAAAGGTTTTACGGTACAACATATAAATTGTCTTGATAGAAATATTTTCAGCCATGCAAGAATCGGATTGATTACCGGATGATTCTAAATATTAATAATACTTTAGAATTCTGAAAAAATACCTTAACAACGGAAACAACTGTATATGTTTAACAAACACTGTACCACATGCAACCCTATTTTAAAAGTTGAGTGACTTCCAGGTGTATGTAATGTTATTAATACACTTTGAGTGCTAGTGTTTGGAAACATTATAATTTGCAATCTACAATTTTACCCCATTGGAAAACTTAAGGATAACTGTAAGGATTAAGAGTCATAGGACATAGGACATATTATTTTTTTAAATTTATTTTAATATTTGCATAAAATTTGGAAGAAACTCAGCCAGATTTTGAGGAAAAACTCGGTGGTGAAAGGGTTAAATCGAATCGAAAGTCGCTTGCGATTACGAATTATATTAATGTATTAAAAAGAGAATTAATTAAATAGATGTATTTTCATAGTTTTTAATTCACTGCATTTCTAAGTTATACAATCACAAGAAGAACTAAAACAATATAATGGAAAAAGAGTATTTTATACACTTTGATCACAAAAAAATATACAGAATAATAATTTATTACTGTCACATATCGATGTCGAGGTCTATATTCTCTTCATTACTACCAGCTTCTTCTGGCCATAACACACTCTTTAGTCTGAATTCAGAAGCATTATAAACACTAGTGCTGTTTATTTACGTCATCAGGTATTTTGTAGTTTTCACAAAATGAATTCTCTTGTTTTGATCCATTTTGTATATGAAGTAAAGAATTTATTGAATTGAGTGACTTACGGTTACGAACTTTGGTTTTAAATAAGTTCATTGCTCATTGTTTCGATAAGAAATTTTGTTAGGATTATTCAGGAAATGGATCTTTTAAATTGAAAAAACGCGCTGAGCGCTAAATCACTTTTTTCCGCGATCTAATTTTCAAAAAATACTAAATTTAGCGGGAAAAGTGCTGAGTTGGCCACACTGGTATCGTGTTCGGTGTGAGAGTGAGTACAGACTCTCTCTTTGTGTTCGGGCAACAACAATTTCATGGTGTTCGTAATATAACCACAGCAACTAAGAAAGGAAAAAGAAAGTTGCCAAAACTTAGTATTGCCAATATAGTACTTTTAGTGCTTTTGTTTTAACAAAAACTACCATTTTTTCTGCCTATCTCTTTAAGACCAACATTCATGCTTGAGCCCGTGTGACAGCCACTAACAAAACACCACTTACAAACACACTTAGAATTTCAATAATTTATTGCGAAGCCTTAAATTTTCTATGTCATGTCACATATGACTAACTTTATTTCCAGACAACGCTGTAGCAATAAACCTTTTTACAAAGTGACATTAATAAAAAAAACAATTTTTCACGATCCCGTCAAATTTTTTTTTTGAAGACAACGAAACAAAACATTTCTTAAAATATTTATTTATATAATAATTTTGCAATTGAATTAATTTATTTCGATATTGTGGGTGCTTGTGGAATTATATGTCTGCTTTCTAAATGTTAAGTTTCTTGTTTGCACTTACATAAATTTCTCGTTAAAAATAAATATCTTGACAAAATTTTCCCACTTGAATTATTAGCATGGTAATAAATTATGCCAAGAATTATTGATATTCAAGAGCGGGGTAATATCAATTCAAGGTACGCCAACAGAGTTCTTCATGACATCAACATGTGTGTAGCAAAATCATCCCTGCAACAGCCGCTTGACAATTGACAGATAATGTGACAGAAAATAAAAATTCTCTGCTACGGCTCTCTAATCTTCATTTACGTCCATTCTCTTTTGTATCACACTTCGCGAGTGAAGAAAATTCGCATTTCCACAAGACGTAGTGCTAAATTAATTAATAATTTAATTGAATACTATATTGTAAATATTGAAAAACAATTTAGTTAAATAATAGAAAAATAGTTCATTTTTACAAACTGGTGCCAAGCAATATCCAAGAAAACAAGCTTCGAAATTTTCTTTTTTTTTTTGCTTTCATATTGCTGCTTTTATTATTTGCTTAATTTCAAGAATTCGGAAGAAAGAAAAGGAAAACATCGAAAAACAGTCAAAAAGAGCGTAAACGCCTGGTAACGCGGAAAGGAACAAACAAGAAAGCAGCAGTCAGACAGCAGCAACAGAAGCATCAATGGCTAACATAATTCGCAATAAAAATAATAACAACAACAACCCAAACAACGACAATGGCGGTAGCATGAACGATGTGCATGGAATTGGTGGTGGTGGTGGCGTTAATACCCTTCGTGACGTTTGCAATTTTATACAACAGCAGCATCTAATAAATCCAGCAACTTTGCCGCCAGGATCTTGCCCATACGATCATATCATTGAAATGATAAATGGACTGAATCTTCAGGACGATGGCATTATGATGAATCATAAAATAAAATCTATCGAAACAGATTTCTGTAATATTGTGCGCGATGAAAATATGTTGTGGTAAGTGCTTACATACATAAATATAAAATCCTAAGTAAATAATCGACAATCTATGGCACTGGACACACACATAAACTTGTTTTCCGGCTTGCAGGTAGACGGCCAGTTCTTTTGCTAGCGGATTTATAAGTGCATATTTATTTACTTTATTCTCTGTTCGCTTGTTTGTAAAACATCGTCTTATTTCTGAAATTACACTTTACATTTCTATTATTTTCAATTTCGTTCGCTTTCGTTGGTAAAGTAAAGCAAATAATCTAAACAAATTTTTAAGAATATATATTTCATATATATATTTCTTTGTTTAGATGAAAGTTGGTAACACGTGTTGTTATTAGTACAGCTCTCACTCTCACTAAAGTAAAACATTGTATGTGCTCGATAGTCTCCTCCCTCGGGACAAAATCAAAATGCCTGCCTTCATAAAATGCCCTGGGGGGACCATAGTCTCAACTCTGTTTGGAAATATGTTTTATAACTTCCTAATGTATGGTTTCAAATATTTCCAATACAGTGTAATTATATTCTTTTCAATTGCAATTTATGGTTCTTTCTTTTTTCATTATGTACATGCTTTTCAAAAACTCCCTCTACTCCGGCGACCTACATACATACATACAGTAGCATTTTACATACTACGAATACTGCTGCTGACCTTGCTTAATAAAAAAGTATTTATTTATTATTTCTCAATAAAAAAATTCAACAATTTTATTTGATGCAAATGTATGTTCGTTTGCGTTAATAATTGTTGATATTGTCGTATTTAACGTTACCCGCTTTCATTTCTATATTTCAAACTTCTATGTATGTATGTCTGACTAATTCATATTGGCAAGAAGTACATTGACCTGCTACTAAGTTTGAATATAAAAACTTATAGAATATGCTGAAAATTAAAAAGCCAGTGAAAATTGTCATTATACAATTAATTAGAGTTCAATGAAAAAGTTGTAGTACAATTAAATTGCATGATAAAATAATACAATATAATGGTTCAAAATGTATTTAAATCCGAAATACTTTCTATAGACGCCTTTTTAATTGTTTGGCGCTAGTGTGAAAAACATCGTCATTACGAATTTCATTAAACTCGATCATTTGTATCTAGATATGCATTTCCGGAACCTGTAAAAAATCATGACAACGGGAAATATCGTACCTTATAAATTTTTGCTCGACGAACACCATGAAATTGTTGTTGCTCCGAACACAAAGAGAGAGTTTTTACCATAGAAAGGTGATGTGTTTGTCGAACAGCGAATACCAATACAACTATCCACTAAGGGCCAACTCCAAGATTAACTAATTCTATTCGCTTCGGAAAAGCTTTGGACCTATCCAAGCATCTTTCAAAGAAAAATTATCGATTCCTCTATTTACATAATTCAGGAAAAAATTTTAAAATACTTTCACACCGTTCCCCAATAGAAACCGAATTTCCTCTAATAAAAGCTATGTAGCTCCTTAAAAATACACTTGCAGAAAGATCTGTGGAACTCCCTATATTTGACTCTCTACAATGGAATATATCGTTTACATTACAATATTCTTATCAAATTATGCATTTTTTGTACTCCAAGTATAAAACTGTTTATATTTATTATATTATTCAATTACAGCGAATCTATGGAGTACATTAACGATAAAGCACTGGCAGATGGTGAGACTGCACTGAAATTTGCCCTGCTCTTTTCCTCGCGCAACTTCGATGTTTTGGCTATGAAAGAAACAAAGGTTCGTAGTGCCATGTTGAAAATTCTGGAAACGAATTTTCTCAATGCCGATACATATCGCATTCAAGATAAAGATCGTCTCTACAATTCGATCACACTGCTGGGTGAATACTATCATCGTGTACGTTTGGCTGATAACTCTCCGATTACTATCTTGGGAGAGTCCTTGTTGGGTTTACTAATACGTGAGATCAGCGGACTTGATCCGATCGATGAGAAATTGGCCAAATTAATTTTATCCCAGGTCACATTGAATGGTGATATAATGCGTACTAAGCACAAGGGTGAATTGACACAGTTGCTCTATCACATACGGCGTAATCTTATTGAGCAGTCAGCGTTGATATCGTCAGTGAAGGCCTTATTCCTGATGACGCTTGATTTGTATTATAGTAATTTTGCTAATTTGGGCCATCAACTGGAACAAATGTACACAAAGTATCTGGTGCCAGAATTATACAATGAGACGAACAACAATGATTTCAATAATCAGCAGCAACAGCAGCCGCAGCAACAGCCAAACCAACTACCAATGCCACACCAACTACCACCGCCACATCAAATATCTCTGCAGCCTACATTTCAGCTACAGGTTGATCAACAAAGTCGTAGCTTTGAAAATGGTGAAGAATCAATTGTTAAAGTTGAAGTGGAAGTCGCCGCAAATGATTCATATGAAGTTAAGCCAACCACAAAGAAATGGAGTGAACAAGTTTGTGAGGATTCTTTCATTGAAAATGAGTTTGGAGAATTTCAGAGTTGTGATAGAGACATAATTGCAAGCAGTGGCGTGGGCGGCAGCACTGATATACAGGATCATCTGAATAGCAGCACTGGTACGGCTAGTAGCACTAATTACACAAATGACCAAGATAATTCAAGTCGACTTGATAGACGTTCGCACAAGCCACGCAATTCACCGCGTCCTCTGAGGCAAAATCATAATACTAATGAAAGTTTTTCGAGCAGCGATTATCAGCAGCAACAACAACAGCACCCTCAACAATCCGGCGAAGAAGAACGTGACCAGTCCAAACCACTTCCACGTTGGCGTGCCCCACGTTTTAATCACGATTCTTCCGAACGTGGTCAACGCAATCAGCACCGTCGTTTCAGTGCGAGTTTCGATGACGATCGTCAAAGTGTACGCAGCGATGGTGGCAGTATACGCCTGTATAGCATAAATGATCGTCTTAAGCATTCGCAGGAGAAAATCGAACGCAGCGGCACCAATAATTTCAACTCGATTGCTAACTCGAATTGGGATCGTCAGTCACAGCATGACGATCGCAGTGAACGTTCCTATATTAGCAACTATGAACGTGGAAACTATAAACAACGTGGTGGACGCCATTACAATAATAATCGCCAAACATATGATAAACCACCGCGTTTTCAGAAGAATCAACAACATCAAAATCAACAAAACAACAAAATACATAGCGACTCCTGGCGGCGTACACGCGTAAACTCACAGAGTTCAATTCATGATGACGAGAACTCTTCGTATCCTTCTAATGGCCCCGAATCCAATAGTCGTAGCTCATCGCGTGCACGCACTTTACCACGTCCGGGTAAATCAAATATGGATGACAGTGCTGGCCCTTCGAACGCCATGTCTTCATCCTATAGACACAGCCAAAGTCCAACGCACAAAGGTGGGAATGGCGGTCAGCAGTACCATCAACGCACACAGAATGCACGTCCACGTAATTACAATGCACGCTACAGCAGCCAAAGCAGCTTAGCCAGTGACGCGTCGAGTACTTTTGATCGGCGCCATAACCAACGCAACTATGCAGGTGGACGACGTTCGCAGCATCCAAATCAGCCCCATCAGGAGCAACAACAGCAGCAGCAGGAAAGCTGGGAGGAGACACACAGTGTACACGGTCAACCGGAAGAGTCGACTTGGGACTCAAAAGATAATAACAGCGAATTAGTGCGCAATGCGCGTCAAACAACAAAATACATGAATTACTTGTCATCCCAAAAATGAGAAAGGGCAGTCGTGCATCAAGAATGCAGCAAAAGCAAAGGGAAGTTGAGAAAAGGGCGACGTAAAAAACGAAAATTTAAATGCGCTGCACATGACGAGAATGTGGGCAGCAGCACTTTGTGTGGGTAACTTTTTTTTCGTTTTTCTTTTTTAATTTTACTGTCTAACAATTATATTTGCTTTTCATTTATACTTTCATTTTATTATAGAATTATTTGTTTTTTTTTTTTTGCTTTTATTAAGTTTCATTTATTAAAAACATAATCTAAATACTTCAATATTTGAATTGCAAATCTATATACGTAGATTTAACTATTATATTCTTATCGTCATATGCAAGTGTAATGTGCGTGTTATTTGTATTTGAAAATATATAAGAAGAAATGTTAAAGCTTTCAGAGCTGAAATTATGTACACTAAGCATATTGATAAATGAAAAAATGTTATTACTTTTATTATAATACAACAAAGCAACTGTTTATTTACTTCAATGTGTTATTAACCCAAAGTTGAAGCGTTCTCATTTTAAAACGTGTCGTGATTGAAAATATGCGAGGCGAAAGAATTGTTTACACTTCATAACAATAAGGATTTCGTTTTGATTTGAATTATATTTTTAATTTTTTTTTGCATAAACTACGAAATAAGTATTTTTTAAATTTCCAAAAATCATTGTGACAAGAATCAAAGCTTGCAGCATTTTTGATTGCGTCTGAAAGGTTTTAAAACTCTCGCTAATATTTTTACTTTGTCATAAAAACCATTGCAATATGAAAATATTTGAATCTTCAATCAATCATTCTTAGTGGATTTAATTTAAATATTAAATTCTTTGCAATTTTGAAAATTTGCAAACTTTTTTCAAAACTTTTTACAATTAAAATGATTATAATCTTCGATACAAACGACAGTGATTAGAATTAACAGTGGTGGGGACTTTTAAAATATTTCTTATTTATATGAATAGAATATATGATGAATAGTTTTCAAGCAAATCGCAAATATTTTCCATAATTGCTTATATGAAAAAGATATCACAATGAATGGGATTTGTAAAATAGCATTCTCCTATTAATTACAATTAAATCACAATGATTGGATATTAAAAATTATTTAAAATCTTTCTGATTAATACGAAAAAAGATTGCTTCTCAAAAATAATGCATTGGTTACTTAACTGTAGCTCTAAAAATGAGTCGCTTTAAATTGAGAACGCTAAAATATTTTGTTAGATTTTCAGTGTTGAAAATTAAAAAAAAAAAAAATTTATAAATACAAATACACACATGAATAGTGAATTAAAGTCAGCGCTCAGGATATCAAAAAAATTCGGAGGTTTTAATGTTTTCATATATAAATATTATAATAGTGACCGAAATATACCACCAGATTACAACAACTGCCTTTAGTTCTCGGTTATTTCAAGAAAAAAAAAAACAAACTTTGCTCAACAAAAAATGTCACATACCCAAATTGAGAGTAACAATCAATCAACCACAAACTAAAAAGTACTTTATATAGAAACTTCTTTTCGCTTTCAAACTTACACATACGTATATTTAAGTTGCATCCGGATCAATTTTTTAAGTATTTAAATAAAAATAAAATCCTAAAACAAAAATAAAACAGTCACATTAAGAAATCACAAATTTTTATTCTCCTATAAAATAATATTGTAAATAGTTTCAATAATTTGCATAGACCAAAAACAAAATAAAACAACAATTTGATACAAATAAAAACAAACAAAAAAACAAGAAAAATATAATTATATACTCAAATGTTATTACTATTTTTTGTTGTAGCAAAATTATTTTAAAAAAATCATGCATCTATTAAGAAAAATATAAAATAAAGGGGAATTGAGATAGATGAGTTTAAAAATAATAAAAGTCTTCAATTATTAAACACAATATCATAAATTTTACGTATTGATGATTTTTTACAATAAATAATTGAACTATATTATTGTTAACTGAATAATAATATATATAGCTTAATACATATATAAACTTTACATAGTGTATAAATTTGAACTGATAACAAGCAGTTTAAACTGCTCAACTACCTTTAAACTGATGAAGATGGTTTAACTTTTTATGTGGAAAATATATAGTAGAAACCAAACAAAAACAAACACATGTATTTATGATTGCATCTTGTATCATTTTTAAGTGAAAAATATATGTATATATATAAAAATAAATATATATATTAAAAAAATAAAAAAATTAAGATAAAAACACTTCTAGTTTTTAAGGAAAAAAATTAAAAAAAAAAAATGATTAAAATATTATAAATAGTAGTTAACAGAAGACATAATAAAGAGACAAAAAAATTTTAATGTTAATTGAATTTTGTTTGCAGTTATACAAATTACTTACTATAACACTTCAAAATTAGTATGCATTCGAATAGTCAGTTCCGGTATATTTTATGTTATATTTGTGTCTGAGGATAAAATATGGTGCCAAAAATCACAATTTATTTTTGATAATTTTTATCGCCAAAAAAAGGCGGAATTATGAAGCGTAGGCCTTGTTCTTTCAAAAAAAAGGGAGTATTACCAAATTTCATTCAAATTACTGCTTCTAAGTATCTGGACCATTGTAGACTTGAATATCTCAGGTAGATCTCCATCCGGTATACTGGATTCCAACTATCCGGACGCCCGATATGAGATCAAACTACCGGGATCCTGTATACAAGATCTAAATTATTTAGATAATACTGGATCATGTGTTAGATGTTTGTAAAAATATTTGACAAACAATCTAATACAAATTATGTTGCAAGCAAAATTGTCTTCTATTCTTCTCAGAGAATGTCCTGACACCTGTGTTTCATCTGCTTATTTTGGTATTTAATGTTCTTTACATAAACAAAGCGATGTTTTTGTAATATTTTTTTTGTTGTAATATTGTATTTTCTTTTTAGAAAAGTTTTAAATTACTTTTCTAAAGAATATCGAACCAAACTTGTGGTCGAAAGTTATGTAAAATATTTTTTTTTTTAAATTCCTTTATTGACTACAAAGTTTGTAAAAATAAAAAAATCTAACGTAAAGTTTGATCGCTGATTAAAAAATTTAAAATAATTTTCACCAATAAAGATATAACTTGTTAAAATTTTTTATTTTGTACTTGTATTGCTGCCAGCACCTCTTATAATTCTGTTTTGATACAAATAAAACGAACGGTGGCACAAAATTTCAAAATATATAGAATGAGTTTCAATTCTAAAATACGTTCTGAAGCATCCATCTTGAACTACAACCAAGTTTATATTCTCTTCTGTAACAAAAGGACGCTCATTTCGCAAATTGATTTTTTAACTAATACAGTGGACGCAATTTTTAAGTATTCTTAAGATTTTTGGACGGTCTTTAAAATCAATTTTTTTTTCAAAGCTTCTTAGTCATTTTGAATAATTATAGGCGTAAAATATTTTAGAAATACATACGTAGGATTTTATTTGGTAAAAGTACTAAAAGCGAGAAAAACAATCGAACAAAAATTAATTAGGAAGTTACATACTAGTCAAAAATTGCTTAAATTATCTGGACAATTAAGATTTCCAAACTTTAGAATTCCGAGCGTCTACTGTATTGGGTTCATTTTCGACCAACTCGATGACACAATGAAAAAACAATAGCTCCGATCAAAAAGTTCCAACAGAAGGAAAACATACATATATATATATATATATAATAAAGTTATAAATATAGTTTATATTATTTGTGGCCAAAAAAAAAAAAACATTAGATAGAATGCGCTAATCAAACTCTAAATGAATCATATTTTTCTGTTAACTTTTCAATATCGAGTTTTTGATAGATTATGATAAAGCATGTCTACTTTCATCTGTACTGAAAATTTTAGAGACCTACACCGAAAACTTACAATCTTTTCTTTTAATTTAAATTAAAAATTATCGAAACAGTACTCGAAATAACAAAATGTTTTTAGCTTCTCCTTTAAAATTTGAAAAATGCATGTTAGGGCTTTAGAAAATTAAGGCAGCGATAGTTTAGGATGTAATAAAAATGTAAAAAAAATTTGTTTCCTATTTTTTGAAGCAGAACGATTGAAACTGTTCATTTTTCATTTCATTTCCTGATGGAAAAAGAATAGTTTTTGAGGCACCATGAAATAACCCCTAAAAATCTCATAACAAATATTAAGAGTTATTTATTTTTTTTATTAGGAGTTATAGAGAAATGACTAATAACAGTAGTATTTTTAAGAGTTATTTTATTTTTAAAGATATTTTATAAAAAAAAAAGAAATAATTTATTTTTTTATGTGTTTAAGTTTCCATTCAAAACGAACCATTTTTCCCAGTGTCTTGAAATTCGGTTCAAAAAAGTAGTGTATCCATATGTTTGCTTACTTTTATAAAAGGTTAATTTATAAGGAACCATTATCATCTACATCTTGATAACAAACTGGGCATTTTAATTTTTCCATATAGCCCTCAATATTCTGTGTCTTCAACTTAAGTATACATTCATCGCAAGTTTACAAATGCTTACATTGCAGAAGTAAAATGTTTGGATATTTTAAAAAAGAAACTGCGCATATGACTTTTTCGTCTGTAAAATTAAAATGTCCAGTTGTCGTCAAGATGTGGATGATACTGTACAAGTAGGAAGTATACATATCGATGGTCATACTTTGACACCTCATAAGTAGCTTTTCACCACTTTTGGAAAAGACGACCAAAACATAATAAATTCATATAAGGAATATGGAAGCATTGGCTTTTAAATGGTTTTACATCAATACAAAAGATTAAGATTACATTAAGATTATTTTAACATATTGTTTATAGAGAATTTATTGCGTTTTGGTAGTCTCTTCCAAAGATGGTGATCAACTATTTACGAGGTGTCAACGTATGACCATCGATATACAATAAACTTTGGAAAAAATAAATAATTTCATTTCAATATTAATAGTTTTTCTATATTAATTTTATTTTGAACATATGTATCTTATTATATGATATTCCTACATATAACCACCTAGTAGCATACATATAATAGGTCTTCGGAACGTTTACAGAATAAATTTTATTTGGTTTTGCTTAAATTAAGAGTTATTTCATTTCATTATGAAATAATTCAGAATTGACTAGTAACCCTTAATAAGTTATTTAATTTTTTTGCTAGGAGTTATTTCATTAGACCTTATTTACGTCAGAAGTTTTTAAATTTTTTAATTTCGTAGTGCCAGTAGTTTTCGATTGCCATGCAGATACCTATTAGGCCGTTCTCTCACTGGAGGCAATGCAACTCCTAATCGACACAATGCCTTTGACAATAAAAACCATGACGATTGTTTGAAAGCAACTAGCATTACCAATCGTCGCTTTGTCGGATTGCAGTTGTGTTTCTTCTAGTGGGAGAACTACCTTAGTGTTATTTTTTAGCTACTAGAAGAAAAATAAAATGAAAAGACTTATTTTGGTTTGGATTTTCATTTTGAATGTGGCATTATTTTATTGGATTCGATTTGAGATAAAAAAAAATATAGTTAAATCTTATTGGTAAAATAACGTTTTCATCGTTATATCGTTCTGTTCAGAAAGTTGATGTTTTTAATTATTTTTCATAATTTTTCTGTTTTTTCTTACTACTCTAGTTACTTGTAAATCTTTTAATAGTAAATAAAGATTCTTTTTTAATATTTTTTAAGGACAAAAACTACAAAATATTTCAATTTAGATAAGCTGACCACTTTTTTTTTTTTTGGCACTTTGCCCGACCAATGACTTAAAGCTCTATTAATTTGAATCTATGTAAAAATATTTAATAGACATCCGTAATAATATTGCGATTATTAGTAATGATGCATTAGTTTAACATGTTCCGACATGACATCATTTGAAAGTAATAACATTATTACTGATCGTTTAGAGTGCCAGCATTACGAATATTGCTCATATAGTTATTTCTTTAGACTGACTGCGTTCTTAATTCTTTGTTTCTTCTTCTGTTTTTGGAATTTGTACTAGAACTTCGTATTCTCTCATATTTACTTCCTGACCATTGTATGGCATATATAATACACGATGCGATGGATGTACTTTTCCCGGCAACGTCAAACCTTCGTATTGCGCACGCCCAGTATAAAGTTTTTCACCAGTCTCTGTATAGCCCGTCTCGATGGCATGTTCCGGCACATGACCATCAGTATCTGCAACCCATGTGCAATTGCAATCTAGCAAAACTTCAACCTCGCTGCGAACAAAGTGAGCCTTACAGCTCCATGGAGTATATGCACCACCTTTTTGTGGTATGTAATTTGCAGGTAATAGATCTTCTTCAAAGTATGCACGCGCCACATATGCATCGTTTCCATCGGTATCAGTACCTGCTTTTATGGCACCAACTGGTATAGGTTCTGGCCTGCCTGGCGCTGTTGGCTCATCCAATAACATCCAGTTAGGTGAGTTCGATGCAATCGCCTCAATTTCATCATCGACAGCAGTACGTTCTCCAAAATTTAAATACACTCGATGCACACGATTGCGATGACAGGAGCGCCGGCATTGTGGGCAGGTACTTGAACGCGCCAACCAACGAAACAAGCATTGACGATGGAACAGATGTCCACAAGCGGTCGTTGAAAAAACGGATTCGGTAGACTTGATAAATTCAGTGCAGATGGCGCACATAATATTTAAAGTTGACATTTTTTTTTTTTTGGTTTTGTGGAAGGTGAAATTGTAATAACACTTTACTTTTTCTTTGTCCCAAATATTTATACACTTCCGGCTCTGTTCTTGTTTCTATCTTTGTGGCGATCAATTTCACAATTTTATATATTACTATATGAAATGCAATATGTTAGTCATCAAGAGGAATTTGTAAATTTAATAAATATGAGAAAAACAAAATTAGTAAACTTACAAAAATATAGTTCGGTATTAGTGGTGCTCCATATGCACTACATACATAATTGTTTTCTGTACGAGGTGAGTTCATTAAGGTATATTTACAAGTATGTAGATGCATGGAATAACGTGCTCGTGACAACAGATAGAATAAAATTATTCATTTAGTTAGCTAGCGGCAGAATATTAAACTTTACGTTAATCCGTAAAATTTTTGCGTATAGTTGGAGTCAACATTTAGCTATGTAGGGTGCAATGGAAAGTAATAATTCTTTGTTTTATACATATCAGCTGGCATCCTGTTTTTAGTTTATTAGTGATGCACAATTCGGAATACCTAATATATGATTGGTTTTATTTCAAGAACGATTTTAGATTTAGAGAGCAATTTAAAAACACACTGCATAGGTCAGCAATTTCGTGCATACGAAATGACTAGATGAATAGGAGAAATAGTCGCAAAATTTATACTAGAAGAAGTAGTAAATACAGTACGAACAATATTTCAGTGAATTATTATATCCATTCCTTCGTTATTATTAAATGTGCATATATATATGATACTAATAACTTTTGGTTTGTAAATTTCTGACATATCTCTTGATAGAGATTTAGATAAGTCGTCCTAGCGCCAAAAAGACCAGATTAAGAATTAAAATGACATAAAATAAATTTACTTAACGATTTAAAATCAGTTTCAATTGTTCTGGCGCAAAAAAATAAAGAAATAAATAATAAATATAAAACTAATAAACCGTTTTCGATTATTATTAATTAAATTAGACTGAACCAAATCAACGTGAATAATTTAACTTCACGTATACATCAGTTTAGGCAAAAGATTCAAAAATCCATACCAAAAATGAAATTTATCAAAAATTGTAAATATGTTATTGATCGGCTCAAGCATTCCGTAATTAGTTCAGAGAAAAATAATATAAAACAAAGAGGGGAGCATTTGATTCTGCCACCAATGATATCGCAAGTCAAAACTACGCATGATATAAAACGTCGTTGAACCAAAGAATTCAAATGAAAGTATTAATTCTCTGAAAGGGCTTGGAACATTTTTAAAAATGTTGGAGATTATTATTAATTCAAACTTGATGATTGAGCATATTAGACGGGGAGCCCGTGAAAAAAAAGTCTCTGACTTTCTAAAGGCTAGTTTTGTAATATGTTGTTATACTAGTAAAATACATGAACATACTCTGGTCAGTCAGGTTTTGGCTAGAACAGGTGGCACAGGTGAGCTTCCAAACATGTCGAAAATACGAGGTAAGTGCAACGGTTTTCTAAAGGCTGAAACTTTGTATACAGGTTATGTATTTAATAAAAAACATAATTCCGGGAGTCAGTCAGATTTTCGTCCCTATGTACATGCAATACTATGCAAATTATTTTCTTATAAATTCACGTCCCTAGAGCAAAACCAACCGGATGTGACGTCGCGCGTAAGTTTGCAATGCGGCATAATTTTGTCGAGCAATGCACATGAGATGCTAAATATCAATATTCCGTAACTGAATTCACGAGCAAACTATATAATAAACGATTCATAAATAGTTTTAATTCAATATAGCATATTAATTACACACACACACGCCTATGGCAGAAAGAATAATGTGTAGCGTCGCCATCTTAAAGTTTATGACAGTTATACATTTCACATAAAGATGGCCCAAGGAATTACATGAAGATGTCGCACACAAAAAGAGTTCGCTACAATTGTCATCGAAATTACCGATACAGAGTTGCAATTTTTGTTCTAAAGTTAATCCCAAAAAAAAAAATTGGTTGTGTATTAACGAACACAAGGCAGAAGTGAAACTTCTTGTGAACTAAACGAAACACAAGCAAATGAAATTAAAAAACACAAGCCAATGAAGTAAAAAATTTAGCGATTGAAAAATTTCATTTGCTTGTTATTTGCTTGTGTTTCGTTTAGTTCACAAGAAGTTTCACTTCTGCCTTGTGTTCGTTAATACACAATTTAGTTTTTTTTTAAATATACATACATATGTTAGGAAGTTTCTAAATTTACTTCGGAAATTTTGGCTTTGGTACGTTTTTTCCATTGCTTTCATTTTAGAGCATATTGATCAACCCACGGAGAACGCGTTTTAATCACAAGAGATAAAGGAATGTCAAAAAGAACTAGCAGAGAAGCAGAGAGAAGCACTTATTTCAAGTTTAAGAGACGTTGTAACGCGTAAATTTAATAGATATCATCTAAAACTCTAATACGCTATTAAACTCTAATATTCATTTAACTAGTTTTTTGTCACTCTTTTAAATATTAAAATATGGACAAATATAGGTGTTGAAACGTTCCACATGACTATATGGTTTTGACCCCTTTGCATGAAATATATCATGCTTCACACAATTTCAATTTTTTCCGATAAATCCGCTATATGTTCATATTGATCATTTACTAAAAAACTGTCATAACTCAAAAAACGCGATTTTGCAGAAAACGCGTTTAAAGTTTTCAACTGACTCCCATTTTGCAGAAAAAGAAGAAATCTTATAGTTCTCATGCGCTGAGTATACAAGATGTCAATATGAAATTTTTGAATTTTGACATAATGAATAATTCTGCATCATTAACTCAAAAATCGTGTTTTTGACAGTCTTTTAGTAAATGAGCGATATGTAAATGAAGTGAAATTGAAAAAACAACTCGGCTACATATAAAAAGAAATGTGGTAAATCGTCTTTCTTCCTTGATGGTTAATGAAGGATTCTTATGATTTTCAATGTTTTTGTTAAATACGAAAATTCGAAAAAAATTGTATTAAAGAAAAATTGTTTATAAAATTAAAAAAATATTGGAAAAGCAACCTTGTTAGAGTTTACCGAATGCTGTTTCGAAAAGCTGGCAGCATGGCATTGAACTGCAGCTTTAATTCGCCCCAACCACGAAGAAAAAAGTTTTCGCAAGCATAGAACATTCTTAACAAGAAAACAAAATAAACACTCATTACTTGTTTTAAAACATTAAAAATAAAACAAAATTAGAGTTAGCTTGATAAAGGCTATACAAATACGATATTATAAGCTGAGAGCAGTGTAGAAAAGTGTAGAAGACGGCAGTTCTAAAAAGCCTGACCAAAAAAAAAGAAAAAAAAATGTCGAGTAGCGTCGCCGAATCATCAACCGCCGCCGCCACTATTGTCGCCGCTAAAGATGGTGATTGGACTTGCAGTGACAACGAGTGAGTGGTGTAGAAAATATTGGTGGTCAAGTGTTGTTTTCGATGAAGGCGCAAATTTGCGTCTTCTCATTTAATTCTAGAAATATAACTTGAATTTACTTATGTATATACATTTCTTGAATTTTGACTTGCAGCTGTCACCACATAAATTTTGCTCGACGGACACAGTGTAACAAATGTCATCGAGAACGTAGCATTGATGAGAACCCCACTAGCACTGGTGGCAGTGGAGGGTCATCATCGTCTAAAAAGAAACTTGGTACGGAGATTGGAAAGGCAGCTGCCGAGAAGTCACGAGGCCTTTTTAGTGCTGAGGATTGGCAATGCAGCAAATGTGCCAATGTGAATTGGGCGCGACGGCAGACTTGCAATATGTGTAACGCTCCAAAATTCAGCGATGTCGAAGAACGTACTGGTGAGTGAGAAAAATGTCATACGTGTTTATACAATACCTACGTACCGTCATCAATATTTAGAAAGACCCTAAAATACATTCTTGTTTTTCTTTTAAAAACAAAAAAATGACAGTTTTTTTTATAAATAAAACTATTTTAAATTTTATTAAAGAATTAGGCTTGTTGGTACCTTTGTACCCATACCAACAGAAATCAACAATTTATAACTCAATTATCATGCAACATTTTACATATTGTGCATCTATTTTTGTCTAATAATTGTGATTTAGTCCGTTTGCAACAATTATAAAATATGGTTACCATTTTTTCATTAGTAAAGACTTACTTGCCTCACTTTTTAACAAATAAAATTAATTATAATCATGAAAACAATATTAGAGCATTAAGAAATGCAAATGAAATAAAAGTAACCAATGCAAGGGCTGCTCTCAGAACTCGATATTTTATAAAGGCATCAAATTATTTAATTCACTACCATTAGAAATTAAAAATGCAGAAACAATAATTTTATTTCATGATAGTTTTTTAGGAGACTATGAAAATTAAATCTAGAGGTTAATTTTCAAAGTCATGACTTAAGTTCATGTCAATTTCGTTATTTGAAGTTATATATAAACAGGCTTAATGAACAAATGTAGTCATCACAACAACAATGTATATAGAGACGGGCAAATCAGACGGCCGTTTCGGAATCCGCCACAATTCCTCATCAGTGATCTTAGTGATAGTTCTTAATCTTTCAATATCCTATATAAGCTACTAATATTTGAAATCATAACTCAGAATTACGGATTTGATTCCAAATATCTTCACTGAATAGAGATATTGAAAGAAACTACCACTACCGTTCTATACACTTATGTTGTTGTTTTTTCCCCATTGTAGCTAGTCTGCATAACAGTTCGTTATTTGAAAGTCTAGTACATGGGAGAGTGTGTGTGTTTGTGAGAAAATGATTCTAGGTGTCATTTATCAAAATACTGAAAAATTATGTTTTGAAAATTTGTTAAAACTTATGCTGTATTAATGGAAAATTTTCTAAATAAAAAATAAAAACTGCATTTAGCACTTTTAGGGCCACCATCAAAGTTCAAAATATATGGTGCCAATAAATAATAACATACATAAATTAATCTGTAGAGATATAAATATAATTTGTGAGTGCTTTGCTGTTATATCAGCGTGACAACCGGTGGTGCACGTATCACACGTATAATATAATTTTATTCAGATGGCAGTGTACGGCACGGTAGCACATCAGTGGTAAAAAGGAAAAACAGCCTAGGTCGTCTTAAGATGGAAAATATTTTGTCATATAATTTATATTAAAAATATCAACCTAATGCGAATTTTAAACTATTTTTTGAGTATTTATATAATTTCAAGAATAGTCTTTGATTTGGACATAGACTCTTTTGAAGCAATGCTATAGTTTTCATAATATTTCAATTCAAAACTTTCAAACTCAGGTTACAAAAATAAACTTACTTCGTTACTCTTTTTTACCTACAATACTGCACAGCCGACGATACGAACACGCGAACTTTATAGTTTTTGCATTTCAAAAAGATATTTTCTTAATATATTAAATATGTCATTTAGGGCTTTTCTTAATATTGATAACAGCGCACAGTTATTTACTGTTAATACTTAGGCATATAAAAAGGGGTTAGTTAGGTGCATAAGCAAGATAAATTTCATTCAATCGCACTATCAGCTTACCATTATGATAAACTAGCAAAAGAAAACGGGTGAATTCATCTTCTTCCTGTACTTACGCTTTTTTTTAAAATCATATGATATGCATATCAAACTAGATAAACTTGAAATATTACTTATTTTTGCTGCTTGCATTTCCTTTCAAATATATTTATGTATTGTATGCTTGCATTTGCAGGCTATGGTGGTGGATACAATGATCGCGGTGTAGTTGAATACAAAGAACGTGTAGAATCCGATAGTGAATACGATGAGTTTGGCAGATTAAAAAAGCGCAAAAATAAAGATGATACACGTTCACAAGAAAATAAAAGTAAAAAAATACACGAAAGCGTTGCTCGCGATGAACCAAAGCGGGAACAAAAGGAAGAAGACGATGATGAAGATGACGAAGAGGATGATGGTGGTGATCTTTCTAAATATGACTTGTGGGGTGATGATGAAATAGACGCTATTGCACCAGCTGCTGCTGAAACTGCACAGTCAAATTTAACAAAAAATGATACTCAAAAACCGAAAAATTCTAGCACAAAATTATTAACAGCCAAAAAGGGGAAAATGTCACCTTCATGCTCTACTAGCTCATCCAGTTCTACCTCTTCTTCGACGTCATCGTCATCATCGGCATCGTCTTCATCATCGTCTTCTAGTACGTCATCATCACGCTCTAGTTCGCCAGCGGTTAGATCACGTTCGCGTAGTCCGTTTCGGCGTAGTTTGTCCAAAGAAAAAATCTCACGTTCCAACAGTCTTAAAACGTCATCAATAATATTGCAGCGGCATCGCTCACGTGAACGTTCCAAAACGCACTCTCAGCATTCACATACTTCATCGTCACGCAAGCATCATCGCAATATTCACACTTCCAAGTCACGCTCATGTTCACGTTCGAGATCATCAACTAGTTCCTCTTCAACTTCTGCAAAAAGAAAAGCACGCAGCAGCAATTCTGCTGCATCACGTTCACCTCGTGCAAATAAACGTGTAGCACGACGTACGCGATCGCGTAGTCTGTCCAGGCAAAGGCATTGAAATTATATTTCTCAGCCCACGATGGATGTGATTTGCTTAAGTTCTCCCAAATGTGGAGTGAAATCTTTGAAGAAGACGCCATCCAATGAAAAGAAATCAGTAAATTACATGAAATATGTATTTTTCGAAGTTTTGCCTGTAATGCAGCTGGAAAAAAACAAAAACTACATAAAACATTTGGTATCTATTGTAAAAGAAAATTGACAAATTACTACTTTAGAACATAGTTTAAAATTGAATGATATCTATTTATTTATAAATATGCTTACCACTACTTATAACAAAACCTGCTTACCAGTGTCGCTACTTTAGCATTACTTTATATTTAGGCTTGTTTAAAATTCCCTTTTACGTTGTAAGCTCAATTCATTAAGCCTTACATAGATATACATTTATTTAAGTATCAATTAAAAGTATGTAATTAAATGCATATGCTGACTTATTCTAGTATATGAAAACCAATTTTATTTAAATCTTTCAAATATGGTACAGTGACTCACAAAACTGTTCACTTAAAGGGACATTTTTGGGGCACGAGAAATAGCAAAAAATGGAGTCAAATTAATTAGTAGCTCATCCAGATGAACAGAAATAGTTCGAATATAAAAAATTTGTACAAATTATCATAAATTTTGTCCAAATTATCATAAATTTTGTCCAAATTATCATAAATTTTTCATTTACACAAAAAAAAACTTGCAACGAGACAGGAAATGAGAGAGCAAAGTGACTGTTCGCTGTGAGAAAAGTTGCAATTTATGACTGGATAAATTTTTACTTGTAAGAATTTGCAAGCAAGAAAATTGTATTTTACGTAAACAAAAAATTGGAAACTTGTATTTACGATGGAAGAAGTAAGTAAAAACCTGTTTAATTAGGATCTAGAACTTACTTTAAATCATTCAAGAAGGGAATCAAGTTTCCTCTTCTTTTCCATGCCGACCAAGTTTTTGCATTCGACTTTTACAATCGTTCGTTTACTTTTTGTGATATTTTTATTTTTCTGACAGATTAATCTCCTACTGTCTTTAATGTTCTAATATTCATACCATACAGGTTAAATGGTAAAGGAGGCGTCCGGACATCAAAATGACTGCCTGGCTCATCTAACTGAGACTTGTACAAAAAAACCTACAATGAAGAACTTTGCTCAGTCGTCAAAGTTGTACGCTTTCAAAATGTTGAAATAAAATTACCGACTTTCCCGCATGTGGGAAAAAGTGGTGCATATAATTTGTTTATGAAAAACAAAAGAATATTTCGTGCGTTCCAAACAATGTATTGCCTAAAATTAGTGAAGTTAATCATATTTTTATGTTTTCCACAGTAATGATAATTGCATTTTAACCCATTATGATATACGCAAATAGAGTGTTTTTTATAAGTTTCTCAAACTGTATATTTCACATATTCGTTTTGGCTTTTGACGCCAAAAGCGACACAAAAGACAGCTTTTTTCAAGAAAAAAACTCAATTCTACTAAAATTTATTTTGATTACATTTTTTCTATCCCATTATTGCAGTTTTAAAAAAAAAGTGCGAAATGACACGAAGCTAAGTAATATTGTTAAAAATAGATTGAAAAAAAAAAACAATAAAGCGAGATGTGTTATTTAACTTAAAATTTAAAGTCTAAATAGGGTAGCCAGACATACTGATTTGATCAGGACATGTCCTGATTTTTGTATTTTGTACTAATTTTTTCAAATTAATATCATTAAAATATTTGTGCTTAACCTTAATGGTCTTAAAATTGATTTGCAGATTGTTCACAAAATAAAATACATACGCGTTGCTGCTATCGAGAGGAGGAAATCAATATTTGCTTGAAGAAAAGTCGGTTAACGTAAATTTTTAAATGAGTGAAAGGAATTTGTTATTAATTGAATTTGATTATTGTCCTCACCTCTCAAAATCCTCTAAATATGGAGATTGATACGTAATAAACATTGTCTACTGACGAAGAAAAAATGTAAAATGAACACACAAAATCGGAGAAAGAGTGATTTTCTCTGCTTTCCAACGTCTAATGTAAGGATTTCGCTGTTCAAAAATCTAGCCACAAAATGATTATAAAGGGGAGGAAGGTTAAATACTTTCCCAGCTAAAGATAGATCGAGAAAAATATTCTCGCAAAGAGACAAATAGCAGAAAAAGTACGTGAACGGAAAACTAGTAAAAACTTATAAGTAAACAGCTGATCGATTGTTTTGACAGCTAATTTTTAGCGGAAAAAAATATTGTGCATTTGTGATTTTTGTAAATTAAATAAAAATATTCAAATGGAACCATCTCAAATTGAAGTAAAGTACTCTCCAAAGGGAGTGAAAAGTAGAATGTATAGAAAATAGCATTGAAATGTGCAATTAATAAATTATTACAATATTTAGATGTCGTTTTTTTGCATGCTGCTAGGAATTTATAATTTTCTGAAACAATTTCTTGTGTGCACACCAGTATTCACAAATACTACTTCTTCCACAATATCACAAATATTTCTTTTCCTCCTCAATTTTATTAAAACCCACAACAAATTTACTAAAATTAACACAACACACTTCTTGATGACGTTCAAATTTTTGACAGTTCTTTTTTTTCGGCAGCTAAAAATTGTTGCAAGTAAAAATTTTACTAGTAGAAATTTGCAGCTACTTTTTTTCTCTCTCACTTTTTCACGCTTTTGTTTTTCTCTCTCGTTGCAAGTTTTTCGAGTACGTGAACACTTTACCAGTAGAAACTTGCATCAATTGTAACAATTGTTTGTACGTGAACAGACCGTGTAAAATATAGTTTATCATACGTAAACATTAACACAGTTACCACGCACAAACCTTAAAATATTTTTCTGATTTTTCTATTTAGGACTAGTACTAACAAGTGTTGAAAATTTTAGTATATTCGTTCAATCTGGGTGCTGACTAGCCCGAAGTACTGATTTGATCAGTATATGTCCTGATTATTTTTTTAAATACTAATTTTTGAAATCACGAAATCAGTACCTTAATGGTTTAAAAATCGTTTTTGCAGACAGTCTCACCCTGTTTGGTTTTTTTGATTTTTCACAAAATAAATTTACATACGCGTTGCTGCTATCGAGGGGAGAAAAGCAAAATGTTTATATGAGTGAAGGTAATTTGTTATTGAGTTTGATTATTGTCCTCAGCTCTCACAATCCTGTAAATATGGAAACTGATACGTGATCAACATTGTCTACTGACGAAGAAAAAACATGTAAAAGAAACGAAACAAAATCGGAGAAAAATATCAGGACGTTTATATCACTATTTTTCATTGAAATTGCTAAGTAATACAAGCATTAAAAACTGTACTGATTTGTCCTGATTTTCAACGTTTAATGTACTGATTTCGCGGTTCAAAAATCTGGCTGCCCTAGTGCTGACATGAATGGGTTAATACAAATAATGTCAGTGCGAAACGGCAGTGACCCCAAATAAATATCAAGTAAATAAAGTATGTCTGCACTAAAAGTAATTAATTAAAGGACATAATAGAACTAAATGATTATAAATTTAGAAAAAAAGGATGAAAGACTCAGAAGTTTACAGAGTTGAGTATAACCCCGTGTCTCGACGGGCAATTATTATTGCATAATTTATTACTAAAGGTATATCATAAATTGAAGTGAGCAAATTTTGTCTAGATATTTCATTCTAACGGTGAATTTATATGTATGTGCAACAAGATATGCAGTTACACAAAAATTAAAATGTATTATCGCACTAAATGCTTTGAAAGAATCAGAAACACTTCTGCAAATTAATATTTATATAATAGAAATCGTTGAATCGAAGTTCGTTGCTTCAAAATAAAATATTTGACAGTCGTATCCTCGCTGCTTGTTTTGTTTTTGTATAAACGTCAGTTTATTACAAGATTTATTGCTACAGAGTAGGGATGTGCAAAACGATTTCGACTTTAATCGAAATCGATTTTTAATCGACTTTTAGCACAAAATTTCAACTTTCTATGATCGACTTTAAATTGCCAAACTTGATCGAAAGTCGACTTTTACTTTCGACTTTTAGTATAAAATTTTTTTAAAACTACCAATTCAGTTCACACTTATATTTTAAATTTGATAAAATTTTTCCAACTGTGGATTTGTAGTACATGCATGTGCAGCTCTAGTACATACAGCTGGACATTTTATTTTAAAATAGTTCTAAAACAGTTTTCTCCCTCTTTAGTCTACTGTGTATTATTATACTTCACAGTGTGAGATGTGTGAAGTTCACACATCCATAGACTATCCGATGGCAGAAGAATTAAGATGGTATATGCATTTTGACAAGTAAGAGGAGTTCATTTGTTTTGAAACTATAATCCTTTTTACAACAGCGTTGTATTTTAATAGTCCAATTTTTAAGTCAGAATTTGTAGGAAAATAATTTGCACAGTACTGCATGTACATAGGGAGAATTAGTTTCTGCCTTTTATACTATTTATTAACTCTTAATATGTTCAAGGTATTTGCTAAAAAAGAAATAACATTATTTATATATTTTATTGTAAATAAAATTACATTCAGCTCCTTGTAGAGTTGTGTTTTGTCAAAATATACTCGTTTGTTTAATACTATTTTGTATGTAATGATACTGTTTTGTAAAATAACTCATTGCCACCCTGAATACTCTGCGTGTTCGGTGTACAATACACCGAGCATATCGTGTTCGGTGTGAGAGTGAATAAAGACTCTTCTCTTTGTGTTCGGTGCAACAACAATTTCATGGTGTTCGCCGAGCATACTCGTAATATATCCACAGCCTTACTTATCAAAAATTCAAAAGGGATACTGTTTGAAAAAATGCATCTACTTCTAAATACCTCTACCATGGGCTATCCCATTCACTCGCACAAAATTCCCATACAAAGACGAAAAATAAATGTAAAATAATACCGCCGGAATAAGCAAAAAGACGATGAACGGAACAATTAAAGGGGGAGGGGGGAAAGGGGGGAAGGGATCGGCTGGTTGCACTAAGGTCATGTAAACTGTGTGCAATTTAAAACAAACCATTTACTTCTTTTATATTTCATTCAATAAAAATAATAAGTTGAACATATGTTCTATAAAGCTGCCTACAAATCTGGAAAATAAATTTTACAAGAACCCTATTTTGAGCAGCACTTCTACAAAACCATTGTATTTTTAAAAATCTGATTTTGACTCGCACACAACGGCTCATATATTGTAAATAAATACACATACATAAATAATTCATATCGAAATTTTCTTGTTTCGTTTTATTTTATTGGATGCAACAAAAACTCGAAAATAGTCGATTAATCGATTTTCAATTCAAAAGTCGAAAATCGATTTTTCTTTCCAGTTGCACATCCCTACTACAGAGCTGTCTTGTAATAAAGTTAGTAATACATGACAAGTCATAATGTGTTTCACAAGTCATAATGTGTGACAAGATGATAAACTGTAAAAATCCGCTTTTAGACGAGGAAACACACAAATTTGACGATAGGAGGGGAAAATGACCCTTTGAGTCTTACCCAACTCATTTAACTGTTCCAGAAACAAGTTTTCTGGTCAAAAAGCAGACAAACAGAGAGTAGACCATGGATCTTTGTCTACCCCGCAAGCTTCTCACCCATAAATTTGACATGCAATTAACGAAATGTAACATGCCGATGCATCGTGTTATACGTAGCAATAGTTGAGTTGCAGCTGTTGCCAATTCTCTTTGAAGTTGCTATGTAATTTCATGTTCTATTATACTCTGCAATACATCAGAAACTGAATTGCAATACTTTTGCCATTTAATTTGTGCTTTTGCATACATTCTAATAATGATAAGATTTTATTGTTTATTATTTTTTGATATCATTTTTTAACAGTTTTTAATAAATTTTCACATACACTTAAATTTTCAAAATCCTCAAAAAAAAAAATCTAAACGCTGACGAATTAGTTTTGTGTACATAAATCTATGTGAAGCTCTTAAAATGAGAATAAGAATATAAAGCAATCACGCAAAACTACGAAAGAGTTAAAAGAAATGGTCAAGTAGTACAGCAAAATCAGCGACCGTGCAATTTTGCCTACTCTGCAAGGTACTCACCCTTTTCACTTTTGAACTCGAATTGCATGCAACTGATTGCCCGAAGAATTTCTGCGTATAATAGGGGTCCATGTGGCTGTTCTCACGGACGCAAGAATGAACAGCTGTCTGAAAGAGAGAGGTAGACAAAATTGGTAGTTATCTCTTTCTTACCATTTATTTTTTCTACCTCTCTTTCAGACAGATATTCATGCTTGCGCTCGTGTGAACAGTCACTATGCAAAATATCTTTATGTATTTTATTGCATGTCGCGCGGCAAAAACTGACCGTGAAAAGTGTTTAAGCCATTAGAAATGCATACTCAAATAAACGAGCAACACATGGTGCAAACTGCATAATTGTGTAAGTCGCCTATACTACAACAGAAAATAGAAAAAAAGCAGAATAAAGGAAACTGTTGTAACATATTGCACACAGATGTGCTAAGCGACACAACAGGATCAGAATAGACATAGTGAAATGGGAAATTTTCAGTTATAATAAAGCAATGCAACAAAATATGTTGTTATTTTTGCAACATATTACAACCAGATGTGCAGTACAAGGCAACAGGACAAAATAAGTTCATAGTAAAACAACAAATGCTCAGTTGTAATAGGTATGGTTATGCCGCATAACCTAAAATTATATAAAAGATTTGAACTTTAATATAATTATTATTATTTTAAAAAAGTATTTCTATAATTAAACCTTAAAGTAGGCCCAAACTTTTATGGCTTTAAGTTCAACTTTAAAATAAAATTAAAGAAAGTTGAATATTTGTCAAATATTTTTTGCATCTGGCAGTTCCTCCGCACATTATTACTCTTAGCATTATTTTGACAGTGCTGGTGTAAAATATTTTTCTCTGGCGGTATAAAGTGTTAAATAAAGAATCCAACAAAGAAATTGTGGAAAAAAAGTTTTCCATAAGAAATAAAAGTTTAAAAATTCGACGAAACAATACATTATCGAAAATGTCCTCTCGTGGGCGTGATGAACAATTGCAACCAATGCAAATACAGTCCCAGTCGAATGTCGCACCAGGATCACGCCCTCTTTCCCTTGCAGAAAAACAGAAATACATCGAGGATTATGATTTTCCATACTGTGACGAATCATCCAAATATGAGAAAGTCGCTAAAATAGGTCAAGGCACCTTTGGGTAAGTTTAAAATAACAAAATGTTGAAGTACTTCACTGAACAATAATTGGCTTGCAGAGAGGTATTTAAAGCACGTGAAAAGAAGAGTAATAAGAAATTTGTAGCCATGAAGAAGGTACTGATGGATAACGAAAAAGAGGGAGTAGGTGTACAATATTTTTATTAATTTCAATAAATTGATTGAATACATGCGATTGCTTTACAGTTTCCTATCACGGCATTGCGTGAGATACGCATTTTGCAGCTGCTGAAACATGAGAATGTCGTCAATCTGATTGAAATATGCCGTACCAAGGCCACTTCCAACAATGGTTATCGTTCTACTTTTTATTTGGTTTTCGATTTCTGTGAGCACGACTTGGCCGGATTGCTGTCGAATATTAACGTTAAATTTAGCTTGGGCGAGATAAAGAAGGTCATGCAACAGTTGCTCAATGGTCTCTACTATATACACAGCAATAAGGTATGTCGATCCTAAAAAAGTGAATGTTTAAACTCTAACATTTGTTATACTTTCATTTTTCAAGATTCTGCATCGTGACATGAAAGCCGCAAATGTGTTAATAACAAAACACGGGGTGCTGAAATTGGCCGACTTTGGTTTAGCACGTGCTTTTAGTATACCAAAAAATGATGCCAAAAATCGCTACACTAATCGCGTGGTCACATTGTGGTATCGCCCGCCTGAACTACTGTTGGGTGATCGTAATTATGGTCCACCCGTGGATATGTGGGGTGCTGGTTGTATAATGGCTGAGATGTGGACACGTTCGCCCATAATGCAGGGTAATACAGAACAACAGCAATTGAATTTTATTTCACAATTGTGTGGCTCCTTTACGCCTGATGTATGGCCCGGTGTTGAGGATCTGGAGCTGTATAAATCTGTAGAGCTACCGAAAAATCAAAAACGACGAGTCAAAGAGCGTTTACGTCCTTACGTTAAAGATACACACGGTTGTGATTTGCTTGACAAATTGCTCACGCTCGATCCAAAGAAACGCATAGATGCAGACACAGCTTTAAATCACGATTTCTTTTGGACAGATCCGATGCCAAGTGACTTAAGTAAAATGTTGTCGCAGCATTTACAAAGTATGTTCGAGTATTTGGCGCAGCCGAGGCGTAGCAATCAAATGCGTAACTATCATCAGCAGATGGCAACAACGAATCAACGGCCACAGGATAATAGTTTAATCGATAGAGTGTGGTAGATACCAATTGCATTGTAGTATACTCGATATCATAGTAGTTTAGTTTTTTTTCCAATTTTTAATCAATATTTTAAGTATTTTTATATATTTTCGTATACTAGTTATTACTATTTACCGAACTGAATTTAGCATATATTAAAAAAACAATATATGCACACTTTATGGTTGATGACGCAGATTACACAAAAATTATATTTTATGATTCAGTGGTTTTATTTTGAAAGTGATGCAGATGAAATGAAACTCTTCTATTCAACTGTAGGTTAGATTTCCTTGAAATTATGTTCTCTTTCCGAGTTTTATTTAAGCCAATAAGGACAATTGTATTTCCACACAAGCTGGCCACTCTGTCCCTCTGAGTCTTTACAAGCAATTTTCAAACTCTAACGAACGTACCTAAATTCCTCATCAGTAGATTCTATGCTGAAAGAAAGGTGGCCTAAGGTGCCGTAATTACATTGAATCTTGGCGTCGTTATTATTACAAACGCTGAAAAATTAGAGAACATCTGAAGTTCAGTATAAGTTTAATATTAAATTTTTCAAAAAATTGTTTATTTGACAATAGAAATTAATTTACATTCAACCCTCGTCCTTTTGCTTAGCTAAATCTGCGGTGGCTTTTTCTTTTTTTAGTTCCTCAAGTTGCTTTTTCGCATCCTCAATTCGTTCCTCTGTCACAGTCACTGGTATTTCACATTCAATTTGCTCCTTGCGCACAAAAATCATTTTTTTAATAGCTTCTTCCAGAAAAGAAATTTGTTGTGCTTCCAGCGCCTGTCGATATTCCCCTAAGCGTTGCTCTTTAATCTGTTCACCATACTCATCGGTGAGTTTTTGTAGTGACTCCTTACGGGTAATCCAGTGAAATTTCGGTGGTGGGGGCTTATATACTAGATCCAGTTTTTCCAATACCCACTCAAAGCGACGATAATCCCAACGACGCAAATACTTGAGAAACTTTTTACGTTTTTCAATCATTTCCTTTAGCATCACCTTAATATGACGATCACGCGGAAACTTTTCCATATGCTCTTGAAAGCGGCGTATTGTTCCAGTCATTTTAGCTACTGATAAATTATAGGTAAAAGAAATTAGGGTAAAATACATGTTTTATATTAGAGATATGGTTACTTACATCTGGCTTCCATCGAACCAAAATCAAGTGGATGACGCTGCACTTCTTTCACCAGTTGTTTGCGATGGTAATTAGATACGTTAACACTGGGATTGTTTTCCATTTGGAAAAGTGACTGCACTACCGGGTCAGCTCTAGTTTTAAGGAAATTTCCAATATATATATTGTATATCATAAACGAATCAATTGATCTACTTACGTTTGCAACTCCTTAGAGTCCTTAAATTCAAGCAAATATTCTTGAGGATTTACTGGTGGCAGCTTACCGACATCTCCGCTCTTCTCAGGCTTGATGCACGATATCTTCGCTGGTCGAACCCACTTAATTTTCAAGTCTGATTTAAATGCGTATTCACGCACAATTTGCCGTTGCACATTGCCAACCGTTTTTAATAAATTAAAAACACTCATTTTCTATTTTTAATTGAAAATAAAACTTCAATAATATGAAAGAGAAACTGAAAAAAAAGAGGTTATATCACAGTTGTGATCAGCTGTGGTAAAGTCAGAAGAAATGTACGTAAAATTGCAACCAAGGTAAATTTAAATGCTGGGTAATTGCATCAATACATGGTGAAATTATATATAAGGTGATACGAAGATTACAACAATTTCACATTGGCAAAAACATCTCATGTTGTTGTGCGTCAGTTACCATTAAATGTCAAAGTCAGCCGTACAAAAAAACAATCACAACATATCTTTTTTGTTGCGGCCATAACGGCAGTATGCAATGAATGTCAAAAAAGTAAATAAACAAAAGTAAACAATGATTTTGACACTCATTGGTTTTGACCACAAGGAAAGAAGAAGAATGAGATGCTGGTAACTTTACTTTCTACAAAATCAGTTTAATTGCAACTGTGCGAAGATGTCAAAGAAGTTTTCTGTTTTAGGTTAAAGTTCCAAAAGTGAAGAAGGAGAGTTAAGTGACTTTAAAAAATAAAACTCCCGTTGAATAACATTTAAAAATGTCTAATAGTCATTTATTTCTTAAATCGGGGTTTCCACGTGCTCCGCTGCAAAACGGTTTGGGTCGTTACGTCTGCCAGCTACAGCGAATTACATTAAAGTTTTGCAAAAATCATGGATCTAGCAAAGGAATGAGGTTTTATAATACATCGATATTATTTCAAGTTTTGTAATTTCCATTCCCACAATTACAGAGAATTTATTGAAAATCATTTGGTCGATTTTGCCAAAGAGAATCCTGGTGTTGTTGTTTATGTAAAACCAAGACGGCATCGAACTCCAGTGCTAGTCGGCGAATATTGTAAGTGGGTGGTTCTGCTATTGATTCCTCTGTTTTTATTTATTATGTTTTCATTGTTTATAGTAAATGGAGATCGCGAATGGCTCAACTGTCGCAATAACACTAAAGATGATATTTTCAAATGGATTGAATTGCTCAAAACACAAAATGGATCATCAAGTTCGCTGCGTCTACGCAAAATGTGGCATACTGATGTGCCTTCAATTCAAGGACCATGGACACCTTTCATTTTACGCAGTCCCGATGCTAATATGGCTTCTTATCCTAATGAAGAATCTTCACTTCCATTGGATATTGAGCAATCTGCAACAAAGAAACTAATTGAATTGTTTCAAAAACAAAAATTAGCTGAAGGGGGCAATGAAACGGATAAAGTGTTGGAAAAAAATCGTGCTGAATAAGTGTTAAGTTAATTGTTTATTAGTTAAATAAAAACAATTTCATTGTATATAATGAAACTGAAAATATTATTTGATTTCTCTATATTTTGAGAACTAAAGGAGATTGGCCCAGGGAAAGTGCTGATGAACAAAAACTTAATTTAACCTAGAAGAGCTTAACACACAAATATACAATTACATTTCATAGAAAAGAGAATTTTGTATGGGATTATAAAAAATATGTAGCAGTCTTCATTTAACTAAATATGAATTGAATTAAATATAAAGTGTTTCATTAAATTCTTATTGAGTGAAGACAGCGACTGAGAATTAATTTCTACTCAAGGAAATTAAAAAATTGTGTACGAAATGCCTATTTTAGAATATCACAAGAAATATTTTGGCTGGAAAACTTTGAGGAGGTTTAGACCAATTTTCTTTCTCTTTAAATATAATCTTTATAATCCAAGTTAAATAATTTAACTTAAACAAATGAAAAACATACGCAATCATTACTTTTGTCTGACTAATTACTTACCTTGGTTGCGAAACAAATTTATTTATAATTTTTATTAAGTGTATATGTTTTGAAAAGTTATTTCTATAGAAGTTTAAATCGAAACCACATGATTTCCATCCACATGGTTGAATTCTAGAGCATGGCTGATTGCTAATAAAATTTTAAGTTTCAAGAGAGAATGGAAATCTGATGAACTTTTTCAACATTTAAGTAGTCGGTGTTGGAGTTTAGCATTTTGAGTCTACGACCTAGTTTCATAAAAAAAATGTAATCCACTTTCTCAGTTGGAAGTTGGTCAAAAAAAATCTCGCTCTCTTGTCGTTTCGCGCTTAACCCATTTTTGCCTCGGTTGATTGGTTGACCAGCACATTTTGAACGCACATACATAACTATGATTTAATTTATATAATACAAAATTTTATTAGTTATATAATATATATATATACTAATGACATACTCGAACAAATTGTATTTCAAGATTTTGTTGGTTTGGATATTTTAAAGGTACTGCAAATGATCATTTTTGTTCAGACAATTAAACTTAATTGATAATCAAACTATAAGATCTAAATAGGTATTAAAATTATTCAACTTCCTCTAAAGCTAACAAACTTTAACTTTAACTCATACTCTATTATGCCCAGGGACATTCTGACATAATAGAGTTTGAGGTGAAGGATGAACTTGTGGAGCAGGGTGGATTTTAGAACCACTTAGTTTCCAATATTCAGCTTTCGTTAGACTACTTTTCACAACTGCAAATAGCAAATGGAGGAACCAAAATTACTCTCGTATAGCAAACATAATCCGTCGCTTGAGAATTGATTTGGCTTATGTGTATAATTATTCGTATGCCTATACGCCAAATCAATTCTCAGGCGACGAATCGTTGCCATTATTCTTAACTAGCAAGTATTAGGTTCATCACGCTAGAGAGTGCATTCTTTCTTTAGCTCGATGACCTAACTAGTATTTATTTGTCTTTCTTAAAACCATAAAGCAGTTGAGAAGACACTGTGAGACCCGACGCCAACGTCTCTGCTAATTTATATGCATCCGATCCCCATACGTTCAAATAAGAAAAACTTGACACCGACGCACAGTGGTTTGACTGCGAAAAAAATAAAATAATTTTTTTGACGCGTCGACATTAAATTTTTTTTTTTTTTTTATTTCTATTCATAAATATTTCATTAGCATATAAAAAAAATTTGGAGGAATTAGTTCATTAAATAATTGCGGGTAAGTTGATCAATGCTAAACACAAAGTGCTAGCACGCATTTTGAAGCGTTTTTCGGAAGCTTTTGTTGTTTAACTATAGTTATAATCTTGAAACTATATTTTTTTTATATGGGTGTGTTATATATGAAAACAAACTACTACAAGGCCAACTCGCCTGGTTCAAGGAGTTAAATAAGTTAGGAGCAGAGTACGGTATCCAATGGACAAAAGAGAATATGAACTGCTTTGAATGGGAACATAAGAGAAAAGATTTATTGCAAGCACTGAAAGAGAAAGACAAAATGGAATGGACTCAAAAAGCAAAGCAGAATAGCAGATTTCACTCTAAACTAGACATTAAGGCAGGAATAACCTATATGGTAGACGGAGCAAGTCAAAGCGATCTAATGTGGATTTTTAAGGCAAGGAGTGAGTTAATAATATTAAATGGCAGTCGGCTCCAAATAAATGCAGTGAAAATTTGTTCACTATGTAATAGATAAGAAATTTAAGGTATTGCGCATTTTCTACGAACATGTCCAATATTAAAATAATTCAGGCTCATTTATTTTGAAAAACTAATGCCAAAAGAAGACGAAGTAATTGGAAAAATTTGATAAACTTTATTATAAGAGCTTTAGAATATAGAAAGCAATTAATAGATGAATTCAATTTATGAGATTTTATAATTTGATATTAATAGCTCTGTTCCCGAGTGAACGCGTTCGCCTAAAACAGCCCAGAAAGCGTTCCCGTACTCAAAAAACTTGCAAATGAGAGCAGAGATGAGAGAGTAATTGTCTTCTTCTTTTTGCACGAAATAGCCCGCACTTTTTCTTTGGCTAAAAATGTTAAAAGTGTCAAACAATCAGCTGTTTTGTATTTATCATCTGTTTTGCTTTTATGAAAATATATTGAAAATTTGAAATTAATAAATAAATAAAGAATTTTTAGAAAAATAAGTGATATTTAAAATGGAAAATGTTTAAAAGACATTTGAAAATTAATTAATAGTATCTTAGTTAATTTTTAACTACATTCTCCACAATTGTCTGTTCAACTTCTGACGCTGTAGAAGCTTCTGCCATTTCTGTATAATGCAAATGGTGATTGTGAACCCGAATATTCTGCAAAAGTAGACAGGCGAATAATTTATGTTTAATTTTTTCATTATTTATTTATTTTCTTGTAAGATTTAACAATTTTTTTTTTATTAAATATCACAGAAACTTTGTTTTTTTAATTTAACTGTCGTTAAAATTTGACGTTTTGTTTCGTGCAAGAAAATATGTTTTGTGCGTTCCCGTACTTCTGTGCATTTTTGTGTATCAGAGAGAGCATTTTTCGTTTACTCTCAGTTTACCAGACTTTACCCAAAAAGTACGGGAACGGACATAATATTTAATTATGTACATATATTTAAAATGTAAGGAGAGAAAATTGTAATTATAACGGTAAGGCCAAGGCACTTCCAGTAGACGACCGTAGGTCAATGCTTATTGTTTGTTTTTTTTTTAGGAACTAAAATTTCAAGATAATTCTTTAAGTTTGGTGGACCAGGTCTATCTTGCGAAGATGCACAAAATATTCTAATATATTAAAATGTAAAATATAATTTCTTATTTAAACTACAAAAAAAAAAAAAAAAAATTGGCTGCGAATTCCATTTTTATTAACAAAATACTAAATGGAAAACTGTATGAAAATGTGATTATTTGTGGTATCAGTGTACTTTTAAGAGATTGAAAGTTTTTTGTAAAAGGCAAAAGATATGAATTAAAATGAAATGTTGGAACTGTTAAAACTGTTTTTTTATGATATTTATCTCTGTATCTTGACTGTAACTTGGGAGGTGGGCGTGTCAGTTGACCGACCACGCCCATTTTCATAATTTTTCTTTTCCACAACCTAAGAGTGACTCATCTCAAAAATCGTTATGCTGAGATAATTCCTTATATTTTTTTCCGCACTTTGTATGGAGTCAAAACACTGTTCGATGTCGTCTCTCTCAGTGTCTGCTGATATACTCTATCGTTAAAATATTTTTCATTCAATATACATAGAAGGGATGCCAACTCATTTTTTCTCTCTCCCCGATAACCCTCGAGAAATTCCCCGATTTTCGATCGAATCCTCCGAATTGGTATAATTTCATATTATAACAGCGCTACATGCACTTTCCATATAAACATTTCACAAAAACGAAATTGACCTCAGTGAGTGTTATTTTAAGGCGACCCTGAACTTTCTCGGTCCAAAACTTAACAAATTATTATGAGACTGGTAGATTAATAGAAACGTACTTTCTGACTCCGGAATTCTTAACATATAATCTTCAACCCACTTTTGGACATCAAAGTTCTTAAAGGAGAAGACATAGGATTTCTTTTGACTCAAATAAAAAAAGGCGAAAACTTTTTTTTGAGAAAATCGGGTTCAAAGTTTTGATATATAAAATATACTTCTTCTTCTTTCTGATCGTAATTTGTAAGTTTACAGATAAGTCAGCAATGACTAAGAGTTAATCAGGAGTGTTGGACGCAGGCATAGCTAAACCTTTCTTGACTGCCGAAACGGAAGTCGAAGAGCCGCGCAACTGCTTTGGCCTGACTGACACTCGTCTATATCTATGAAAGCACTCTGCGTTCTCTGAAATTTTTACAAAATCCTTTTGAAATATAATACTTTCAAATAGCACACTTTTTTAAAAATCGATTTCTCTAAAACAATAAATTGCAGGGCCTGCTTAAGAAAAGATGAAGAACCAAAATATGAAATATTTCACAAGTTAAACGTTTTACATTACATAAAATTTGACAAAAAATATTCTACAAACTTTAATTACTAAAAGGTGAACGACTTCGAAATCCCCCTCAAAAAATTGCTTATTTCCCGCACCCAGTAAAATTCCCCGCGAATCCGGGAATTCCCCGCAAGTTGGCATCGCTGATACATAGGTACTTTCAAACTGTGGAAACAGCGTTGGAGACTGCTAGAAGGTCTTATTTGTTGCGTTTTTTCACGATCTTAATCCATGAAAATAACTAGTATCGTTGGATGTTGTATGGGCAAGCACCCATTGTGTACGTCGTTTAGTCTAATGCCTGGTTTTCACCGTCGTATTCAATTCGATTGAATTTTATATCGTAAAAACAAGACACTAGTGTTTTTTTTTGAGCTCCCTGAAAATTTAGGCGATAACTATTTTGTCATAGGTGCTATTCATTTTTAAACTAACCTACAAAAATATTTAAAACAAAAACTTCTAATTAGGCTTAATGAACCTCAAAGTGTCAAGTAGACATGAAGTAATTCAAATCTATGAAATATGAACACTTAGATTTCATTTCATAGTCTCTAAGAATAAAAAACTTACATAAAAAGAAATTTGTTTTTCAAATTTGCAGTTTATTTCATAACTCAAAACTAAACTAATAATCATTATTAAGTAAAATACAAATGTGTTTAAACTATATATTAATATATAAATACTAATATAAATAAATAATAAAAACAAAACTGGATACACAAATGAAAAACATAAATGTGAGAATTAAAAATAGCAAAAAACTTATAATATATATATGTATACAGAAAATGCGCACCAAGCATTCAATTAAAATAACAATATTTAATTATTAAATTAAATTGTTATGGAACATACATTAAATTCAAAAGCATAAAAATAAAAACATCGTGATACTTGAATAAATTTTAGCTTATCTTTTATACTACATAAAGTATTCCAAAAAATGTAGAATTGTAAAGTAAAAGGATATGTACTTGCTGCAAAATAGTTTTGCTTTTCTTTTCTGGATATGACATAAATAATGCTAATCTTTAGTGGCTACGGAATGCTTCAATTTTGTATACAGAATGCAAATTAAACTTAGGCATACAATTAACACTCAGTAATATTTTTGTAATATCAAGTTTTGTTCTTCTTTCTGTTTTTTATATATTTATTAAGTATTGTTGTGTGAGTATAAAAGTTTGTATGTGTTTGTATATTTTTTATGCATGGTTTTTGAATATTATTTGGCTTTCATTAACTTTAATTTCTGGTTTAAATATGTTTACAAATTGTTTCTTTTTTATTTTAAACTTTAGTAGAAAAGTTGAATATACGAGTATAAGAGTCGTGTGTTTTTTTTTTTCGTTTATGTAAATTTTAAATTGAATGAATAATATTTTTAGTTATATAAGAAGTGAGTTTAAGAATTAAAGCAACTACACATATAGTTATAGCAATTTTTAGTAAATTAATTTTTATTTTAAGTACATTTGCCATGTTAACTTGAGAATTGAAAAAACAATAAATGCACATTTCATTTTATTGCAATCTCATAATTTTTCTTTAACTTCACACTTTCTAGTAAATTAAATCAAATATTTCCAAGAGTAGACGTTAAATTTGAAACTAAATGTGCACTAACATGTGAATTTTTATGTTTTCAATTTTTGGAAAATAAGTTTAACATTGCCTGACTTTCTATATGAATATATATCAAAACTAGGCAAGATAAAAATTGTTAACTTTTTTCATATTTTCATACATAATATTGAAGGTATTAAACGAATGAAAAAAATGTTTTCTTAGTTTTTTGATGATTTGTTCACTTAGTAGGGCCGGCTGAACAGAGCTCTGCTTAAATGATGTCTAGAGTTTGAAGCATCGGAAACCACAAATTCATCGTATTCAAAAATATAGATTGCTGTTATCGTTCAAAATTGGATTTTTTTTTGTCGTGAAAAAAATAGCTGACTTTTGAAATTTTTTACCTAAATATTGATAAATAATCATATGGCTAATTCCAGTGATAGACATTATTTTGTGGAATAAGCCCTCAAAATTTTAGGCTTTTCGGTGCAAAAGGTTTTTTTTACTCATGCCAAACAAATTTAAGCAGGGCTTTGTTCAGACGGTTCTACTAAGTGAATAAATCGTTAAAAAAAACCAAGGAAAATTTGATTTTCACTAGTTTAATATCTCCAATATTATGTATGAAAATATTAAAATTTACGAAAATATTAAAAAAAGAATTTTAAAAAAATGACTTGACTCTACCAGACTGGTCCCTTAATTCACATTTATTTTAAAATTTTCGGAAAATGCGATATCTTCAAAGCTAAAAAAGATATAGTTGTAAATATTCAAGGGCCATTCAAAAAGTTTTTTCAATTGATTTTTTTAGAATTTCATTTTTAGTCTGCATTGCAGGATTTAAACGTCTTCACTTTAGATGCAAATATCTTTCAAAACTAAAAGAGATATTTATACAATTTTTGAGAGTTATGCTTTAATTTTCTACATCTCCAACTTTCGAGGTTTTAAGCCTGTTTCAAAATTACATTTTTGATAATTTTTTGCAAGTTTGTTTGCATATAAGTATCTTTAAATCTAAACAAATTATTGACACACACTTTTAAATGTTATTTAGCTTAAAGATTCTATTACTTACGTTATAATTATTGTTTGTTTTACAAATTCAGAAGATTTTTCAGAATTCAAATGAGTTTTTAAGCTCAAAATTGTTGGGGTAGAGAATCTTCAAAATTTCACAATGTAATTTTCTCAAAAATCTGTTGTTTCAAAAAAGTTCTGACACTGCAGTTGAATTACTTATAGAAAAAAGATATATCATCATTTTTTATAATTTTGTTCCACACGCCGCTAATTGAAAACTTGTAAGATATTTGATTTCAAACATTAGTATAAGTTCATATAAAAATGGATACGGCTATTTCAGTGGGCACTCGGTTTCTTGCGATTCAAAAGTGTCATAATGGCAAGAAGTGTCTATTATGTCTTTACGCCAAAAATAATAATAATAGGCGCAAGTCACATGGAAAAAAATAACCAAGCGGCAATATGTGTACAGTCCTCGGTATAGAAAAAACGCACTTAATTTTTGTAAATAAGTGAACAGCTCACTCTGTTGCTATAACAATATACGTTTCATTATAAAATTCCATTAATATTTATAGTTATACTAGATACATTGTGGTGCCATAATACTTAAGCAAATATTTTGTGTGAAGCATTTTACGATAGTGTATTTTAAATATTAAAACTAAAATAAAAATATCCCTAAACTTTGCAATTTTATGTATGTGTATATTTTTCACACAAACGAGTACACATAGTGTAGTAATTATATACTAATTTACTAATTATAATACCTAGAGTATAATAATATTTAGAAAATTGGTTTTACAATATATGCTCATATAAACATTAATGTTCTACAATATGTTTTATTTTTAAATTTGTATGCCAACTGAATACAGTACCAAAATTGATATATAATTTAATTTATTACTAAAACATATGAACTTCATAGTTAATAATAAACAGGACGTTTAGTTTTTTTCTTAATTTTTAAGTTGCAATACGTTTTCTTCAATAAATTGTTGTTGTTTGTGTGTTAAATTTTTCTTATGTTTTACAGTAGTATATATTTTCATTTGCTTATTTTATATCACCATAGAAAAATAATCAAAAAATGGTATTTATGCTTGAGTATAATTAACATTCACCATCATTATCATAATTATCTTTAAATATTTTTCGTGTTAATGTTTTAGACAAGCGTATTAATTATACATATACAAGTATTTATGGATTTTTTTTTTTGGTTTTGGTTGGTATTGGTTCAAATTTGATTTTAAACCTATTCATTTTTTATATATCTCCTACGTCCATGGCAGTATTAATATCGCTAACGATTTTTCCCATTACTTCGCGATATGGTGAATCAGTTTTAAATGCTGTTTCCAAAAGTGTTGCATCATTGAAAAAATCAAATACTTCATCGATGCGATTTAATGATTTATCGGTCAAATGCCTTTGGACAATTGACTTGAGGGCGGCATGTGAGTCCGAAATAGATTTCTGCAGATATGGCAAATCGAAACTGTAGTCAACTTCGTAAAATGAAATTATAGAGAGTTGAGTATTCTGCAAAAAAGTTCATAAGATAAATTTAAATTTTCATAGCAAAGGTACTAACAAAAAATATGAAATTTAAAGAAAACTCGTTATTAAGTGTGGGCCATATAAAGTTAAGACCGTTTCATACGTCATCATCATTATTCTCCTTCTAGCAAACGAAGCATTCAACCTTTTCCTTTTCTGAGATTTTTGCTAAATACAAAACGTTATTCGCTTCTGTTTGCTTTGACTTTGTTACCTCTCGAAGGTTTAAATTCAAATTGTAATTTTCTGCCAAAATGCGCGTTCGTTACGTTTCATAGGGTACATAGTATGGAATTACTTAAAAACAGATTCCACAGATGTTTGAACTTACCTGAAATTTTCGCTTGAATATTTCAGCTTTTTCAAGTTCCTCTGCATTGAATTGATTATTACGATGTAGAACACCAATCTTGATAACAATCTTAATTATGTTCTTTATCAATTTTTCTGCTTTTACTTTATTGCCAGTCTAAGTATAAATAAAACATCAATTTAAAAAACTAAAGATTTACCAGAAATTTCACCATCTTCCATTAACTTACATGCAATTTACACAGACGATATAAATTATCTAAGAGCGAAGCTGTTGTACCGTCAATGAAGGTTTTTGCAATATTTTTAGTAGCCATGCGAGATAGAATTTTCTTCTGTGCACGCAAACCAATGTCACGTGACTTAAAAACGCCGTCAGCCATAACTACAGAGAGGAAGTTGTAAAATAAGAAAGAAAAATATACAATTAATTTATAATAAAATTTATGACTGATAGATTTATTTATATTGTGTCAGTTGTAAGACAGAATTACAGTAAGTAAATAAATTGCAATAAATTTGTGTTCAAACAATAAATAATAGCGAAAATATAAGTGCAAATTGCTTTGAAATTGCACTAAATCAAAGAAATTGTGTAGGGAAATAATCCTTGAAAGAAATCATATCGAAAAGAATAACGAAAAAAGTTATTATTCAAATTCAATCAACAGTGTATGGTGATAGTATAAGTATGTATATAATACATTCATTTTATTTTCTGTGCAGTTTATTTTCCGATTACGATTACCTTCTAAATTCCAATAATCAACGCTCCATAGCAGCAAGCATTGACGTAAACCTTCGGCTGCCATTTTGTATTGTCCTAGTATATTCATAGTTGTGAATGCATTTTAAAAGGAAATTCAAATAGTATAATACATTTACAATATAATGAAGAAAATGTTAATTCAAATTTACATATGACTAGTTGAGTAATAAGACTGAGTAGACATGCTCTTAAAGTACATAGTTTATATATGCTTAACAAAGGTATGTATTTTTGTTTTTTTTTTTTTGCAGGTTTTATATACCTACATATAAAATGGAGCTTTTTCATTGCCAGCTAAAAGTGAATGGTTTGTAGAAACTTTGTTTCCCATTTTCCATTAGGCGAGAATTGTCAGCAATTCCTTTGAGTTTGTAGACGAGGGAAGGAAGAAGCGAAAGGAACAACACTTGCTGGTAATTCTTGACTACTGTAAAAGGGGCCTAACCACCAAGTGACCACCAAATGCGATTAAAGCAATTGAAACGCTGCAAGTAAAGCTACCTTCTACTTTAACCGTTTTTTGACAGTTGTTGTGGTTGTTCGATGTTATTAGGTCTGTTTATGTTCTTTTCCATCACAAACTTTGAGGTAGAGAGTAAAAGTATGGTTGATAAAAAAATTTTCACAAAGAGAAAACCATCAGAAAAAGTACGTGGAAAGAAAACTATTAAAAACTTTCAACTAAACAGCTGACCCATTATTTTGACCAAGAGGCGTTCGCTCATTCTTATAGAGGTAATTTATTTGAAACAAGACCATATATTAATTTTTTTAACTATTATTTCGATTTGTATTTCGATTTACAAGTTTATACGAACTACAAGTGCAGTATGAATATGAACTGTAAGTGTAGCTAGCACGAACCTTAACCTAGAGATAAGTAATGTAGATTTTGAAATTTGCACACGAAAATCTATTGGCATCAGAAATAGATTGAAACAGTTTCTATTTCTAATCACTTATAAGAATAGACGACAAAAATGGAAATAAAACGACTTCTATTGAAGTTGTACTCAGCTACAACATTGTTTAAAAAAATACCCTGTTAAATTCTAAATTCTAAACTAATCTAACTCTAACTCGGCATGCCTACTAATAGTAACGATTTGGAGCCTCTAAGGAATACTAGTCTAAGGAATATTTGATAGTCTGGTTTCATTTTTTTTCATGTAAATCCTTACACTCTAGAGCAAGCTCTTAATTTAAAATGCGAGCAATAAATGGATAAAAAGTTCTCCTCCTTCACTGTCTTCAACAAAAATTTCTAATTTGTTACTGATCAAAATCTTTTCTACTCTGCTCCAAGACTAATAACAGAAGCGAATATAAAATATACCATATGCCATTTATTTTATTACAACTAGTACATGCTCTTCGAATCGAGATATCAACTAGGTTGCAAATCGGATGGCAAGAATGCAGATACTCTGTTGAATCCACTTATGATGATGACTTATATTGTTCTCTACTCTATTTTGCAATAAAACAAAACTATTTAAATAAAAAAAAATATATTTTTTTCTTGTTTAATCTAATTTGCTTTTTAGATATTTCGGCGCCAAAGTGAATCAAGTCCAAAAATCTTTTTTTACTGCATTATACATATACGGAGTATTGGACGATTGGCTTGCATACAACAAGTGCGTATCCTGAACAATGATTCCTGACGCAGCTGCCATGACATGGCAAAAACCTAAGGGATGCCTTTAACATTAAACTCAATATTCTGCTGAAGTTTCATGATTTGACTTAATGGTTTTGAATGTCATATACACTGGAATATGAACAATAAAGCTTAATTTTTAATTTAAGAGACTATCGCGTTATTTGTTTTCACCGCTCATAAGGAGAAACGGCCCCTAGACCCTATCTATTTTAAGCGCCGAGAGGACCAAGGATTCAACTACCAAAATGACCAATCATATTTTTGTAGAAAAACAAAGTATATGATCCACAAATAAGAAATTAATCATCACACAGAGGCTGCCTGGAGTGATTCGACCAACAGCAACAAAATCACAATGTTTTGTAATTCAATAGATACTTGACTGAGTGGGTGAACAACTAGGGGCATGGTATCAAATGGAAAGTATCGATACGATGTATTAGATATGCATTAGAATATTGGAAACAAATGCCATTGATTCAATTGATTTATTATGTGGATACGAATACATTCAGCTATGTTTAGTTATATTGAATGAAAAACTACAATAACAAAAACAGAACGTGAAAAACCTCAACCAATACAATATATAAATAAATCTATTAACAAACTTATGCTCTTATTGAGGTGCATTGTATTGAAATAGTATCTGCCAGCACGTGTATGCGAGACGGTAGGTTATTTTAAGATTACACATATCCCTTGGCTATACTGTACATAACTAGAAAAATAAACAGGAGTATTAAAAAATTCTTAAAAACTCACACATCACTACATACATACATATGCATGCTCCACAGACGACAGGTGTTTTGTCCATTCGATTCATAAAACGTATGTGACTTAGGGGAGACAATACGACCTACAAATACCCCAGAGAATTTACTATACAAGTAAGTTAGGTTAAAAATATGTAACACGCGCGTTTTTTTTCAATTGTTTATATAAATACACGTTCAAAACTCAACTGTAAACATCTGTTTTTGTATTTTGTAATATTTATTATTTTGTTTTCTTTGTGCATTTCAAATGATATGAAGCTACATTTTTATTTGTTTGCACAGAAAGGCGACATATGACTTTATGACGTGGTAATAGACAGAGATTTTTAAATATTTATACATAAAAACATATTTATATCAACAGACAGAAAGTTTTTTGAGTTTAGAGCCGGGGAAAATGTACTTATCCACAATTTTATTTTTTTAATGAAAAAATAGCATAGACAATCAATCTTTCAGGTAAATTTTAATCAACCTATGAACAATGTTAAAAAAAAAATCCAAAATGTTTCAAAATGGCGAAGTAAATCATGGTGCACTGAAATGTCTCGTCGGCCAAGTAGTACGAAAAATCTGAAAAAGCGCCTTTTTTTCTGGCCGGCTCTAGAGGAACTGACCCTTTCAATTGTAGATATGTATATGTTTTATTTTTTATGATTAAACGTTGAATCTCTATCTATATCAGTGGTTCTCAAGTGTTGGGACGCGCACCCCTAGGGGGGTAGACTGATTTGAAGGGAGGCGCGGAGATATTTCAATAAACAAATATTTGAATACTTTGTAATGCACCATAATCATAATATTTTGTATTTAACAAAATAATTTCGATTTTCTTTCATATTATATGTTAAAACTTTTTAGTTTCACATTTTCCATTTCTGACTTAAGGTACGCTCACACAGTTGCGATTTTATTGATGAGAATCCGCAACGTAAGAAATTACAAGAATGCAACCCATTATTTCATATGAGCGTCAGGGATGCCAACTCATTTTTCTTTCTCAGCGATAACTCTCGCGAAATTCCCCGATTTTCGACCAAATTCCCCGCACCGGTATAGTTTCATATTATAACAGTACGATACGCACTTTTCATATAAACATTTTATACAAACGAAAAATACCCTTTACGTAGGCTTAGATTTACTCTCGGTCAGAGTTATTTTAAGGTGCCCTGCATATTCTTGGTTAAAATATTTTTATCACTTTTTCTTGGATTGATGAATTGATAAAAAAAAATTTTCTGACATCTATTTAAAGGCTTCAAGTACAAGAAAAATTATGTAATAATTAAAAAAAAATTATATAAAGGGTTTTTTTGCAGCTTCATGGAAGACGTTTTGAAAATCGTCAAACGCAATGGCGTGCGTGATTGCAGCTCACTGGAACATCTAAAAAAATATCATTAGAAAAATTATAACTGTACTCTCAGGACATACTGAGATTATTTTGTTTTCCCAACAATTCACAAAATGGCAGACCGCAAAAATTAGTTTTTTAAAAAATTGGGCTTTTTTCGTAAAAACAAAGTTCCAAATTGAGGAAAGAATTAACCAAACTTACATCCTGGAGTCATTGTAATGTAGAAGAACATATTCAAATTTCACTTATAGTGCACGCCAATGACAAAAACCTTGTTTTGAGAAAAACTGGTTTAAAGTTTTAACTATCGGTTTTTATCATATAAAATATACTTCTTCTTCTTTATAATAGCAGACCATAATTTACAAGTTTATAGGTTACAGTCACCAAGGACTTACAGTTATTATTTAGTAAGTGCTGAACAAAGGCACAACTAAGCCTTTCTAAACGGCTGAAAGAGAAACCGAAGCACTGCGCGATCGCGTTGGACTGTCTGAATACTAATATAAACTGTGCTGCATAAAGCAATGTTTTTATGGTGTTGGTTGCGAATGTAAAATTCCCCGCAAGTTTGCATCGCTGATGAGCGTGCTGCGTTTTCATACCGACAAGCAATAAAATAAAGAAGAAGAGCAAGTGAAATAAAAATGGTGAACAAAAAGAAACAAATTCCGAAACGTTTGATATTATATTGTATATTAATATTTTTATTCTAATATTTATATTTAAATAGTTAATTGAACTGGTAGAAATCTCAACTAAAAGTTTATTGTATGTCGCATCGAAAATGGTCCAAATTCGCATCGATAATAGCTTTAAATTGTTGAAAACTATTATTAAAAAAAAATCTAATATAAAATACCATTTTCAAAGAACTTTAGTTCAAATAAATTTTAACAGTGTTTTTTTTTTTGCCTTTGGCTAATTTCTCGACCACCTTTTACTATCAAAAACTTCAACATTAGGAATCACTTAAGATAATGCATGATTGACTCTATTTTTTAATTACTTGGTCACTAAAACTTTACCATCTTAGTTTATCTTTGACGCAAACTAACCAGAGCCTCATCCAAACTACGGAAAACCCAGAATTTTATCAAGGCGGGTAAGATTTAATTTAAAAAATAGTAAACCAGCATAAAAAATTGTTACGTGAAAATCAAAGTAGGGGAGACGCGTGTTTGGCACGAATTCGAAAGGGGGGGCGTAGGATGAGCACAGTTGAGAACCTCTGATCTATATAAAAGAGTAAGGGGTAATATGTTTGAACGCGCATAACTTGGCTAAACATCATCCGATTTGTATGGCGGATTCGTGTGGAATGCGGTCAAAACAATACGGAATTGGAATACTGAAAATTTGAAATTTCCTTCGGAAAAATCTGAAAATCGTTAAATATCGAAATTGCATACTTTCAGGGGTTAGGAAAATGTACATGCTATAGTGTGATTTATATTGCATACTTTCAGGGGTACTGGCATGTCATTCGTTCCTTTCGCTTCTTTTTTTGAGATTTGGATTGTGTTGGATGGGAGGTAAAGTAAAATTAACGCCTTTGACACCGCCTCAAAAATACAATGGGTGTTTTCAGATGGTGTTTTTCGGTGCTCAAGTCATTGATGAGCATGGTTTAATCCCACCTTTAAGGTAATGGCGTCGGATCAAACTTCGCATTTGTTACATTTTGGTACATTAAACTCATCACATTTGCATTTGCTTCCAAGCATTAGGACCCAAGGGCAAATCTATCATCGCGCTGGATCTTTGTTGCCACAACCGAATCAAGACCATAAACTTTAGCTACGAACTTGACCAGCGTTGGCATATTTCCAAAGCTATGAAGCTTGAGATTATTCCCGATTACAACCTTATCATATAAGGCGCTTAACGGCCAACTGGCGCACAAGCGCGTCAATTCAATGCGCCTACAAATAATGAGGTAACTGTGGCCATTGTTGGTGAGAATATGAAATCGCGAGATATTGTGATTAAGCGCCAAAATGATGGAGAATTGTAAAGAGTTTACGAAACTCATCGATCAAATGACGCGTTGCAATACCCACTTATGATATGGCAAGGAGATGACAGTTACCACATTCAAATAAAACTAATTAATGCAGCCACAGTTGAACTACAGAGTTGATGACTTTTGTTAAATCATTTTAATCATTCATAGTTCATTCGCTTTCCTCCAGTCGAGGAAATGAATAAGAAGATCAGCGCGATGCATTTTCACATATACCGATTGGTGATCCGACAGGATGTCGGAAATCTTCTGTTGCGCTTCCGAAGACTATTCTCCGGGCGACGTATGTTGACCTGAATTTTTTTAAACCAATTCTACATGCAAATAAGTACTACACTTTTCGATTTCATTTAAATTTAATTCAATGTATTTTATTTGAAATGAAGCGTCATTTCAAAAGAAAATGATAACAATAAGTTTTATTTATGGTCCCATTTAATTCAAACCCAGAATATATGGAATAAATGGACCCGGTAAGTAGCGCTGGAGTATATATTCAGAATATGTATATGGAAAACATTTTTATGTACAAGTACTTCCAATAGCCTGGGAGTTGAACTACTCATGTAAATGATAAGAATGATAAGTGCAATAATTAGGTTTATATCGGAATTTTGCAAGCGCATATAGTCATTTCTTTTGCAAAGTTTTATTGTAGTTTTTGTTTTTTTTTTCATATTACCTAAATTTTGCACAGTTTGGCCAACGAAGCTCAGCTAGTAAAATATAAAAGTAAAAAACCTGTTTTAAATTTGCATAATCACAATATTTTGGTTTTTTGTTTTTTTCTTTAGCAACTCTTCACATTTTAAAAATGCTTGGTTAATACAAACATTTAATAAGTATCTTTCTTTGCAGAATAAATTAGTTAAATAACTTTATACAACTAATATATGTACGTACATGAATATATCAATAAATAAATAAATATTCGAATATGAATGTATTTCATAAACTTAAATACATGGATAAATAAATATAAAGAAACTCGCTCGTTATCGCTTAAATGCCCTAGAAGAATAAAAATGTTTGAGAATCTTTCTTTTATGGCATAGGCAGTATTTAATGAGACATTTATACGAATTTTGACCTTTAAGAGGTTAAAATTGGTATTAACACCCTTTAAACATTACATTTGCTTAATATAACAGTATAGCTTCTGTTACTGCATTTTGCTTCATTCGAGAAGTTAAATCTTGCACGTAAACAAAAATCAGAATTTAACTCAGTATATTAAAAATGTAAAGTTAGACTTTGTTCGAGCAAGTAGTTAAATATTTTGCGGGAACGTTGAGTTGCTAGTGATGCTATTACTTCTTCATATAAGTTTTTGGTGGTTGTGTTTTACTCATCATTAGGGGAGTTTAATTGTAAATGTATAAAAAAAATTAAAAATGTTCCTTAAAATTCACCGCAGAGGGATCTTTATTGTGAATTCAGGGCTTTTCCCTGTTTTCGAGTGACTGTAATTTTTCCTTTTTCTTTAATTTTTATGTTATTTTCAATCATATTCCTCCATTTCTTATTGATTTTCTACAGTGCTCCGACCTTGACAGCAGTGTTGCGACTACAATCTTCATTTTTTGTAAATGTCCATAACTCCTGAACTATTAATCTAATTATACTTTGATGTTCAGCAAAAACATTCCAATTTGTGAGATATTTCCAACGGTATAAAAATTCGACATTCAACGGAAGTTATGAGCAAAAGTCAAAACATGCTCCAATCCTTACGACAATCCGCTATACACTTCAATTAATATATTTAGTTCTTTCCAGATATGAATATGCCTCTTTTATTTGGAACCCTTTTTATGGTTGGAACCCTTACACTAGTTGTTTGGAACAGGTTCAAAATAAATTTATCAAATTTTATCTTCATTCGCTGCATTCTGTTGATCCATTGCCTTTCCATAGTGCTCGTTGCATGTTAGTGGTATGAAAATATTGGGGCAAAGAAGAACAGTGGAATTGTTAATTTTTATTTCAGATATAGTTTGTGGTCGTATTGATTGCCCAGCTTTACTTAGTTGCACAAATTTGAATGCGCTTCCAATAGGTTAGGTTGGAGTGGCTGTCGAGAGACACACTTAGGCCTGAACGGCCCACTGTGATACCACATAGTTGGACCTACAGTTTAACGCCGATTCCGAACGGCGGTGTGGCAATTTTTTATCGGCTTGGTGGTTTTGCCATTACCAAGCAATGTGTGTACTTGTACACTATCTTATAATTCTCATACACTTCATATTGATAGTGAATATAAGAAAGTAATGAAAATTAACCACCAGACGAAGACGGGAATCGAACCCGAACCTCCCAGATGAAAGTCTAGTGCACTATCCACTAGGCTATCGAGGTCGTCGAGGGCGCTTTCAATAAGGTTACGGCATTGTAACTTGTTTTATGTTAAATTTTGCAAGAGTAATTATGCTCACAATGAGCCGATAGTTAGGACTCTTCTTAAATTTAATAGAGAATGTACTGATTTGGATCTACCCAAGGATACTTTAAAGGCCATGCTATTTAGTAGTTATGTTCATATATAACAGCACTTTAACGGAACACGTAAACAGGTTAGAGTAAAATTTTAGTTATATATATATTGAGTGTTAATAATTTCCATAGTTTTTCATTATAACAAACTATTCATGGATATTAGGTATACAATAAATGTAAAACCGAATTGATTTTAAAAGCAGAATCCAAGACTTTTCGGTTTGCAAAAATAAATAATTCTATTGTGACAGTTTGCTGTGACGTCACTTGCCGCACCAAATGGAATATTTGGGAAAAATATGGTTGCTCTATTTCTTTGGTATTTCTACCAAATACCGTAAAAACCACAGAGCAAGATTTTTTTCGCACCCAAAATATTTCGTTTTAAATGACATTTCGTACAAATTTTGATATTTATTATGAAAAATTCAAATAATAATTCCACAGTAATTTTAATTAGATATGCAAACATATTATGTACTTATGTATACGTACACATAAGGTTTGCGCACGATGAAACTAGTGCACAAATAAAGTCAAATTACTTCTGAACTAGTTAACATATTAAAAAGAAAAAACGTTATATTAACAGAACTTTCATTAATGTTTTTATTCATCAACAAAATATTTTTTGTTGCTAACTTTTAATAAAAATTTCCACTTTTTCCGAAATACCTCCCATTTAAGAGTTTTCAGAAATTTTTTTACTTGATGACAGCCACTTTTTGGAAAAACTGGTAACGGTTCCAGCAACCTGTTTTGCGCCCCTTCATGGTCCTTTTTGCCAGAGCCCAATATCTTTCTATTGGTCTGAGCAGTTAGGTAGATTTGCATATCTGGGTACAAGTGTTACATTATTCTTTTCGTATCATTCAACTGCAGCTTTACTGTAATGGCACGCAGCCAAATCAGGCCAAAGAAAGCAAAAACTGCGTGCTGCTTTATGAAAGGCAAAAGTCTTTTTTGCAGACACTCCCGGATATATATATCGGTGTTGATTGTCTCAGTTGTTACAAATGAAATGCTTCGTCTATCACAGCTACAGATCAGTGCTGTCGAAGGTACTCCGATCGGAGTATTCGTACTCCACTCAAATCTTAATCCTCCTGTCCTCTCCAATCAGAAAAAATCCTCCTATTTGATATTATTGAATTTTTAAATAAATATACATCAAACTAAAGGTTTTCTGTTAAGTTATTTCCGTTTCTGTCTGTGAAATATTTATTCCTATGACTAGCTCTGTTTTATTTCTCGCTGGGTTACTGTCAACATTCAAAACTTCGTACTCCATTTCCAGAAGTTTTTGCTTGTTTTTGTGTTAATATTTGTAATCTTTGACAATTGAAATCAAGAGCAAAAAAAAAAAACGCGTAAAAGTAAGCTTGGATAGTTAATAAATATCAATAAACTAGTAATGAGTTTTTATATTTATTAGATTTGGAACTAGAAGAATTGTGGTGTGAAATTTTATATTTCAAAAATGCTTTAAAAGAAAAAATGTTTTTTAAACTGGAAAAATCTGTTGTGTCTATTTTAAGTTTCCCAAATAGCAGTGCAACGGCAAAAAGAATTATTTCTCAATTGAATCTAATAAAAGATAAAAAACGAAAAAGCTTGCAGACTGCAACTGTTAATACAGTAATGGTTGGTATTGCTACAAAAAAAATTATGCCTCCAACTGGGTCTCTTCGTTTGAGTTGGTTCAAAAATACTTTAAATAACATCCTTTTTTATACCCGGTTTTGAGAAGAAGGAAGACAAGTTTATTATAGTTTTCAATCTTTATTGTTTTTTATTATTATTTCCAATTTAAATACTTAATATTGTATCGATTATTTCCAAAGAAATAGTATTTTGTTTTTATATGAATTCGTGTATTTTTCATAACTTTTATAGCTTAAATTATGACAAAAAAGCTGTGAATAAAAAATCATATTTTTTCTAAAAGAAATTTTAACTTTTAAGACAATTTGAAAAATTCCTCCCCTGTAAAGCAAAATCCTCCGATCGAAAGGAAAAATTCCTCCCCTTAAAATTTTCAAAACGACAGCACCACACCAAAAACTTATACTTCTCCTAGACATTTCCTCTACGATCTGCAACATAAGAATCCACACCTGGAAGCTGTGAAAAGTCACCGAGGACATAGGTCTTATCGTCCATAATGCAGCATTCAAAATTCCTTATGAAATCTCGGTGCAATATTTTGGATCGCTCTTTTGCCTCGCTGTCCTTCTTCGAATTTCTGTCTGGAACTTTTTGGGCCTTGTATGATTTCAGCCCTTCCTCCCTTTTAACTTTTCTAACAAAAGTTTCAGAGCATCCCTGTTTTTCAGCCACTTTCTTGCCCTATGTGTTGGAAATTTTTTTTTAAGAGCTATCATCTTTTTGGCCATAGCAATTATTAAACCCCTTCTTTTTGCCACTTCCTTGCTTCCTGAGCACTTCCTTGCTTTTTGAGCAATTGCTTTGGAAGTAAAATTTGAACTTTCATTGCGAAGTCTAATAATTTTTTCATTTTATATTTTCTCTCTTTTAATTCAAATAAATAACCAGTTGAAATAAAAAAAAATTATGGGGTGCTTTGGTAAAACTGCTGGTTTTTACTTCTAGTTCATTTACGAAATATTTAGGGGGTGTTGTGGAATTATTTCGAAATATTTTCTAAGGATAGGTAGTTTTATGGGGTTACATTGTTAGTTACACATGTTCCAAAAAATATGCATATGGAAATTCTACCCCCAACAAGGTTAATAAAACCAAACACCGTTGCTATGTTAGGAATTTAATTGAAAATTTTTTTGCGAAAAAATACATATTCAATACACATATGTATGTATATATATTCATAAGCATGTGACTGTTTTCATTATAATTATTTCCCTCTACATACTAGCACTAGTCAACATGAGTCATCATAATTAGTGAAAAATACTATAAGTATATAAAACATATACGAGTATGCACAAAGTACAGTAATAAAAAACAAAAACTAAATGGAAGTTATGACATTTAAATTAAAAAGTGTCAACTACTTTCAATTGAAATTACCTTAATCTAGTTAGAGAAAAGAGGAAATGTACGTAAATGTAAATGTTTAACTGTTAGTGCTTTAACTTAAGTGGGTTATCTTGGGTTTTACTGAGCTTGAAATGTTGTACATATACATAAGTATGTACGTATCGACATACTTAGCTATGAGCGATGATAAAATTTGTGGGTAAAGTAGTGAAAAATAGAAAGTACGAAACGCTGTTATTGCTTTAAAATAAACTTTCAACTATGTGCAGAGAGCAGAGTAAATCACGGTTATATCATTCGCTCTCTATAAGTACGAACATTGGCTCCACCTTCCAGTCAGACCTAAATTGGAACGTCGGAGTCCTTTATCTGTCAAAATTTTATTATTTTTGCATTAAAAAATAGACGATTTTGCAACGTTTCAATTTAGGTATGACTATAAATTTAGATCGTAAAAAGAATGCAAACTTATTAATATACACAGAAGAAATACCGGCTGTTGCTCTGCAATGGGATTATCAGATGGTGAGATTAACTCAAACTATTGTGATCCACTCTTTCTAAGTTAGTTAAATTTCTGGAGAGCGGGTTGCAGTGATATAATTTGCGAAAAAAATAAAATAATTTTTCTATCCATATTCAGTAGAACTTCGCTAATCCGAATCAATTAAAACCGGCTCAATCCGGTTACTTTTGTTTGGTGAATGCACCCTTACATAACCTCCATTGTATAAACCAATATCAAATAAAGCGTGTAAACGTGTTTCATTTTTCTGAATTATCGGCCATTGCATTGTACAACATGCGGTCCGAATTAGCGAATCTGTGGTTGGTCCGGACCAATAGAAATGTTTAATTTTTTAACTCTGTCCGAATTACAGAAGAATCCGGATTAGGCTTATTTGGATTAGAGAAGTTCTACTGTAGAAATTTAGCAAACACTACGTTGCATATTGCGAACAAATTCAAATAGAGCTATGGTGGCAAAGGAGAAGGGAAGGAATCCAAATAATTGGATAAAAATTGTCACCTAGTCTAAGAAAGTGACTAATGTATAAATTATGATATTATATTACGACGCATTATTATTTTACCATTTTTTAATGTTATAAACAAAAGAATCTTTAAAATTCGCTGCATATTATTTCGAAAAATTTTTTAAAAACAAATAAAAGCGATAAGAATGATAAGAAAATGTCGCAGTATAAATATGTGTAGATAAATCAATTGAAAAAAATTGTAAGTATAGTCTAACTAGTTATATATAACGACATTATAATTAATTTAATAAGGGAAATAAACGAAATTGAAGTCGTTGCATTATTATATTAAAAAATTAACACCCATTGTTATTTTTTCGTTGTTGTCATTTTCTTATCATTTTTCAAAGGAATGGAATATTTATCTAGAATTTTTTTTCTGTATAATATTTTATATTTAAAAATGATAAAATTAATATAGGAAAAATATAGGAAGTTTTTTTATACTGTATGACGGGTGGATGGGTACCAATTTACGCTCTCACGTAAGATTTTCGCAAAAAGAGAGGCTCATTTTAAGCCTAAATTGCAATAGTGCGTCACAGTAGTGGCAGTTTGTATCGCTGCTCTGGTTCGCCCCATTCCTAAATGCACTGGCAGTGAACTGCAGCTGATTTAGTTTTAACTTATTACAAAATTAAGCAAATATGTTATTAGTTTGTTTGCGTCGGTACTGATGTTGTCGAAATTGACAAAATTTAAAAATTTTACACTACTGCTATTTACTGCACACACACTTGTCCAACTCAATTTGAGTTTATTTTATGTTATGATCCAAGTGAAATAAAAATTCATTTAACAGTAAGTGTTAACGATTATGGCGCATGTTTATACAAACGTTTTCCTACTAATAAATAAACAAAACGAAAAGCAAAACCAAAAAAAAAAACAAACAATGAAAAAATTATTTATGCATGCATAGTTAAGTTGGAGTTCCCCCCGCGAGAAAGACTGATAATAAAATATCAACCTAACAAAAACAAAAAATAAATAAATAAATAAAAATTATTATTAATTATAGCTTTTCTAAAATGTTCCCTCAAAATTCACATTATACAATAACTAATTATTTTTGTTTTTGTAGAAGAGGTGGATAGAAGAGAAGATGAAGAAAGTCCAGCATTATTAGAATGAATTAGGCATATACGGATACTCATTTACTTATACTAACGATTTAGTAGTATGTGATGAAAACGAAAATGATGTGCTGTGTCTAAACAATCGATTTGTTTGAATTTAAAGAATGGGCATTGAAGTAAAGAAAAGGGAGTCTAAAAACGCGCCACATGCCAAAAAGGAATGGGCGGGGGGAGCTAAGCTGTGTCTATATAATTTCACACATAACTATGGGAATCAGTTAATACGAACAATGTGTATGTATGCTTTTATATGCATGTCTACATGGAATGAAATAAGTTTACATTTGGACTTGAAATTCTAAAAGTAATATCTACGACGAGGCGGATATTAGTCCAAACCAAAAATAGTTAATGAAGATACTCGTACGTTGTATACATGTATGATGGACATATTTTTTAAATTAAATGTCAGGCATGACAACATTCTTATTTTTAAATATTTTTTTAAATTTAATCAATATTAAATTTGTAAATATCAAAATCTTTATAATATAAAAGTTGAATTTTTCTATACCTACTCAATTGCATTTTTAATAACTTACTTTGGAAGTTTTACGTACGCCAGTTTGAATAATAATATATTTCAAGAAGGCTGGCCAGTTATTTGGGTAATTTCATGAGACATTTTTTGAACTAAGCGCTGAGAATTTGTACTTGCCGCATTTTAAAATTGGAAGAATCAATTTATAATTGCCTTACATAAAAAACTACTAACTTAAATTGAACGTTTAGTTAGTAATCTCCCTAAGGAAGCCGCTACAACGACCATGGGCTTTATGACCGTTTAGAAACGGCGTTTCAATAACCTCAAAACGATTTTTTTTATATATACGAAAACAAAATTTAAACAAAACTCAATTTAAGACGAAATCAATTTTGTTTATTGAAATTATTAAATGAAATATTCTTCTACATGCCCCACAATTTGTCTGCAAAAAGGGCATAGCATAAAAATCTAATTTACGTTTTGGGATTTCTGTATCAAGTAATAGTGTTCGGTTTAAATTTAAAGAGATTTGAATTTATAAATTGAAATATATATTCATAAGACTTTTGGCATTTTTTTAAAAGTAGTATAAACGAAAATGGCAAAACCTGAAACAAAAATTTACAGTTAAAAAAAGTTATTTTATAATTAAGAAATTTTTTGTTTATTGCAAATGCCTCATGTGTGTATATTATTATATTAAATTCATTACAAGAAAAGGCGAACATTTTTTATCAGAAATCGCGCGATAATAAGAATTTTTCGGCTGCGGCGTACTATGTACAATCAATACCTTTGTTTATTTTATTTTTCAAAACTTACATGTCTATCTAGTCTACAATATATTATTGTTTGTCACATGGTGTATATACTAATTCACTATTATTTCGAACGTCTCCATGTTTACATAAAAAGTCTGAATGGAGCGCTAAAGAAAATTCCTATATTCGCTCTATGTTCGCCTATAAATCAATAACCAGTACTGGCAGCGAACTACTTCTCGAGTTCTATTTGTGAGCTCTGATCTAATTGCGGAGTCATATTTTCTCTGAAATTTCATACTGTTGAGTTACCAATGTTTTGAACTCCGCATGTTATTTATAAATAGCTTATCATATGGTCCGTTTCCACACTCAAGTAATTTTCGCAAATTGGTCAGATAATTTGCATGTCTTTTGACTTGTACGTGGCTTTTGTATTTTTGGTGTGATTTTGTTTGTTTACTCAACTTTACTGGTCTACTGGTAGTGGACAAATTTGTGCAATTAAGCTGAACGTTAAAATGAAGACGCCAATTCAGTTCTATTTGCGCAAATTTGCATGCACAAATCTATTTGCGCAAGTTATTTGAGTGTGAAAACGGACCAATGTAGTTTTTTGTACTTCTTGGAGTCGTTAGAGTAGAGGACAGTACTCTAATGCCTGGTTTTCACTATGTCAAATTTGCCAACATGTTGGTAATTTTAAATGGGAAATTCTCTCTTTCTCTCTCTTTGACAGGGAATATGACCAGCCATAAGATATAATTCAATTGTAATACGTTCGTTTATAAAATCTTTCAAAAGCCTTGTTAGTAAATATTAAGTGCTGCTAAGACTAATAGTTTTTTTAGTTTAGCAGTTTCTTGGCTCTCTCAGTAGTTTTTTTGTATGGGATAACAGCCCATTGAGAGCATAGACCGCGCTTAGTCATCTATTCATGTTTTTCGATTTATATTTGTACACGAATGGAAGGGTGCATACAGTTGTGTGTCTAATTTGAACGCCGAAGTGAAATGCTTTTCTTAGGTAATTTTTACTCTTGGAGACATAGTCTGCCAAGACGTAGTGCTGTGTAGAAAAATTTATATATTTTTTTTATTTTTAGACCATGTATCGAACCCAGTCATCCAGTCATCATTCCAGCACGGCGATCACTTTCTCTGAGTATTCTATTGTACTCGACTATTCTGAGATGTTTCAAAAACTATAAAAGGCTGTTTTATTTATCAGACTTTTTATCTTTAACAATTCTGTGTTAAAAAGGAAAAACAGCTTATGTTTTGGTAAGCTGGAAAATATTTTATTATATCTTCTTGTTTGTATATAAATACCAAGTTGATGAAAATTTTAAATGTATTTTGAAATCATGTATAATTTTAAGAACGATCTTTCAGATAAACATAGTTATTTAAAATATTGCTATACATAGCTTCCATTCAAAGCGTGGAATATTTTTTCTGCAAATAAATTCTAAGTTTTAATTTTCATAGTTATGACTTAGTTCAAGTCTAAATTAAGGATTGATTTTTAACAGGCGTATTGAATCAACTCTTTTAAAACGAGCTTTGCGGATAAATATAGGTCTTTCGGAAATGAAAATATCATAATCATAAAATAAGAAATGTTCAAGCTTTCAATAAAAACTTTTTTCTCTTTAGTTAGTAGATTTGCGAGAAAAATATAGAAAAATTTGTGGATATTAAATTGTTTACAATTCATATACATACTAAGGCCAATGTTGATTGCAGAGTTCATCTACATTAATTTGAAAAAAGATTGCAACAAAAGTTCCCAAAAGTAAATAAATAAATTGAATGTGTAGGTGAGTAGAGTGTAATGGTTGTTGCTTTTGCTGTTATGCCACTCGTCTGTTTATTAAATTTAACACATTTCAAGTGAACTGTTAGCACAACACCAAGACAACACTACAATACAACAACACTATATAATACTAGTTATTCTTAATATTCATGACAAGCTGTATACAAAGTTGAATCCAAGAGTTTTCAAAGAAGAAAGACACGTCGTTTGGGTTTGAAGGCCACAGGGAGTAAGTTTTGTTTAAGAATGTAATGGGAATGCATACAACATGGATAGTAGAGAGAGTGGTGAAAAGCCAAAATGTGTAAAGGGTACGAGTACGAAGCTATTATTTTATTGTGGTAAATAAAAGAAAAATAATACGGAACGTAGAGCCTTTACAATGTTCGTGACTAGGCTATGATTGCTTGGCCGCCTGCCTGGCATTCAGCCTGATGATGTTTAACAATGATGGGCATCAACAATTTGATGGTTGATGAATGAATGACAACTTAGCCTTAATATTATTGATTAAAATAAGTTTGTGGAAATAATTTTAATTTTCAATGGTTCATACCTTAGTGTGGGGGTATATAAATTGATAGATACTTTTCCTAAGCCACTGTAGCCCGAATTTGTTTTAACTCTTTATTTTCCACACTGTTTTGTTTTTTTGTTTCGTACACACATCAACGCTTTTTTATTGCATTTGTTTGGCGTGAAATCAACTCGAACTCGTTTCGCTTTGATGCTTGAAAATGAATGAGTGCTGCCTATTAAATTCCACTTTTTCCTGTTTCCTTATCTTGTGTATTGTTATCACGTTTTGATTTACAACAATTGAAACGCTTGTTTTACAACATTAATATACAATTTTATTGCATTTACTTATTTTCGCATTTTAATCGTTTTTGTTGTTGCTGTTTTGCCTTTCCGTTTATATATTTATTATTAATGCGCTTTTGTTTTATTTATTTTTCTTGTTGTGCTATTTTGCGTATTACACATTCAACCGTAATCAACGCTTCTCACTAACTATATACGAACTATTTAATTCATTCAACTACTCCTCATTGATTCAACTGTTCAACTGAACAAAAACAAAACTAAAGTAAAATTAAAATAAAAAATTAAGCAAAACCATTCACAGTGACAGTGGTGTGCGAATGAAATGGGAACAATGAGCGCGTAGCCAGCTGATGTGGTTGCCACATTTCCAGAAACGCCAAGCACGAATCTCCGGACCCAGAAATATTAAATTGAACTCGCTTCGAAGAAATGTTTGAAGATTTCTACTCTAAAGGTGTGGATATATAATTTTACAACTATTTTGTAATGTTTTAGCGCTGAAATGAATATGGATTAAATTTGAATTCGAAAATCATTGCTAATAATACAATGCTTAGAAAAGGGAGTGGCTTGGAGATATTAAGCTTGCAAGAGAGTATAAGAAAGATTTAGAAAAAAAATCTAGCAAAGGGACATGGTAGAAAAAGCACGTGAACAGAAAACTAGTAGAAACTTGCAAGTAAACAGCTGATCGATTTTTAAAATTAGTTGAAATAGTTTCTTGTGGCGTATCAGTATTCACAAATACTCAAATCTTCCACAACATTATAAATAATCCTTTTTCCACTCATTTTTATTAAAAAACCCACAACACATTCTCTAAACTTAACAAAATTAGCAAGACACATTTCTTGTTGACGTTTTGATTTTACTAATAGCAGCTATTTTTTCTCTCTTGTTGCAAGTTTTTCGAGTACGTGAACACTTTACTAGTAGAAACTGTACGTGAGGAACCCTATTTTCGTACCGATAAGTACATAAGTAGAAACAGAGAATTTTCCAAAAATTTCAGCAAGATGATGCTATCTTGCTTTTTCTTATGGGAAGTGTAATTAGAATATGCATATGTTAGAGCAAGACAATAATATTACCTGTGTGGTTCCTCAGTTTCTACTCATGTACTCACTGCTAATTACACGCAACACATACAAACTTATATTGGAGAGCTTACGCTCTTGCGTTGCTACCAATGGTAAATTAAATTCCAATAACAATGAAATTTAAAAGGCTCAAAATTAATCAAAATTAGGACCTCTAAAATTGTGGAACCGAGTCCTTTCTTTGCTCTGTCTGAAACGTCTATTTCTTGTAATATCAATAGGTAATACTATTTTTTTTTTAAATTTATTAATCTTTACACCACGTTCTTATAAAAATTTATATTTTGTTGCTATGCATTTGAACCAACACATTTAATAATAAAATAGGGTTTTATTAAATTTATGTTTCTCAAGCGAATTAATTATACAAAATTTTTCATTATTACAATATAATTAGGTGATTCACAAGGACTCATAGACTGCGTTACTTTGAGCGTACTATTCAATCAGCTATTTCTTGTTGTTTTGAATTTTCTTAAACAAAAAAAGCAGTTATATTACTTTCATCACTTTCACTTGGCATTTTATTTTCAATAAATCTATTTTTTTATTCTTTTAGCAATTAGTTGAATATGATAGGGAGCTCATATATGCCATACTTTGATTAAAATAGGACTTTTGATATTATGAAACCTTGTAAATCACCTAAATATTCATTAATTATAGTATAGAATGAGTCAACTTAAGCAGTAAATCATTATGGAGTAGGCGGCTCATATGTTGTTTCTTCATCAATTTGCACTATAAGGCTTGGTTAAATTCTCGGAAAACTTTTTAATATTCTCAACGCCACGTACTTCCTTCTCAAGCAATGGCAATTTTATAACATGGAAGTCCTCATATAAGTCAGCAATTTGATCCAAATATTTTTCTTGTATCTGTGTGTGTTTAAATGATTAGATGTAAATTAAATTGAGTCACACTATCTTGATACCTTATATCTGGAAGCACACATGCCGCATGGTTGCTGATCTTGTTTCATGAACAATAATTGATTAACGATAATGTTGTGTGTGTCAATGCCGCATTTGGTCAACTCTTGTACCAGACGCTCTGTTTCATAGAGTGATAAGAATTCGGCAATGCACACACAAACAAATGTTGTTTGATCCTGTAGTGAAAAAGGAATTAAACTGTTGAATAAAGTAGACTTCAACACTCCTGTATCATTATACAACTTACTGGATCCCTAAATTGTTCATTCACTTGTCGTATAATCTTTAACATTTCATCCAATTTCTGCGTCAATGAATCAGCATTGAAATCTGCCATGCCCAACAGACTACCAAATTGCGAAATAAACGGAGCAATCTTCATTTTCAAACGCAACAATTTGCCCAAACCTTTCTCAACTACTTGTGGAAATGATAATAAACGCAATGTGTGACCAGTTGGTGCTGTATCGAAAATGACTACTGAGAAATTCATTGCTTTCACCAATCTGGAAAATTATGTATTAAGTTTCACCTTCATTGATTAGATATTTACTCACTTCATGACCTCAGCATAGCTCATGGCTTCATCAATACCCGGCAAAGCGCCAATCACTTCATGCAGCACACCTTTACTTAAGCGTAGTGCTTCGTTGTCACCCTCAAAATATTCATCTGGAAGCTCATTGAGTCCGGCATTCGGATCGATTTCCATGGCATACAAATTGTTGAACCCATTTACCTAAAGCAAATTGAAAAATTCAATGGAAATTCATTGACGATTATAACATCAGTGACCTCTCACCTTTGTTGGCACTTTTGTAAATTTCTGATCAAATGCATCTGAAATATTGTGTGCAGGATCTGTTGAAATAATTAGCACAGATTCACGCACCTTTGACATTTGCACTGCCAAGCTACAACTGCACACAAGCGTTTAATTTTATGCATATTAGTGGAAATATAATTATTTAATATTTTAGCAATCTCTACCATTTGCATATTTTAATTTTTACCTGCATGTTGTTTTGCCAACTCCACCCTTCCCCCCTACAAAAATCCACTTTAATGACGACTGCTGGACGATATTATTTAGGCTTGGCTCTAGCGTTTCAAATTCATCTGCCATTTTGTACAAAATATTTTTAAAATATAAACGCGAACTTGAAATTAACAAAAAAAATAATAGTGATTTGCTGCAGATTCCAGTATCTCATGTGTGCGTCAACTTCTTACTTTTTTCACAGCTGTTTGTTGTATGTTTTTTTTTTTTTTGACAGTCAACCAGTGTTGCCAGAAACTTCACTTCAAAAATCGTCAAAATTGTTAGAAAAAATCGTAATTTTCAGAAAAAAATAGTCATCAGAGAAAAATTCCAACATCTACATGTCGTTGCTCCCTGAATTCGAAATCTGATTGGATTTTTAAGATATGACATCAAACTTTGTAATGAACTGACTTCTTTTGAAACACACTGTCAAATTTCATATAAATTTTGTAAAGTTAACAAGGCTTTGCACGTTTTAATGAAGGCCCTTATTAATTTTTCTTTAGCATAAATACCAACAAAAATATTTTTTCTTTCGAAAAATGTTGCTTTGTCTCTGAAATCAATGTTGTTAACATCATGAGTTAAATACTCTGATCTTAAAATATTTGAGCATGGAAAGCATAATCAAAATCTTATTTTCACTATTGAAAACCAATAAACTAAAACTGTTAATATTTAAGTTTTTGGGAACTTACTTTTGTCACATCATACTATCACTTAGTAGTATTCAGTTCAAAAAATAGTTAGAACCACATTTTCTTTCTTTATAATATAAGTAGTTGCTATTTCTATGCAGCTTTGTAGAAGGGTAAAAATAAATTTAAACCTGTTTATTATTGAGAAGATTTTTGGGGCTAATGTTTTTTTTTTTGGTGTGTTAAAAGACATTTTTGTAATATACTAAATGTATAAAAATGGCAGAAGAGATTTTAAAACAAAAAAGTTTTTATGTAGTTGTGGTTGATCTAAAAAATCGTCATTTTTCAACAAGAATCGTCATTGGGTCAAAAAATCGTCAAAATGACGTTAAAATCGTCGTTCTGACAACGCTGTAGTCAACATTGCGTTGACATTTGGATACAGAAATATCAACGCTGTGCTTAGCCGATGAGTGCGATAAATAAAATATTGTACTTGCACAATGAAGTGCTTAAAATAGTGGATTTCAATGAGTACTTGCTCGACTGGTCATCGTCGGTTGCTTAAAACACAATTGCGTCATATGATGGTAAAGTGGTCGACGGAAAGTGAACAGCTGTTGACGATGGCGACGGCAGTCAACCATCACACTTACCACTTGAATTTAATGTATTTCCAATTTCTTGCCAAATTTTATGCTTTCACTGAACGATCATAATTGTATTGTATTTTTTCACTTCCTCTATTAATTGTTCATCAAAATTCATTGCTTTTATTTTTTAAATTATTTCTTATGGAAATCAACCTTGTTAAACAAAACTAAAATTTATATTTAATTGTTAATCAGCTGATCACATGCAACTCTGTACCGACAGCACTTGACGGTAGAATGGTAAGTAAAGCCTGAGTTTACCGAAACCGTCGGCAGTAAAAACGCCGCTGCCGCAATTCTGTGCCATTTCATACAAGGATGTGCATTTTAATTTTGATAACGGGTAGCCGCCGACCGCTTTACCGTCGTACGACGCAATCTATCTATACATTTATTAGTGTAACTACAATTTTATTCCAGAAGATCCGGAAGTGCTACGACATCATATATCAATTTAAAGAGCTTGACGATTAGGTTAGCCAAAACTGATCAGATTTAAAATCGGTTAAGCCAATTCCAAAATATTAGCGTCGGAAGTTTTTAAAAATCGGCTCATTGAACAAAGCTTTGCAATCATCGTTGAAAAAATCATTGCTTAAGCGGGAGTAAATAACAAATGAGCGAGAGAGAGAAGACATGAGTAACGGCATCTCTCAGAATTATCTAACGACCAACGAGCAGTTTGGTTCCCTTTTGATATTTGTTTTTCATAAAGAGATTTCTTCCGCAAAAAATAGCCCGAGTTACTGGGCCTTACCGACTAGTTGGTTTTAAAGCTATAAGTAGACCGGTGAATTTTTTAACTTGAAACTGGAATATGTCGAGTAATAAGCACACTGCGGCACAACAAGAAAATGGCGGCTGCAGCAAATGCTGTCGTATTGATCGCGATTCGATGCATCGCTGGGATGCATATATTTGTAAATTTTGTGAATATAAAAAACAATCATTCTCAGTAAAATGTTCATAAATTACTTTATTTTTAATACTTAGAATTGAAAGTAACAGAAACAAACAGAACAAAATTATTATCGTAATTCATAATTTGTTTATCATTCATTCTGCTGCATGTTTAAATTGAAACAGATTTTATGTTTTGTAAAAATTTTTTTTAACCGAGCCCTGTCTCAGTCAATTTTTTCTGAGTACGTTAAGAACGCAACACATAGTTTTAGCTCTCACTTATTATCTGCTCAGAGCTTAAAAAGAAAAAACCTAATTTGTCCATAACTCTTCCACCAGTAATATAAGATATTGAGACTGTTTCCCATATTTATTTTCTTTAAGTGGCTGTCGAAGGACACACTCGGGCCAGAAAGGTTCATTGTGATACCACATGGTTGGACCTACAGTTTAACGCCGATTCCGAACGGCAGTGTGACAATTTATTTTCAGTTGGTGGTTCTCATACACTTTATATCGATAGTGAATATAAGAACGTAATGAGAATTAACCACCAGACCAAAACAGGAATTGAACCCGAGCCTCCTGGGTGAGAGTCTAAAGCACTACCCTCTAGACAATAGAGGTCATCCTATTACTCGTCTATTGTGTGCAGCTCTTAAGTTTCTTTAGGCAATCGTAAAAGCATAGAATATTGAAAATAATGAAAACAATTTACACATTCTGAACCTATGCAGCTTGCATCCAACCAGTCTACCCAGCCATTATTTTCGATTGTGGAAGGTCCTTCCACGACACACCGAGAAATCACATTTAATCGTAGGCGTTGATCATAGATCCATCCTTAGGTAGAAACTTTGTCGTTCTGGCGAATCGTGAGGAAGAATTTCCAGCGACGGAGTCTTCAATGAATCGCCAAGGAGGTTAAGATTTAAAAGCGAGATAAATAATTAATAAAAGGGTCGAGGGACTAACAATTAAAAATTTTGCCAGTTTACCTGGTAAAACTTGTTAGTCAACCAACCTTGGACGGCCGCCCCTATTATGCGCCCTAGAGGAAGTTTAAGGGGTTAAAACGTGTAGGTTATAAGGTTTGGCTAAGTGGCAGTTCAGGGACGCACTTGGGCCAGAAGGGCCCATTGTGTTACCATATGGTTGGACCTACAGTTTACAAATTTTTTGGAATTATTTTTCCTTTTTAGGTAACTGGAAAAAATATGCTCTTTTATTCTCGTCAAGCAGCTTGACAGCTTGAAAACTCAAAATAAAAATTCTTATGAAATTTAAATTTAATGTCTCTTTTGTTTCAAACTGGTTAAAACATACTATTGAAGAATGATGAAAGCATATATGTAGTACTTCTATATTGGCAGTACACACAAGGTACATTCCCCAACATTAGAGAGAGTGAGAAAACCGATAAACGGATGTACCCGAAATGACTTTTCAAAAATATAAATCTCAGGAGCGGTGTCAAACATATCAAATAATTTTTTTTCCATTTTTTAGAGTTTAGTTTATGTGAAATTTGTTTTGTTAAATGAATTTAATAAATTAAAACAGAAAAAGGTCCGAAAGTAGCTTTTTCTTGTATAAAACAGAAGCAAAGTTTGTTAATTTATTTTGCATACAGAAATATGTTCATAACTGTGATAAAAAACAATTAAAAAGGCTGCTAAAGAATGTCGAAATGTGACAAAAATGGGCAGCAATCTGTGACTTAAAAGTAAAAGAATACTTTTATTTGCTCAGCGCTCTTCACCTCTGAGGACTATTAACAAATAGAAGAAACCAGAAATTTATGAATATAAAAATAGTTCAATTCGTTTCGGACCATATTCTTCTATTTTAATTTCGCCCCTGGAACGATTTGACAATTATTTGTTTGTATAGTTTACAAATATACCAATATACCAACACAAATAAACAATTTCGATATAGACTGTCTCTCTTTGATTACGGAATTCAAATTTATTGTGAAGGTTGGTTACTGCCAATATAGAAGTATTACATATATGGATGAAAGCCATTTACCAGTTCAGAATTATACGTTGCGAAATCAATGCAAGGTTTGTGTTTTAGCAACCTGGATTTCATTTAATATTGTTAAACGTAAGAATTATAAGAACTTCTTCTGAAATAATAAATAATTTTGAAATTTAGTAGGTTAGAGATTTAGGGTCCGCAAGAGACACCCATAATGTCACCATTTTCGTTATTCCATAATTTCTGAATTACACTTTTGTACTCTAAAGTTATATACAATTTTTGATCAGGTCCGGCTTCGATAAGATCTCATTACTACCACCCGGAGGCCAGTGTAATTTTTGTGAGTGATCTTAGTCAAATTTCCCTCCTGCTATTGCCAGCCATTAGTTGGTGCCGTGTAAAAAAATTTTATATTCTATTTTTGATTTCTCGACCATGCTCGAGTACCGAATCCAAACACCCTGTGTAGCAGCCCACCACATAATCACTACTTCACAGCCTCCTGTGAAAACGTGCATGTGGCGTTATTATCGACATCGGAAATTCAAAGAAACGCAATGAATTTGTTTAACGAAGCATTTGAATAAAAATACATATATGAAATATCCTAAAAATTACAAAGAGAAGATAAGGTTACATTGCGCATGTCTGACTTTTCTAAGGATATTCAACAAAAATACAACTTGGATGAAGTGTGTGTGCCACAGGGAAGATATGTAGTCACATTCCGACAGTAGGTATATTGAAAAAGAAAGGAAAATGAGAAAAAGAAGAACAAATTGCAAAAAAGGATGTAGGACATCATAATCAAATTTTGCTTCGATGAGTGAATTCCTACGCACACACACGCTTTTTTTTCAGTAGAGGTAATAAAAAATATGAATGAGAATCTTTCAGTATATTGTATGTAGTATTCGTATGCGAGTATGTAAAAGAAAAAAAAATAGTGTTAAAGTTAATGTAATCAAAATATTGGGATGGGCACATGTATTGAGTTAATTTCTGTTAATCATGTTAGAATCTAAGTTATTTTATGGGAAACAATTTTAAGAAAACATTAAGCATTGTTTTTATAGAACTAGAATATATATTGAAATATTTTAACATGAATTCATTAATAATAACAATTGCAATCTTAATTTATATGAAAATGTGCGGCATCAATAACATCGGCCACTTCCTCAGCGTGGTGTGTTGAGTGTCCTTGTAATTGCTCATATTGAGCTAGAAATATACGAAGAATGTATGCATGTACGTAAATAATCTAATCGTCTATTTAATTAATGAGCAACATTTATTTAACTTACCAATAATTTGGCTCTTGATTGTTTCAACATCTTGAGCTACGGCAAGGCACATCACACAGGCCAACACAACGAGGGCGACAATCTAGAAGATTTTTAAAAATATATTTAATCATTTTAAAATGTTTTAATTGTAGTCATTGCCAACCAAGAGGTGGATTAATAATTTGTTTGATATTTGTCTACATCCCCATTTAAAAATATGTCAAGGGTCGATACAATTTATAATATCGTAATTTAGTAAGGTGAATGTATAATCTGAAATCTTCTTGAGCTTACTATGCCCTCCATTTGTTAGTGAACTGCGGTCATAATTGATTTTTGCCCTTAAAATTAACCATTATTTTTTTGTGATTGTTCTTTTAATTCCGTAATTTCCCTTTAGACCAGACTGTGCAATTTTCAATTACAATCCAATAAATTGTAACATTATTTTCTCTAATAATTATTGAGGTTTACCAGAAATGCCAATGGTTATTTCAGAGCCCATGGTAGATGTGTTTACCACTTTTCGACTAGATTGCTTGTGTTCGCACTGAACTCAATAAATCGTGATTATAATTTTGGTGCTTGTTTATTATATTTTTAAAGAGTATAAAATTTTGATTATCGATCGTTTCCAGATTAAAGTGTATGCATTTATCAGTGACGTATACTTTTAAGATATGATTAAGTGATTCTTATTAGCTCCGAATATCTCTTTTTTTATCTTTTAAGCAAAAAAACTAAACTTTTGTAAACCTATAATTTGTGCTTACCAAGAATTTCTGCATATTGAAATAGAAGAAGATTTTTTACTTTAGTTATGTTTTAATCAAAGACTAACAATATTTGCCGGCAATTCATGGGGTTTATATACTTTTAGAATGAAATAATTGTTGTTGGTTAACCATAGAGACGGATGCTGTCGATGTTGTTTTGAAGCTATTTTAAATTCGTTTTTTTATAAATCGAGAACATTTATTTTGCTAAATTTATGGAACTTTCAAATGGCGCTAATTACAAATAACCCAGTAGCAAAAAGGATCATGCAGCATGTACTCACTGAATTCTTAAAACTAACAAAAGCTTTACTCTATATATCTCAGATTTACACCCATGAGTTTTGATGCATTTTAAACATTACGGAGGGTGCAATCATTTTAATTCGAAGCACAAAGAGATTCCTCGGCTAAGTGCTCCTCGTTCTTTGGGGTCTATTCCACAATACAACCTTTTTAATTTCAGTTAAATTTTCATGAGAAAATTATTGCAAGCGTACTTATGGCATGGCGAATACTGTGTTATGCGTTACTCTTCTAAGGAGTAATCAACATTTATTCAACTGGGTTTATAGAACTAAATTCTTACCCAATCACTTTCATTCTGAAATAAATACATATATTAATAGATTAAGTATTTATTTTGCATACTGTTCTATAAATAGATCATGATTGAAGAATTCTTAAATTATGTCATGGAATATTAGTAAAATATACTACTATAGTAAACTACTACTAGAACTTAAGTAGGCATATCCTATTTATTTTAAATGAAAAGAGATGGTAGATTAAAATGTGTATTTGAATTCTACAGTTTATCTGTTGTATACATTTTTTTCCGGGTAGCCTGTCTGCAATTTGTCACCGTGGTTTAAGGGGGAGTATGCACCTAGAAGCACGAAAAGTAAGCAATTTTTGAAAATTCTTTTAAGAAAAGCTATACGAATTGTCGGATTGACTACGACAGAGACTTGATAATTATGTATATAATAACCACGAAAATAAAAAAAAAATAAATAAAATAAAACGTAAACCCGATATTATTAAAGAAATAAAACGAAAAAATAAACGAATTTTTTTTTTTGGTTTACAACTTTTAAATTTTTCATTCAATGATAAAAATTGGATGCATTTCGGTTGGTCTTACCAACCATCTTCAGCCACACGACTAAACTAAGCTAAAACCACAAAAAATTTCAATTCAATCGGTTTAGTAGTTGTCGAGATATTTTGGTCTCCGATTTGAAAGTTGAGCAATGGCTTGATTTTCCTGTCTGATTCGGCTGCTTGGTGACGGCAAATAAATAAATCGGTTTTTTAACCAAACTAGGTGTATATTCCCCATTAAGAGTTATGTGACTGGGATTGATAGTCAGCACATTTCTTGGTTGGTAGTGGCAAACCTTCAAGAGTAAAAAAGAGTTCGGATAGTTCTTTTGTTGGGGCACACACTCTCCCCTCTAATTTATTATAAGAGATACTTTTCGGAAGAATATTTGTTATTTTTGATAACCGTTTATTTTGTAGAGAATTGCTAATAAGTTTTTGACTGGCCAATCATAAGTTCATTTTCATATTTGATTCTCTTTGAATGTAAGTAATCTTTCGACTGTTGTCAAATTGCAGAAACCCTGCTTTTTTACGGTTTTTCTAGTTTGAAAAATTAATAAATTAATAAACTTTAACAAAATTTGAAAATGCTACTTATTCAAATTGAACAAATTTAGTCGTATTTTCTGAATATTTTCTCCCCAAACAATCACAAACCAATAAGAAAAACAGGGTCCCATTTTTTGCAATTTTCTTCCACATATCCTTTTATTGTACTCTTTAAACTGAGTAAACTGGATTCTTCCATAGCGCAACACTGAAGAAAATATACTGTATTCTCTATATACTTATATGTTCCATTGTAAAATTTGATTCCGAGAAATTGAGAACCATGGCTGCTTTCATTTGGTATATATAGCTGAAGTATAAAGATTTACCAATTGAGGTTCAATCTTGCCAACACTACCCCATGTTGGCAGCTATCTAAATATAAAAATCGAGAAGAGATAAAGTGAGATGGGGTTATTTTGCACTTTCCACTTGGTGAAGCTTAACAGATTTTACGATTGATCTTCGATTGCAAAGATTCGAGAGCCACACCCATATTTCTTTGAAAGATCAAATATTTTTCATGAAGATAAATACATTCAAGTATTTCCAAAGATTAACCAAATAATTTTGATGCTTTAATTATGTTTTAATTCAAATGACATGAGTGTAGGGTATTTTGATGTTATAAAAACCGTACTTAAATTTTTTGAATATTATTTTCTTTTGATGTGCCCGCAATATTTTGAGTTCGGTTTATGAATAAACCCAGTAAAACTGGATTTAATTTTTGATTTGGTTTATAAATAAAACTGGTTTTAATGAGAAAATTTGTTTGTAAGCTTGAAATTTATATTATTGAAGCCAGTATGACAGTGAAGCTGCTGGACTGCTATATCGACATAAATGTCAACAAAATTCTCAATAAACGCCCACCCATACACACCCGTCCACCCACCATATCACACACACTAATTGGGAAAAATTTTCTTTCGCCCATTAAATTTCCCAATATTTTTTCACTCACTTGTTCTCACTCGCTCTCTCTCGTTTTTGCTACAAACTTTTGTGGTCCATTTGCAGATGTGGAAAAGTCAATTTTTCATCTTGGCGCAGAGCAAAGGGTGTTTTTACTTTAATCGAAAAATTTTCGTCGTTAATATTTTAGTGTGCTCCATAAAAATTTCATGTTTTGAACTTTAAAAACTAAATAAAATTCTCAAAATTCTAATGACATACATAAAAATTCGCTATGAATTTCCAATATTTCATATATGTTTTTCATACAAATTCAAAATTTACTGTGAAAAAGTGATTTTAAGTATATAAAAAAAATTCCTTATCGGATTTCGGAAGACGAGTACAAAAAAAAATAAAAAAAAAAATAAAGAATCTGCGAAAGAGCGTGTGTGTGAAAACGGAGCACCAGATTTTTTCCTTTTTCATCGTGGGTAAACGCAAAAATCTACATATTTTCAAGATTTTCCACATTTGAGAAAATACACGAAAATTTTAAGAAAAGAAGAACAAGCGCATAACTTTTATACATATTAACAAAAAGTTGAGAATTTATTAATTTTTCTCTGGTAGTAATGAATTTTTTTTTATGATTAGGAAAACATTTTTGTATTACATACACAAACACACAGACATTTTGACGTGGGATGATGCTAATATACAAATTATTTATACATTTATATTTATTTCTTTATTTATTTACTGCTTGTAAACATAGAGTTTGTAGCAGGAGAAGAAAAAAAGAAAGTTGTTGTACATAGATATTTTAATATACATTTTGAATATTTTCTATATTTGCATAATTTAAAAGTAAATTTTTCAATTTATAATTCAGTTCCAACCTTTTCAAGCTATACTCTAAAAAATTTTACTCCAATTTTTTGTTAATGCACGATTTCTTAAAAAGTCTTTCAATTTCCATATTCCTATTACTACAAACTTTCAATGCATAAACTAAACAATAGAAAGCTTACCACTTAAAAATACCGCATGATTTTTGCTTGTAAATATTTTTATTTCATGGAAAACCAAATGAAAAGAGATTGAGAAAACAACAGAAACAGCAATTAACAAAGGGCTCAAAATTTGTTGTTACTGAAATTATATTTTCAAATTCTGAAGCTACTAATGATAAAAATTTTTTGAATAGATTTGTTCATTTGGTTTATTGAACTTTTCCAGATAAGTTGTAAAGCGAGGATAGCTTGCAGCGAAATGGCTTTCTGGTCCAAAACATAACAATAATTTGGTTCATTGTAATGAAAATTGAGATTGAGAAAGAACTCCTCATAGTTAAGGGAACTAGTTGAAGGTTCTAATCAAGATTAGGTTAGGTTATAGTGCCGTTAAATACTGCCCTTTGCTCCTTAATGGATTAATAGGAATAAATATATATATATATAGTGCCGTTAAATCCTCTTGGCTTTGTAATTTTTAATTAATAGATTCTAGAAATCTAGGGTAAGTTATGTTATTAATGGTTGTCTCATAAAATTCAGTATGTTAAGCTTTTGGAGTTGCGCCTTTTCCTATATACTTCTTCTGGTAAGCCTGAGAAAAACGATTAGGCATTGTTTCCTTTATGCAACTTTTTTCAGATTCATTTTGTTTATAAAAAATCAACGTTCTTGATGAACATCAGATTGAATGCCTTCCATTAGTACATTTGTCGGTTTATACCTACATCTCTCTCATGAGAGCCAATTATTGAAGCGCTATCAAAAGATGTTTTAAACATAGCTACCTTTCTTTTAACTATTCTTGCCAGTTCATCTATATTTCTTTCACTCTTCCTTTCTCTCTTTCATAACTTGGGGCTTTGGTACAATAGATCTTATAGGTCGCAGTGCCTGACTTTCGAGTCGGCCTTCATAAATAAGTATGAATTGTATCCGGTAGATAATAATTGTTGTAAAGAAAAATATGGAGTTAACTTCAGTAACATTATTACTAAAAAAATATTACTACAAAAATTCATCCCTCAAAAGTATGCAATGTTTTCCTCCCATATTTGTTGTAACACCTATTAGAATAAACTCTCTAGATTACTGGATAGTTTATTGATAATTAATTTACAAAAAAATTAATAATAATTTTAGTTTTTTAATACAGTTGTCGTTAACAAAAAAATAAACGAAACACATTTGTAAATACACAAACAAATACACAGTATAGCTTTTATTATTAACAACGAGAGAAAAGAAGAGAGATATTGAGAGAGAGGGAGGCATGAAACATGTGTAAAAATGAAAATGGGAAAATTAACGTGTAGTAGATAAATTTTACGTAGATTTTGCGAAATTCGCACATAAGAGAAACGAAATAAACAAAAAAATATGAAGAAACACGAGCATAAAGTGAAAATGGAAATCAAAATGGAAAAACAATTGTGGCAAAATTCTTCACGCCTATTTTTGTTACATTGACGCAAACGAATACAACGAAAATAAATACAAAACGGAAACGAAAAGAAAGAAAGATAGATATAATAACACAAAGACAGACAAATGAGAAAGATGAAACCAACAGAGAAAGTACAATACAGAGCAAAACACTATGAAGCATGAGACGGTGGTGGTGATTCAAAGAAGTGACAAGTACAAAAAGTGAAGCAAATAAAATATACAAAAACAAAAAAAACGGAAATGGGAATCGAATTGAGATAACGGAAGCGAAACTGAACTGCAAAATTTACCGCTACTATCAAAAACATATATTTACAAATTGACGGATATTGGAAGTGACCATTATATTCAAAAGTAACATCTACAGCAACATGTCTTCCTGTGTATAAAATCATTTATATAAAAGTGCAAAGTAAAAGGACGAAGGGAAAAAACAGAAATCATAAAAAAAAAATACGAAAAAACAACATAAACGGAAAAGCAATAAAGAAGTGCGAACGAAGTACGACGATTTATAGTACATGTAAAAAGGGCAAAGTTAACAAACACATCAATATTTATGTATTTTAATATCTACTAAACACAAATCCTACAATAAAATCTTCCTTCCTACTTAAAACTATCACTTAAGCAATACGTTTGTTAAAATCGAATGTTGTTGATTTTGTCGTTATCGTTATTGACAGTTAGAAATTTAAATTGTCGCGCCAAACTTTTGAATTTTAATGCGGACAGTGGTGGCATCATCATTTTGGCGTGGAGACACCAGATGGCAGACGCAGCAGACCCAACTCGAGGGCTCTGTTGAGGCATGTCGTAATGGCAAGAGAGGTGAGTAGCAAAAATTATTAGCTTGTATGCATACAAATCGAATTAACACTTGAAATTCACAACAATCAGAAGGTCATAAGTTATTTACTGTTGTAACTGTTTCAAAAAACCTGCCTCTTCTTACCCATGTTCAAATGTTTTTGACTTTTTACATGTTTCTACAATTAGAGTAACAAGGTGGTTTTTCGTTGTTTGTCTGTTTGTTTGTATATGTATATTCATATGCATGTATTTATGTGCATTTGACCTTTATCATTGCTTTGACATTTTGGTTTGGTGTATATTTTCAATATTTAATATGAAATTGGTTGATCCGGGAGTCGAAGCAAAGTCTGTGAGTTGATAGTCTAGCATTCTGTCACAAGACTGCCGAAAGTCAAATTTTCAAAATTATTTCCATTCATTCTGCGGCAAAGTATTCAGAACTTAAAGATGTTCTTCAGTTAGGCCCGATGTGGCCCCAATACAATCTCTCAAAATCTAAACAGTTGTTATATTTTTCTAGGATTGCAGGATTAACAACATTGTATACGGGGTACTGGGCTATTGATTTACATACGGCGAGACTAAATGCGAGTTCAGTATAACAGCTTCTGCTGAATTCATCAGGACATCAAAGAGGTGGAAGCTCTTGAACACTGTCTGGCAGGATATAAACTTAAAACCTTTGGTAAATCATTCCTTACTGAAATAAAAAGCCTTCTGACATCAAACTAAATACTCTGCTGAAGATTTGGGATCTGAGAAAATGGTTTTCGGGAACTGTTACATTCGAGCACCAATGAAGCTTTCTTTCTTTCACAGCCGTGCAGGTGGTATCATCGCTCAAAGAAACCAGTCAACCTAATCTAAGCTAAAGTTATTAATATTCTTCTTGAGTAATTAAACAAATTCCTCTAGAAAACTGTGTTCAATAATTTTCATTGATTTACTCCTTGGATAAAACAGTTTGGGTGAGTTATAGTCCTTCCGTGAACTAAACTGTTATAAGGCTAGATATATTGACGAGGCAAGTGCAGTAGCCTGAGCAATTCCTATTTTCGTTTGAGGGTATAAGAAAAATACTGTATCAAGCCTTTTTATTTACCGATGATATTCATTCTTGGCAACTACAAACAGAACCAATTCTTCTTGTGAGAATAGCAGAGTCAGCTTTGTTTCTAAAATGAAGATTGAATATAGATATAGAAGATCCAAATAGGTTGAATTTCCTTCAAAGAATCTGTAACCAAAAAAAAAAAAAAGAAATAAGAACAATCTGCAAAGGCATTTAATGAAGCTGAGCTTAATATACTTAGATAAAGCAATCACAAAGTTACTTTTTGCACTCAAATCAATTACCTCAAACATATATAAAAAGTAATTTGATTCTGCCCTTCAGTGTCTCTAAACCGAAGTTTTGCATCTATAAAAATTTATAGTTAAGTACTTAAGACTTATTTAAACGAAATTTTAGTTCGTATAGTTAAAGGTATTAAATAGCTTACTTACATAAAAGTTTGAATTTTTAAACCAAAGAAAAAGGCGTTTGAGTACTCCAGGCTAACGAAGTCGCCTGATATAGTCGATGATATAGATAACATTCTGTCCAGCATTGTTGGTCATTTCATCAACAGAAACAAAAATACGTTTTCCACGGACTTCAATCAATCTTGAGCATAATTTTTCTACTGTCGACTTATCGGAAACTTTCTTCTTTGAGTATTTCTCAAAACAGCTGTTTAATTTTGGACTGTGGAGCTTTTTTGCCCCATATTAGCATCATTTTGGTGGGGTCGCCGCAAAATTCATTTGCTTTACCCCAACATGAGAAGTTATATTTTTGCGCCGAATTTTTGCAGATTTACCGTCTTAATATGTTTCTATCGGTTTATGTCCTGCTGCACATAATAATTTTTTTTTTCGTAACATACTTTAAGAGTGCAAACGAAGCAAAACAAAACGTTTCCATCTGAGCTAAAAATTTCTTTTACAAAATATCGGCCATTAAAATTAGTTAGTACTTAAAAAAAAGCTACCAGAAATGGCAAAATTTGTGAAAAATAGCACAAAGCCAAAATAAAATTTATATATTTGGAATCAAGGGGGCTTGAAATGCGTATATATTTTATCAGCCATCATGTAGAATTAAGCAAAAAAAAAAGAAGAGAATTCCTCATAATCCGCTCCCTGTTTATCATTATATATTAGACATGTCAACCTCGGGTTTCTGGGACTCGGCCTAAAAGTCGATTCTTGCACGTAATGAAAACCGGACACGGTGCGAATTTCGAGGTTGTCGCAAGTACCGAGTTTTTGTTTTCCATACAAATTAAAAGGGGCTTACATAGTCTGTTTAGAATCCTGGTTTATTATGTTTAATATTTTAATTCAATACACTTGTATAATAAGTTTTAAGTGAGTATTTCATGTGTAATTAAATAAATTTTCGATTTAGGTTTGTTTTTGTGCAGACTCGCTTATTCAGTACTACTCTGCAGCATCATAACATTACCCATTCCAAGCAAATATTGAATGCTGATATAGTCTTCTCTGGTATAATTTTTTTTTAAATTGTGCACCACTTCGCTAGTTTATCCAGAGTTTCGTCATCGTCGGTACAGTATTCTTAATACAAAGCTCAAAACTGATCCAATTCAACATATTTCGTCAGCAGTAAGAAATGGAAGGAGCAGTATTCAAAGACAAGACAAAAAATACTACGAGTATCAAGGTCAAAATTTTCGAATGTCGCAAGTACTGAGTACGTACTGAAAAAAAATTTTGCGTCGCAAGTATTGAGGTGTGCAAGTATCGAGTTTTTACTGTATTCTACACAAACTTATAGCAATTCAAATTTAATTTTTTTCTATAAAATCTTCGTTCTTGTGTCAAGTGAATATTTTTTTTATCAAATTTTTTCTAATTCGTTCATGTTACGACTTTCAAAATCAGACCAACTGTGTGACAGTGTATTCTGAGGTACATTGTTTTCTTTGTTCTCTGGAATTTTAACTCAAATGTCCAATAATTTAAATGAACATCATATCAACTTAAAATAAATGAATTTTGCGCGGTCTGTACAATCTTTGATTTCAAAATTTTAGGGTGCTTTGGATTGCCACAGTGTAAATTGAACAATATGAAAAAATCTGTATCTTTTACGGGGCCCATACACTATACAACTTGGTGCTACAACTTGTAGCGATGCGATGAAATGTGTACCGTGTATGGGGATGTTCGCACACCAATCTTCTGGTTGTACATGTGCGGTAAAAATTAAATCTTCTCAATTTTTTCTCAACTTGTACAACTTGTGTCAACGTGTATGGCAAAGTGTGCACACATTTTGTCACACCAAATTATACCACCAAGTTGTATAGTGTATGGACCTTTTCAAGGATTTGAAAAGGCATCGCAAAAGGAAATTCTTCTCCAAAAATATGTGAAGTAATTAGTTCTTCAGTAAACCAAAAATACATTTCATATATTTTTCCCCATTTTAAATTTGTAAGAAATTTTGAAGAATTCGAATGTGAATGGTTAAATGATTGACAGAAGGCTTAAATCAACCGAAAAGATATTGTTATAAATGTTGTAAGTAATAAAACTATAAAAAACTTAGAGTTTTTCATTAAAGCTCTAATATGCAAGACCTTTTGAGTGGGGACGGGTAGCATCAAAACTATCGCAAATTGTGCTTCAAGATAATATGTATTATATAAGCTGTTGAACTGGTGTGTTAACAAACAACACTTTAGTGTTTCTAAGTGTTAGCATTTATCTTTCTATAGACTTTTAACACCAGTGAGCTTCCAATAAAAGAGCTTGGTCCAGGGCCTCCATGGGCTGTTGTACCATAAAATAAGAAAAAGAGTTTGAAAAATACAAAATAGGTTTTTATTCGACTTTTGAGTTTAACTGTTATTCCTTGTGGCCACAGAATTTAGTTCAAAATTCAAACCATTCATACTTAAAAAAGAGACAGTGTTGAATTGGGTTTTGGTTTTAAATTTTTTACTTTTGGAACCAGGATGTACTAGAATTAAAAACAAATTGTATTGAATTAAAAATTAGAACTAATTGTATTAAAATTTCGAGCAACTTATACAAAATTGAAACCAATTTTGGTTTTTTAGTATAATTTTTTTTTTGTCATCAACATTAATTTGTTCTATATAATCATAATTTCAAAATTAAACAATTTGGCAGCCAATTATAGTAAGCTCGCTCATCGACAATGAAAAGCCAAAATGTTCAGTTTTAAACGTTTTGTACTGGATTCTAAACCTTTTTTTTTAATTTCAAATCTTTTTTGGATTAATTGAATTTTCTTTCAGTTTGTTTTCGGTTTGGTTTAAACTTTAAATCAATGTATTGATTGGTTTAAAATTTAGTCCAAAAAAGTTTAAAAAGAGCTGTATAGTTATTTGCAATATTCAATAGTTACAATATTCCTTCAAATTGTATCCAAAATTAAGCAGAGAAATTTTCGCTTCACTGCAAAGTATGCAATACTGCACATGATATCAACATAATGTTAACAGTTAGCAGAATAATGTTAATCTACAAACATTTTCGCATAGTAAACTACATACATGCATTTCACTTTGTTTGTTTTGTTTGCTACTGTAATAGTTTTGATGAATTTTCTACAAATTAAGAACCTAATGTTTTTTAAATAAATAACTGCCTGCCGTTGCGCAATGTTTATTCCACTTTTGCAATTTCTTTGATTTTACAGTTCGCTTTGTTCGTGAGTTCGCTGATTCGGTCTTTCTGGTCGTTTTAGTCGTGTATCTTAGCCTTCAGATGCATCCGTTGAAAATACGCTTCGCTAACTGGCAGTTATACTATCGCCATTGTTGCACGGTTGCAAGAATCCGTATACGGAAATCACCTTACCTTCTCCCTGTTACTTCTTAGTTCTTCTCGGTTCTGTCTCTAATAGAGGGGTGCATCCGTGGCGCAGCTACGAGTGAGTGACTAGCTTTGACCTAAATATCTCGAGGGAAAAAAAATCTCACTTTTTCTATGTATAAATGTACATATTATATATGTGCATACAGATGCTTATACAAATATATGTATATATACATATGTATGTATGTATGCTTGTTTATACTATATGTGAGTGTATGTCTAAGTGTTTGTATTTGTGTGCTTTTGTAGTTTGCTACTATTTTTTTATTTCCCTTTTTTTCTTATAACTTGAAATTTTTAGTAGTTTTTACGTTTTTGGTTGTTGGCTGCCAACAATTTGGATTTCTGCTCTCAGTTGTAATATTTCTTTGCCACAAAATATCTTTTGTTTATTGTTTTTGTTCTTATTTGTTTGCTGTTGCCGTTGTTGTTGCGGTTTTTTTTTACTTTTCGGAGCCATATAAATTCTGTTGTAAGTTTAGAAAATTACTTTGTATATCTGCAGAAATGAAGTATCTATGGACAATAAGATTTTTGTCCGAAGAAAGAGAGGGAGATAGAGAGAAATCAAATATATTTTCAATTAATTGACATATGAATATGAATGTAAGTATGTATATGTATGAAAACTTTGAAAAAATAAGTATTTAAAACTGATTCTATTCTAATTTCAACAATAATTTAAATTACTTGAGATTGAGAATAATCGGTTTGGGTGTTAAACACAATCATTGGGACTGAAGTTCATTATTTTTTCAGATACATATGTGTGGGTTTTTATATTTCTTATGCATACATTTTTTATTTAAAACCACCCCATGGAAAAATCAGTATCTTGTCAGTATTTTGTTATAATTTGAAGAATGAATTCCTATACTTTTGGCTAAATTAATTGTCTTTATACGTATACCGGAGTGCCTCGCCTATTTACAAAACTAAGAATGTCTCGCGCGATCGTCAAATGGACAGCTCGAATAGTTAAACAAGTAAACAAAACCATCGCTTATCATTTCGTCGATTCTTGGTCACAAAAAATTTATCCATTTAGTTTATTCCGACGTAGGTAAATGGATTTGACCAAGGGGGTAGTTTTGAATTTTTATATAATTTCTTTGATTCTTAGTCCCATATCGTGCTCCGACTCCGAAATTAGTTTATATAAAATTTTTACAGATAAGTTTGAGCTAGCACTTTAACACATTAAACAAAATAAAAACAAACCAGAAAATATAACAAACTACACAAGTCTCAGTCGTTGAAAATATTTATGCTTATTATATTGGTAGAGTAAATCCTCGTTGGGGTTTGCAAAGTTGGCGACTAATCGAGTTTTATCGACCTTGGAAGTTTTTGTAATTCAGTGAATTTATCAAAAATTAACCTCATCAGTTTTTGATAAATAATCCGAAATTGTATTCAAAAAATGGGTTAAATGGGTTAAAAAGCAATTTATGTAGAAAAACCAAGAAGTCCCATAAAGGAGGAGCTAAAGAGTTAACCCAGTAATGCCTAGCGGTGCCATATGGCACCTTGTCGCTGAGCCATTCCTGAGCCAGGTTCAAAAACCATTTTTTTCTCAAGTTACTTTCTTGATCTATCAACTGCGGTTCCCGCTCGTTCTTAATGGGTTAATACTTACATCTTTGAAGATATAAGTGATTAATTTAATTAAACTTATAATGTTTATTTTGCGCTGTAAAATAGATTTTTAGTTTAGAAAATACTTTTTAAAAACACATTTGTTCACTGCGTATCAGAGGTGGAAATTTCAAACTATTTTTATTAAAACAGTAAAAAAGTTTACAGAGTTTTTTTTTGTTTAGTAACCTATAAAAAAAATTTTATGAGCAACATATTTCCAGAGCTTATTAACCTTCTATCAACCCTCGTAATGGGAAAAACTCACAAGGGAGCGAGCTAATGGGTTAATGCATTCAGGGAAAATTTTAAACAAAAATTTTTAATATACATCGTTAGACACACAAACAATGTTAGATGCAAACTTAACCAATTGTCTTGTGGTTTATTATAGGTACTTAATTTGTTAGAAATGAGAAAACTTTAGATCAGCGTAAAACTAAAATTAGATGTAAACTTTTAAAACGCCGGAATTTTTAGGAGTTCCATCAGCATCCTTTTTCAGAACCGTGATATTTTTGAAAAAATTGATTTTTGTCCGGCAGTTTAAAAGGTCATAAATAAAAAAAAAATTATCTTTTTTAGTATACTTTATTCTCGAAAATTTTTTATTGGATAGTAAGACATTATCACCAATAGGGACGAACTAATGACCAGCGATAAAAGTCACGACATCTTCTCTAAAAATGTTGCACTATATTATAAGATTAACTATAATGAAGGCTGTATAGAGTTCAAAGACTTCTTAAAAATACAATAAATTGATAAAAGTGGTCCGTTCTAGTAATAAGTGTCTGTGGAACAGTATTGTTTTGCTTGGTGCCACCCCTCCTATAAATTAACCTTAGTTTATTTTATAAAGATTCACAAAATATTTGGATTGTAACGATAAGCAATCGTGAGCTGGATAGTTTTGATAAAATCTCTAAAAAAAAACGTGTTTTGTATGGAAATTTTTTCATTAGTATACTTTGGCCAAACAAAAAATAATAGAAATTTGAAAATGTAAATGGTTTGCGAAATACATGAAAATTGAGCTTAGTTCCGTCATAAATAAAGTTGATTTAATTCTCTATCTGAGAATTAAAATCGTTGAGCTCGTACTCCAGTCAAGAATTTAAGCACTAAGTCACCGAAGTGACTTTTTTTAGTAGAATAATTCGCACATTTTTTAGAGAGTCACATCCTGTCTGGGAATCGAACCTGAGGTAGCTGAGACTCCATTCTAGAACTTTTTCACTCAGACCATCTCGATGGCCTGTTGAATGAATTGCTCTATGCTATTTCAATTTTTCTACTTTTAATTTTGACCGACTTTATAAAAAAAAGTAGGCCTTTATTATGAACTGCGTTCGAACTTCGACTGTATTCGAATACCCTGATCGAACGAATTTGAGTTTGGTATTATGACGTTCTTTCAACAGAGAATAGCGTTATTGTGAATTTCGCTCATTTTGGATTGTTCACGGTAGTATGTTTCTATCAGCTGATCGTCATTTTAAAAAATAAATACGATTTGTTTAAAAATAAAGTAGAAAAAATAAGGACGAAATAGTTATGACTACAACGAAATAATAGTTCAACCATTAATCGGAAGAGGATGAGAGGTTGATGGAACTGGCCAGAAGTAGAAAACCATTCGAAAAAGCTTTGGCATCTATAAAATTCGTATACAGATTTCTACAGAGCTTTCGACTGACCAAGGAGGCGTTTGTGGACTTGATCACTACTATAGATGAACTGCTCAAGCAATATTAAAATTGGCAGCAGTTCTGCGATTTTGTGCTTACAGATCACTCCAACTAAGCACTGGGAATGAGGAAACTCTTGGACTTGCACAGCCCACGGTGTCTGTGGTATTATTAGAGGCTTTAGATGTCCTGGAAAATTATATTTGCCAAACATTAATAAAATTCAATTATACAAACAAAAGTATATTTTGCTAATAAAAGCGGAATGCCGGGAATTATTGGTTGGTCCTAAACCATTTAGTTCTTTCTTCGTCGCCAGAACTTTTGGGGAAATACCCTTTGCAATCAGAGGATTTGCTTTCCAACAATGACACAAGTTTCTATAACTGCAATGTGTTGCTTACCACTTTAAACCTGCAAAAAATTTACGAAAACTGTTAAAAATTTGTTTTTAGTCCTCAAAAAGCCTTATTATCCCAAGTTACTAAGCAAATTTTTTTCAATGTCCAGATAAAGCCTGGAAAATCCCAATATAATTTTTCAATATGCAAGTGAAGCCTAAATTGCACCTGTAATACTTGCGAAGTACGATTAACCAACAGAAGCTTAAATTACTTTCATCTTGAAATCTGTAAATGAAATACTTGAAGAGTTTTTTAAAAATTCCCAAAAAATATCAACATTTCCATTATTCTGGATAGTAGTTTGAACGTTCAATATTTTGTATAAAATACTTGCACCAATGACATCCTTTTAAAAATTCATTTAAAAAAATGAGGTTTGAACCCTACAACCTTCCCCGTAGATCCACCGCAGAATAACACAGTAAATAGCAAATAGGCAGATCAGGAATCGTATGTACTCTGAAACCGTCGTCTAATATGCCTGTTCTATTTATGTACTTTGTTGTTATTTTCTTAGGTCTGCTAATAAAGAATTCAAAAACTAATAAACAAAATGTAATAAGAGCACAAAAAACAAATGTCAGATTTGAATGAAGACCTTGTCAAAGTTCTAAGTTTGTGGACATGTCTAATGCGCCTGCATACTACGCACTTTATGAGCCGTGACATTAAATGTTAGTTTTTCTTTCTAAATCAGTGAAATATCTAACCTTAATTGAGTTTGCAGCACACTTAATTAAATTAGATTACAGAGAATTGAGGAATGGATTGCAAAATGAAATTAAATTGTGTATAAATAAAAAAGAAAACATCATAAAATTTATAACAAGTTGCAGTTGAAAAATCTAAGCTAAGATGTTGTTATGCACTGCTGCAATTGACATATCTGTATGTGCATGTATCAAATTTACGAGGAAGGAATTTGCTGGGATGGAACACAAAATGACACTGGGAAAGGAAAATCATAGGAAAATGTTGTACTTTAAGCAGAAAAAATAGACACTCCCAAATGCAGGAGACATACATACACATGTATGAATGTTTATACGTCCATATACATAAACACACACATACACACACACACACATTGATTGAAAAAAGTCTATGAAATAAAAATGAAAGTTGACAGATTTTTACAACAGTGGTAAAAATTATCAACAGAATATTTAATAGTAATGTAACATAACATGAACAATGTAAAGAAATGTTCGCAGCTGCCGTGTCAAATTGAAATTGGGTCATATAATAAAATTACATTAACAGAGTTTGAACAACATGGATGCTGTATACCAAGCGCAGATAAAGAGAGAAGGAGAACAAGTGTGAGAGAGTTCATGTTGCTGCTCTTATCCTCCACCAAATAAAAAAAAACAAATATTGCATTATGAGAAGAAAATTAGACATTTCAAAACATATTGTTTATTAACCATCCAAGGGCAACTCCCTGATCTAAAATTTGTTTGTGATACTTTTGAAAAAAATTGCTCAAATTAAAAGAAACAGGTTTTAATTGGCCCTGTATAGATAATTTTATCCATCTAAACATGCACAATGATCGACTGAGCACCCTTTCTATGAACGCTACTTTGGCCTACGCTGCTTTATATTAAATTGCATTACAAATCATAATGCTGAATGAACGCTGTCGAATGATGTAATTTCATCTCCTACTGACTATTATTGACTCTGTGTTCCTTTTATTTATCGTTAATATCTGCTCTTGTCTGCCTCTAATATTGCCTCTGATTGGCTCTTATTGTTTTGAACAATCTCTGACTAACTTTGATTGAATAAATTTTATTAAAGTAGAAAATTTTGTTTTGGTAATTTAGATCAGATATTTAAAAAATAAATTTACCCTTGTTCTTTACATGATTCTTCACAAATAAATCATTATTATTTACAGATACAAATAGTTTTTCCAATAACCATTTTTTGATTTTACTGGCTATTCATAGCAGATCATTAACAACTCTGACGTGTATAGAGCATGATAATTAAATTTGTTTGCATAATCTATCTGCTGGCTACTTCATAGTACGGTAGCGGAAGAGCATTTGAAATTTTACATGTACAAGAGCACTGAATTGAAATCTTTTTAGAGCAGCGTAGCCCAAAGAGTAGGGCGCGGACAAATGAGCACAAGAAATTTCACACGTACAGGACACAGTCGATCATTGTGCATGTATAGGTGGCCACCGCTGCTTAACAGACACATTTCAGACACATTTCATGTATTTCTACACTATTTTGAAAATTTTAATTTTGTACCCACTTTTTAACGGCTATGTTCTACTTCTGCTCCTATTGAGCATTGTATGTACAATTAAGAGCAACATTTTAAAGAGAGCGCAACAACATTTAAACAATGTGTGAGAACGAGCACGAGTGTATTCTGTAAACGTTAATGTTTTTCTTCGTTGCATACTTTTATGGTTGCATGCAAAGTGTTTTTTCAATGCAGTTTGTGTTTCTCATTTGTACTGAAAGGAACTCCTCGCAATAATTAACTCTCAACGTCATGCAGTAGTAGTAATGAGAATATATATTCAAAGCAAATCAAACCTCAAGAAATTCAATAATCAAATATTTACTTAATACTAATAAACTAAAGTGTTCAATTTTTCTAAAACATCATCTTAAAATCAAATAATCAAGAAAACTCAACTGTTCAACTGCGAAAAAATGTGCCATTTTTAAACATATGAGTGAAAAAGTAAAAGTGAAACACACAGCCTAAGCTACAATGAGTTGTAGAGAAAATTTTGTCAAAGCAAAAGTTTTATTGCTAAAAAATAAAAAAAAAACAACAAAAATTGTAAAGTATGTTGCTTTGGCTATGCTCTACTTAGTACATTTTCCAATGAGATGTACTTAATTACATAAGTACAATTTAGGGAAAATTAAGTTTTTAATAGAAATTCAAAATTCAGGGTTTCATATGGGCACGAAAACTAAACCTCGCAAAACAAATCTTAATAACAATTCACACTTTCGAACTTATTTATACAAATTTAAATTTTCAATGCATAAAGTGGAATATTTAAGCATTAAACGCCTACATGTATGCTGGATTCATAAAGCAATTACGATTTTAATTAACAAATAAACTTGTTAGTGGCTGTTCTTGTGTTTTGCACTTAGCACTCATGCAAAGGAGAAAAAGTGCCCTACCTATACATCAACTGCCCAGTGTAAAAGGAAACAAGTAATAACATTAGCAGTTTTTTTTTTTTTGCTTCAAACATGTGCATGTTCGTAATTTGTATGTTATGCACGGAAAAGCGAAAGGATGCTGGTGGCTATGCAAATAAAACAGCAGTTACGGCAATGCCGCCAATAGCAAAAAAACGTAGTACATCTTCGTCCATATCTACATCCATCGCTTCATCTACATCATCGAACAACAACAACAGCTGCACCACATCGATGTCATCGTCGTCGTCACCCTCTGCTGTATTTCAAGAGCTACCACGTTATCATGCTTGGTTGTAAAGGACAAACCCAACAAAATAAAAACAAATAAAATGCAAGAAAAATGAAAAATAAGCAATTCGCAAAAAATTTGAAACATTTTTAACTCACAAAAAAAAAATGGAATATGTAAAATGTAAAAATATACTACTCATGTAAGCCTACCAGTACGCAATGAATGTAACTTCCTTTTCAACAATGCTGTTGCTGTTGCTGTGAATTTCGAACGATCTGTAGTAATATGTATAAACGAATTAATGCGGGCTTTTGATAAATTGCAAACGAACAACAAACTAAAACGAGCATTTTTAAAAGTAACATGGCAAAATATAACAACAGGAACAACAAGTAATTTTTAGTGCAACAACAACAATAATAAAACAGAACAACCTTGCACATCAGCAGCATCAGTAATTTGTGTGTTAAATTTTTATTATATACATATGTATGCATTTGTGTATGAGTGCGGGTATGTGTGTGTGTGTGTACACTGTCCTGATTATATCATTCAAATGTAGGCCAAAGCAAAATGTTAACGTACACCCATATTCAATGCATTCTTCTTCTACAGGCATTCCATTGTTAGTTTAAAACAACAAGAACAACCAACAAAAACGGAAATGAAACATTATTTTGTGCAGTCGTATATCAAATAGCCGTATGGTTAAGCAAAAAATAAAAACACAATAATCAAAGCATATGTTTGATTGTGTAACAACAAAATGAATTATAATTTTCAACCGAAAGTTAATGCCAAATCAATTAGCGATAATAAATAAATTTAAGGCAATGCATTGTTATAATGAAATAAAAGAGAAAATTGTTTGGAAACTAACTAATATTGCTTGAACAGTAAAATCATCATTCCTGGTTAGTGTTGTTAGTGCTCTCGACCGTTAGCACACTCGCTGTATCTAATGCACTCGTACTTTTAATGCTCGTTCATTTCCTTCGCCTCCCTCACACTCTTTCTCTTTCTCTCTGTGTGTAGGTTTGATTTTATGTGCTTTTATCTCACACACAGTCACACACACACACACTTACACCTATTTATGGGAGTGTAAGTGTTGGGTATTTGCATTACATTTTGTTCTTGCATTGTATATATGTATGTATATTGCAATAAGAACAGCCAGCCAGTCAGCATGCTTAAAAGTATGCAATGATTCTAGTACTACAGTGTAGATTCTTTTTGTATGTATGATGATGTACGTTGTTGCATTTTTTATACTTTACTCGTTGGCAGTTTGCTGAAATATTAAATTTTAACTGGGTGTGACACTGAAGCGGATAACTATATTACCTACACACACGCGCGCACACACACACAAATTGAAGCAAATTAGGAAAAAAATAAAATAATAATTTTACAAAGTATTACGAAAAATTAAATTAAAAATAACACACATAATGATTAATGCTATTATAAAAAATCTATACTGCTAGTGAAATGTGATATACTTGTACACACCTGAAAAGTAACATAAAATGCTATAATTGTGTTGTGGTTTCAGTGTAAAATTTGATAAAATAAAACATTTAATATTGAATTGCATCAGGTTCAGCGTTATTATTTGCAGAACTAGCATTTTGGTAATTCATCATAAATCAAGTTATCAAACGGGTATTTTGTGCTTTATATTATTATTGATATGCATCGAAATCTCAAATAAATAGATTTCGATTCTAGATTATTAACATATTCATGCTTAAATTTTTTTGAAAGCGTTTCTGACTAAGGTTACAGTAATTGTGCCTTTGAGAGAGAGTACAGTTTTCCCAAGCGTAATCTATATCCACCTGGAAGTGGTAGAATCGAGCCCTCAACTATTCTTCGTAAAACCAACGTTGGCTAAAGAAAATAAATTCTACAGTGCTATTTTTAGACTTATGTTCTTCATTAGAATCCATTCCTAGCGCAATGAAAAAGTTGCCACTACAATGAGCTAACCTTTACATACCATAAAAACCTCACTTCTTCTGTAATCGTTAAACTTTAACTAGAAATAATCCAGAAGAATCGACTGAGGAAGCTAAAGCAACCAATAAAATTATTTCTTATTTATATATGTATTTTAAAGATAATAAATTTTATAACTAAGCGCCTTTCTTCATAAAAAAAAAATTAGCTACATAATCAACATATGGAGGAAGCAAACTGCCTCCATTTATTTTTCTCTTTAATAAACTTGTCCAGTTACAGATCTGCCACACCTACGATTAATCGTTGAGTTTCACTCAATTGTGTTTGAATGGTGGTGCCGCCTTGCGAGTTTCTTAGAGCTCAATTACAATTATCCTAAATACTTCGCCACAGTTCACTGTTTGGGATTGAAAAAAATAATAAGTCTGAAGATTTGATCAGTAGGAAATTTGAGGTAACATCCCAAACAAGTGCAAATTTGCAAAAAACTGCAGCGAAATGGTTCAACTAGTTTTCATGTGAAGCAGTCTGTCTAAATTCTTAAGTCTATGAAGCTGAGGGGCTTTTTTTAATTGATGATGCAAAAATCCATGCAAAACCAGTCGCTCTGAATCTGGGCTTTCCGACGAAGATTAGGTCTTTCTCTTCTGCGCGTTCCACCTCCGTGGCTCGAATAAAGCACCCATCTAGCCGGAGCACTTTCATTTATACGCTCAACATGACCCAGCCAGCGCAGCCGCTGGATTTTTATGCGCTTGACTACGTCAATGTCGGCGTACAGCTTATACAGCTCCTGGTTCCATCTTATACGATACACGTCATCCACGCACCCTGGGCCATAGATCTTGCGGAGTATCTTCCTCTCGAACGCTCCCTACAGCCTCTCATCTTTGGTGGTCAATGTCCACGTCTCAACGCCAACGGGAAGGATGAGGGACTTGAAGAGCGTTATTTTCGTACATCGAGAGAGGGCTCTGCTTCTCAATTGCCTACTGAGCACGTAGTAACACCTGTTGGCAAGAGTTATTCTTCGCTTGATCTCAAGGCTGTTGACGCTGGATCCAAGATAAACGAAATCCTTGACGACTTGGAATTTGTAACTGTCAACAGTGACATTTTGTCCCAGACGCCGTGACTCTTTGTTTGTTGATACAAGGTATTTCGTTTTGTCCTCGTTCACCGCTAGACCCACTCGACAAGACTCCCTTTCTAAGTTGGAGAATGCTGCACTGACTGCTCGCGCGTTGATGCCAATGATGTCAATATCATCAGCGTATGCTAGCAGCATGGCACTCTTGTAAAAGATAGTGCCAGATATGTCGATGTTCGCAGCTTGAATTATTTTCTCCAGCATTAGATTAAAGAAGTCGCACGATAGAGAATCACCTTGACTGAAACCTCTTTTGATATCAAATGGCGCGGAGAGGTTAGTCTCAATTTTCACTGCTCTGCAGGTGTTTGTCAGTGTCATTTTGCAAAGAAAAAATGAAATACAGTGGTGTAAAATAAACACGAAATTTTTGTTAGTTCCGAATTTTTTAGGAGCACTTCAATGCAAACATATCCACTTAACATAAAACAGATTTCGGTTTATACCACGAATTATTTAAATTTCTACAAAACAAGTTGATATCCAATAGGTCCTAGGTCAGTTGATTTCAAAAAGCAAACCAAATTGCCATTGATTCAGTGAATTAAATTTCAGCGAAACAAACGATGTTTAACCTGCAGTGATCTTTAATTGGATTTCATCCAACTAGATTTCGGTTCTTATTGTTTGCGAAGATGAAAAAAATTTATCTGCAGAATGAATGTCATTTGATGCTATTGTATGAAAAGTGAAAAATAGCTCTGATAGATAACATAAGTAACTCATTCGGATTTACAGTTAAATGCAATAAAGATATTTTTGAAGTAAAACTACGTGACACGCAGTAAGGAAAACTACTCGGTAGCGAAATACTCTCTCTCAAAAAAAAGGAATTCTGAAACGAAATTCTATATCGCTACCTTAATTTGCTAAAGCCCTAACATCAAATTTTTCAATATCGAGATTTTGATGGGATATGATAAAGCGTGCCTACTTTCATTTATACCGAAAATTACGATCTGTTCTTTGAGTTTAAATTACGAATTCTGGACGCAGTACTCTAAATATCAAAAAGTTTTTTGCGTCTCCTGTAAAATTTGAAAAATGCGTGTTATGGCTTTAGCAAATTCAGGCAGCGATAAACTCTCAACGCAAAAGATACATAATAGGCCTCTTTCTGTAGAAGGGTGCGTATATAGGTGTGTATTCAAAGGCTGCGAAGGTGAATGGTGTTAGTTGAGCGCTAGTAAGTTCACTACAGACTGCTAGTTTAATTAATCAATTAAAACAATTAGGGTATTCACAAGGTGTCTTATTCAATATCGTATCCTCTCATTTGACGTAAATTCTCTCATTTTTCATACAAAATTATTCAACATCATGATTATACGACAGCTTGTGAATATCTTAAATGCAAGAATATAATATAAAATTATTTAAACTGTGACATTTGACGACCCTTTCCTACCAAATTAAGATAAGCGTCAAAAAGTAAATTTTCTAGGAAAAACTTTTATACTTCCCTTTTTGTACAACGTTATATGGGGAATTGAAATGTCTTAAATGATTTCCCCTAGAATCGTTTACAATGGACATCCATAAATTTCTGTAAAGTTGCTCCTTGTGCTAAAGTCCAATTATTTAAAAAATTAAACGATTTTCGAAAAATGCCGCTTTGGGGCAGATGATTTTTGGCTCATAAATACACAATACTTTTAGTATCGTTTGGCAGTGCATTTATATCATTTTTCTAAATGTCAAAATATGAGGCTAATCCGACATCCCATGAATTGATTTCGTCACCCTTTCCTTTTTCAAAGTTTACCAAAGAAAAATAAAACAAAACTCATAGTTTTCGAAAAACGAATTAATTTGATTCATTTTGATTATATTAAACATAGGCAAACATGAATTTATGTACCTAATTTAATTTCGGGTTCGCCCCACCTTCACTTATTTTAAATTATTGCATTTAAAAAAAAATACTTAATGATTTTTAATATTTTTTTTTTTAAATTTATTTAACCATTAATAAAAAAATTCATTTTGGCAATAAATTTGTTTAAGCAAAGTTATTGGTACTTAAAGATGGATGCAATATTAATTTAGCATTTGGCGTACTAGGGACAAAAATAAATGAAAAAATTTCAAGCTCCAATAATACATTAGGCACCTACTTGCAAATGAAAATGTACTGTTTTTTCATTGATTTCCGTACTGCGTTTGATACTATTAAAAGGTGAAGCCTCTTTCTAAAACTAAGCAATATAGGCGTTTTCTACAGGACTATACAAAGCTTGTACAGCGTGAATAAATTTGCAGTATGGGATGGCCAAAACTTGTCCGACTGGTTTACCACCAACCTGGGAGTAAAACAAGGTTACCTTCTAAGCCCGCTTTTTTTTTGCTTTATTCGAGGACGACATAACAACAGCACTGCACAGCGGTGTGCAACTTGCAGGAGAAAGAGTAAAAGTGTTGAAAATGTATGAAATGATAGATGCGATGCAGCAATACTGTGAAACCTGAGGTCTGCAAATAAACTGCCAAGAATTAAAAGTGATGGTGTTCAGGTAAAACAGAGGACGTCGAGTGAGGGAAGGTATATGGACACTAAATGGAGCTATACCTGAGGTCGTACGAAAATTCAAATACTATACTACTATTATAGCACAACAGCCCCTGGAGGGCCACGGCACGAAAAGCTTTTCATTAGCATTTTTTTACTCTTGGAGGTTTGCCATTGCCAGCCAAGAGGGTGGTGCCGTGTAGAAAAATTTTTATTTTCTATTATTGATTCTTGAGCGTGCCGAGATATGAACCCCGGCACCTCTGCGTAGCAGTCCAACACACTAACCACTAGGCTACGGCGACCACACGAGAGTGTTCATCACAGCATTAAATTCAAATTGTTTCTAGCTACGGCTCGGGCAATCTTGGGCTACGCAAAAGTCTGGGGTTACCCGCAATTTGATGAAGTAGAACAGTTGTCGCGTTTTTTCATTAAAAAGTTGTTTCGGCTCCCAACAAATACACCGACATATGCCTTACACCTGGAAACGGGCCTACCGGACGCTTAACGGACTTTAAGCGCCTTAGGGTAATAAGTGGTTTCGAGTTCCTTAGCTCTCTCTTTCTTTGGATGTTTTTCCTTTTTTCACCCTGCAGAATAGTTGATGCTCCTTCCTTTGCTAGTTTATCAGCCTTCAATCCCAATATGCCACGGAACGCACTTAGATCCATAACCATATAGGCTTTTTAATAATATAGTAAGAAGCACTAGCGTATCCAGACATTTTTTAAGAACATTTCGTCCCATATATGTAAGTTTTGTTGGATTTGTGCCAACATTCAAATTCAGTGAGATTTTCATTGGTAAGGAGAGGGTGGAGGGAAGATGGGAGCTTATCCCCAAAAGTGCCTATAGGATCGGCTAGTGGTATAAAGCATAGAATACTACAGTAAAAAAAAAATCATAATAAACTATTTTGTCTTTCCATATCTTTCAGCAATATTCAATATACATATAGCAATAAATAATAAAGAAAAATGCATTTAAAACGCCTAAATATCTAAACTTCCATATAAACTTCCGAACTATAATGTATAAGAAATATTTCTAAAAATATTAATTTAAAACTTTGTTTGTTTTCTACGAACTTAATACTTTTGTATTGCGAATATTTTTGTATAACGCCAAGTTCTTTTGATAAAAGCAATTATTTTTTTCAAATGATTTTTACTGAGAGAAATTTCAACTCCATACAAACAAGTGCATATTTAAATTAAAAAAAAATATTTATGTGTGTAATTGTGATGACAAAACGAATACAAAATCTAAAAAGCTAAATAATTTAATGAAAAACAATAAATAATTAATTCAGAGGCAATCAAAAATTAGTTTGGAATAATATGATATATTTTGTGTTATTTATAAAAAAATGCTTTTACAAAAAAAACAAAAGGGCAAGAGCAAAAAATTATACCAAGTGTTGTTGTAATAATAAATCACTACAATTTTAAGTCTAAAATATAATTAAAATAAATATAAAAATACCAACGTGTCAACTCAACTACTTCAGATCTTGTTAACATACTCGTTAAATACAAACAAATATAAAAATAATTACGTAATTAATAGTAATACACACAAAATCATTAAAAGTGGATAGCAATAGTGATACGACGATGTGGTCCAATGCTTTATGCACATTGGGCGTCACGAAACCCCTTTGCAATTGCCTCAGCATTAGGCAAGTGGCGGCCGCCGCCGCCGCAGCAGCCGCAGGCCATCATCAGGGTGCAACCATTACCACTGGCCCACAACCAACCAGCGCTCCCGGGGTAATATCAATTTTACATATTCCAATATACATATATAAATTTATGCATTATTATTAAAGAGAAATATTAACATTTTAGCAAGTCTGAGTTTATACAACATCTGAACTACTTTCACTCTTTAAAAATTAATTGTCAGGTACTGTGCTGAGTTTAACATAACGTTGATCGATCTGGATTCTATGAGTAGAAATAGTCATTTTGTATTGTAATTAAATTTGGGAATTGTAACCACCAAAAAAGGTGTGTTTGTATTTATAAAAACACGATACGCTATCATTGAATGATAGCACAAATTTTGCATGTCTTCCCATGTCTTCCAATAAGCAAAGCCCTCTGAGCACTGAAATCGTTGGGTTGAGGTTGAGTGCCTAGTATGTCTTTTTTTCATGGTGATCTAAGTTAGTCACAAGCAAGATCACAAGCATCCTCTGCTATGATAACGAATTTCATTTTATAAAATAGCTTAAATAAAAAAAATTTAATATAGTACGTTTTTAAAACGGACTAAAAAGTATAAAATAATTTCTCCTAGCTTCACAGAGATTTATAAACTCATACAGATTCCTAACCCCATACATATTGTCCTGAAAATTTGTAATAGTAAATTTTAATAGGTATGAAAATAATTGCATGATATCAAACAAAAAACTTGGGTCGTATGCAATAGGAAATTGATGGATGAATAGTTCACCCAAGTCGCTGGTAGTTTTATCTCTACCCATACGTGTCCCATCTGTAAGTTAGCACAGTACTCCGTATTTATACACCAACTTGAAAGTATCCTGTACTATAATTATTGTATAATAATAATATTTATACACCAGCCTGAAAGTATACTGTACTATTATTAATGTGTCTGTAAATAAATATACGCCAATATTTTATATTATATTATATTTATATATATTTGATATTGCTTTATCAATTGCCCAGTTCTGAGCTATGTTTAAAGTTTCAAGTCACCAGCTCATCGAGAAGTTAATTTAAAATCAATTGCAAAATTCCACTCAAAGAGACAGGCAGACAGACAGATAAACCTAGTAAAATACAATTATTTTTCAAAAAACATTTGTGTAAGAAGATAACTAAATAAATTATATAAATAACTCGCCATCAAATAAGTGATAAGTCTCAAGATGAGACTAATACTATATAACATTACTTCTTATTACTAATATCTAATTTAGATTAAAGTTTCTTAATAGTAGTGTTGTAATATTTCGTTTAAAAACCATAATATTGTTCATATTTCTTATATGTTCTGGTAGCTTATTGAATAGTTGTATACCATAGTTGAGTATTAATCATGCGCATCTTTTCGTTCGAAAGAAAAAAGTTCTAAAAGTTAGAAATGTTCCTAGTCCTATACATTTCATTTCATAACTATATCACCATGCTTTTATTTGAATTCTTTTGCTTATAAAAGTTTACTTCATGAAAATTCTTCCTATAACCAAGCCAAGGTTTTAGGCTTGTTTAGAAAATTGGTCATTGATGCAAATAAAAACTTTTATTCCATCTATTTCATAACTATATTACCACTTTTATTTAATTAGAATATAAAGTTTATAAGTTTCAGAGTAAAATTTTTTTTTTATGTTATGCCGGTTGAACCCCTTCTTTCCTCCAGTAAAACGGAAAGTCTATTTGGCATACTTCTCACCTTTTTTCATTGAGGTCTTACGAAATTTTAAGCTGATTGGAGCCATTGTTGTTCTACCCGTTATTGGCGTGTTTGGTCACAAGTTTTTTCGTAAATAAATTCTACGCAATTAAAACATGCTGATAACGTAGTGGAATAATCTGTTCAGCAATATACTCACAAAAATTTTATCAATTGTATATAATTTTGTAATTGGTCGATAGTTTTTATAGATAGGGACAAAGGAGCCAATTTTTAATTTATCGGGGTATTCTCCGGCTCGAAAACTTTATGAAATCAACTAATGAGCCAACTAGCGTCTCCTTATATTTCAGTATAAAACATACGGAGACACCATTCGGCCCATTTGCTGATCTTGGGTTTGAAGTACTAATTGAATTGCTAACTTAAATTGAACCACAGCCGCTTAATATAAAAGTGTCAGGTGTTTCCACAATGGTTGAAAAATACTTATTGAAAGCCTTTGAGATTTTGTTCCATTGTCTAGGAAATTAAAAATTTTAATTATCGAATACAATTCCTTGTAATGGAATTGAAACTTTTATCAATTCCATTACTAAGGAATCGAAAACAAAAAGTACCAATTTCAAATTCCCTGGAATTCGGATTGTAATGTAATTGAATTTACCCAGCTCTGGTGAGAGTAAAGCGGTTGCTCTGGATATTTCCAAGGCATTTGACGTGTGTAATAAAGCACTGGTTTCAAAGCTGATTGCGCACTGTGCCGGTGGATTACGAATTTTCTTAGTAACCGTTCTATCCCAGTTGCTTCGGAAAGTCGTTCAATTAACGCAGGAATGCCACAGAAATCTGTCCTCTCCCCAACCCTTTTCTTTGGAGATTGAAAAAAAAATACATGCTATGAATGACTCACTCAATAATGATCTCCGATCAATCTCCGAATGGGGAAATTTAATATCTTTTTAGGAGAACTATCCGCTACGTCTTGCGGTTGTAGGATAGAATTTCCTAAGGAACGAAGCCGGGTCCTCATTAGGCATTCACACTGGCATATAATATGTTCTGCTGTTTCTTCCTCGTAACATATTCGGCACGTATTGTTTTGTGCTCAACCCAAGGTCGATAAGTGTTTATTGACACGACAATACCCTGTGTAGAATCCTGTGGCAATTCGGATTTGGTTCCTGCTTAAATTAAGCAAATATTTAGTTCTGTGTCGACAGATTTTTCGCAAGAATGAGTTATCTTGTCTATTACCGGGTGTTCTCCTCCAGCATTGTAGTGAGTTATTGTCCAGCCAATTTTTTAAACTAATTGTAACGGAACTCCATGGTAGGCCGCAGAATGGTCGTGGGTTAGTAAATTCACTGGATGATCCTTTTCTAGCAAGTTTGTCTGTCATTTCGTTGTCTACATATCCTCTATACCCTCGCACCCTCGCACTCTGTTGTGAGAAGCTAGACTCATTAGGAGTTGTAGGCAGCACCAAATTAGTTTAGAGGTAACTTTGTATGTAGCAAGTGCAAGAAAAACTGCTCTGCTGTCAAAGTGTATGTAAATGTTCTTGTTGACCACGGATCTGATTTCATACTCCCTTATGCAGAGCTCAATGGCACGCACCTTGGCTTGGAAAACTGAGTTATCTGTGTCCATATCTGTATAAATGGATTTTTTGGTCTAACCCGTAAACTCCTGCCCCAAACTCCTGTCTTGGAGCCATCAGTAAACCAAGCATGATAGTATACTTGGGTTATTTCTATCCGGTTTTATACACCGCTCTTTCTGATTCAGAGATGAGCCTATAGGTAAACTGTAGAGCTTCTTTCTTTAAGAATAAGTGTATGCGGTGGTAGGTTTAGCAATGTTTCAATGCCGCGGAAGGCGTTATTTGTATTGCTAATGCAATACAGACGCTAGCGCTAGTCTTTGAAGTTTATTGAGCTTGGCTTGTGTGCTTTTTTGTTTTGCCTTTCTCTACCATATTGGTGCAACTTAGGTAATTATTGGTCTGGCTACAGCTGTATATAGCCACATTGAGAACTTAGGTCTGGGTCCCCAATTCTTGCCTACTAAACTTTTGCTGGTTCAAATAGCTTTTCTTTCTTTATCTAGTGGGGTCTTACGAACAGAGTTGAATTCAATGCGCGTAAGACCCAATGTTGCCTGCTATCTCATAAACAAGTTTCCCAACCCCCTTGTTATGGATGGGGTAGTTTTTGCGGAGTCAGTGACTCATGATGTTTTGGGCATGTCAATATATTGTGACGTTAGTTGAAATAATCATATTTTTGACGTGGTGAAAGAAGCAGCCAAGTGTCTCGGCTTTCTAAAGCGGTGTAAGAAATACTTCACCTATATCCATCTCAAAATGGAGTATAATTCTATGGGCATGAGCTTCACGAATCTAACTGGAGCTTCTGGACCGTATTCGACATCGAGCGATAGAGCTAATAGGAGACAGTAGGGTTTGCAGCTCTATTCAATCCTTGGAACATCATGGTGGATGTTCTGGGGAAATGCTCGATTTGATGACACCAGTTTGAGGCGTTCTTTAGAGCTACACGAACCGCCAGTGGAAGTCACGCATTCCACGTGGACATAGTATTTCAACGCACCACGAATTACAGAGATAATTCTTTCCTCTGTCGTACCGCGCGATTATGGAACAGGCTCCATTAACAGATACTTTTCTCTCTTTCCTCCTCCCATTAACCTATCTTTATTTCCCAATTTATTGTCCTTATAAAGGTTCTGCATTTATATTCTGTATGTTGACTACATATGTATATAAAAAAAAAAATTTGTAGAGAAAATGCGAATACAGCCAATTGACTAATACATTTTGCTGTTCCCAAGACTGATTGCTAATCACTCTCGCAGCAGCTTCCAAATTTTTGCGTCTTAGAAACGAACCCAATGGTCTGCCAGTCAAATGTTTAGGTACCATGCTCCCTTCTAAATAGATTCTCAATAACGCAAGTGAGGGTAATTCGGATCTATTTTTGCAAGGGAAACTTTGAGCGCTAAAAATAAGGATTACAGATTTATGAAAAACAATGTTTTAATACAAAATTAAAGCATATTTCTTCCCCTTTTAACATAGCTTTTTTTTCAATAGTTTTGAATCATTCTAAGCAATTTCTGAATTAAAATTTAAAAGTATATTGACATAACCAAAAATTTAAATACCGTCTGGAATAGAAAAAATATTAATCATTTAACACAAACTAGTTTTTAAAAATATATTTCATATCGAATTTGACTAAAAATTACTGGTTAGTTTCAAAATTGGTATAAATCTAAGAACGCTATTAATTTCAATTAATATTTCAATAAAAAAAAAATATTTTTTGATTTTACAATAAAATGCAAAATTTTTGACTAAAATTCAAAATATTTTTATAGTTTATCTAAACTTTGAACTCAAATTCCACAAAAACTCTCTAAACAAAGGGTTAATCCGAATTACCTCCATACATCACCTATTAAAACTTAAACTTAATTTAAAACTATATGGTTTTCCTAAATTTTGTAATTATGCAATCACCTCATTTGCTGGTAATTCGGTTCATCGATCCGAATTATATGCAAGTAGAAAAACGCATACTGGTTATTCGGATCGATTTTAAAAGTCGTTTCTTCGCTCACAACTGATTAATTTGAAATAATTGAAATAAGTGTTGCAATATAATTCTCGTTTGTTTCGAAAAAACGAAATAATTTTAAAAAATACCAAAGAAAAGTAATTAGCAAAACAAAATCGACCCGAATTATATACATCGATCCGAATTACCCTCATTTACGTTATACAGCGGCGTTTACATATATTGATTTCAAGTTCCAGCATATTAAAAGAAACAATTACATAACAAGATGTCTGTGTTCTTATAGCCAAAATAAAGTTTAGATTTATCTATGATCTTTTCTTTAGGTAAATCTGATGGTTCTGCATTCATTCAGAAGACGATATTTGAAAATTGATCACATTGTGTATTCTATCATTCAAATTCTATCTATTCTATCAATCAAACCCAAAGGAAATGTGGCTATGAAGTGAATTTGTAAAATTATTTTTTAGTCATCGATAAACTCATGCATAGTCTTCTTAATTGGTAGCACTTAAATTACTTGACCCTTCCTAAGTATCATAATTTTGTAACTTCTACCAATATTTCTTTTGAAGTACTTTTAAAATTTTGTTTAATAAAGTTGAATAGATCTCTTGGCATTTGTAATATTTTCTGAATTCTCTCATATTATAAATTCTCGTAATTACGTCTTTTTTGCTTTGTTTTCTGTGTTTTGCCTTTATCAAGTGATAACATTTAAATTGTAAAAATAAAAATCATCACCAATCAATCAGCAATCAAATCGAAAACGGATTCTAGGTCAAGGCCTTGGGTAGTGGTACATACATATTTATGCGCATATAAACATACATACATATATATCTTTAGAGGGGATGCAGTAATTTTTAAGCGGATGAACTACACGGGCTCTACACTATAATTGTGGTATAAACTTCAGGAGTTCCTATGCACCAATGAGTGGTCACCACCGGTATGAGTTTAGATCCGCATGAAGCACACAGCGCACAGAGATTCGGCTCCATAAGTCGACAGGGCAAAAGCCTAAGGAGTTCTCAGATCTTTATGAAAAATCATACATTAATATATGAGGAGAAGTTTCCACATAAATTAGATTTGAAATTGCATTTTTCCCATCATCTTTGGCAGGCTGAAAGCATAACCTAATTTTAAATAAATTGGTTTTATTTATTGAAACGAAGTAAGTATGTCCATGCTATTTTCGACTTTTTATTATTATGTATTGTTATTTTCAAAAATATCTAAATTTGTAAATACTACTTAGGTACAGAATACCTGTTCAATATCTTGAAAATTAAAATAAATATGAGGACAAATTTGTTGGAAAATTATTTATATAATACTTGGAATTGTGTTAAGTTTTTTCGTTTAAAATTGAACATTCCAAAAATTTGGCATTAAGTTACTCAACTTTGGCTTCTTCTTAGTTTAATGAATTTCTTGACTTTTGCTTATGATACGAATCACTGTGCAGTGACTGCAAATATTTAATGGATTTGTTTCGTTTCATTGGTGATATACTGCGTCGGTGTTGTTGCTGCTGCCGATGCTTCTTGCTCTATTGTATTGGACACAAAGTGTTTCTGCTGCACAGCTGATGTGATGACAAAAAGTGAAATTGGGCAATTATCAATGTGAATGGTTGGTAGATTTGAGGGAGCGAGGTTGGTGACAAAATAAACAGGGGGAAGGGGAGGCAGGATAAAAAGCAGAAACGAGAGAAAGAAAAAGTGAAATATACTAGTCGTACATGTCATAGCCAAAAGAATATAAACGGTGACAACGATGAAAGCGAAGTGAAGTTGTGTTGTCGTGGTCGTGAGTTTTTTGTTGTTGTGCTTAAAAAGGGTTGGAAAGGCTTGGTTGAAAGGAGGAAGCATAGTGGATATGGACATTAGCGACAATGGCGACGACGACAACGACAACAAAAACGACGACGATAATGATGAAAACGAAAGACGAAGCTGTAGTGCACCAAACTGAATGTACTTACGATTACGATTCCATAGAAATGACTTATCTCGCAGTTCGTTGATTTCTTCTTCGTTGGGCGATGTTGTTTTTATGATTGTTGTTGTTGCTGTTTAGCTTACTGGGTCACTAGGACTCTCACTCATGTGTCCTTGCAATGCGTTTTCAATTTCGATGTCGATGCAAAGGTATATACATATGCACATACATTCATACATATATGCATAGATATGTACATAAAAACATTCTTACTTATGTACATATGTACATATCTAAATATGCATATTTTATATGTATGTATAGAAATATTTTCTCGTACATAGAGTATTATAAAATGTATATATGCACATACATATGTACATACACTCATAATATTTATATACTCGTTGTGCATTTTTTGTTTTTGCAATATCAGCAACTAAAAGCAGAATGCTTGTATGTTAAAAGTATGTTTAGCTTTTTCTCTTTCGCTCTCTGTTGCTGTTATGCTCTTATGTTAAATTAAAAAATATCGCTACTGCGAGATGAGTAAATACTCTGTAATTGCGTGTGTGTCTGTGTGCTCTACTTGGGTCACTGATAAGGTGTTTCCCACGGTTTCGTTTTGTTATCTTCTCACACACACACACATACATATGTACATACACACACACATCATCATAAGTACATACATGCATATAGGTCCAGTGTGTTTTGCTAACACTATAAACTAGCTGGCTGACTGGCTGGCTGTTGCTGCTTTTGCTGCAACAGCCTGCTACAGGCAACTCAATACTGTCATGCACAATAATCAAGTAATTTTTCTCCCCATTGTTAAAACATATTGTCAACATATGCAATTTTTTGTATAAGCCTTTGTTACTGCCGTACATACATATAAGCACGTACATATTATGCTATGGTTTTACAAGTTAGCAGTGCCAGTTATTGTTAAAATGCACTGAAAGTAACCCGATATGCACTGGTTATCCTTTTATAAATATTTGTAGTCCTTTAAATTAGTCTTTAATTGGTATTGTACACTTATATTTGTATATTTGTATATAAAGGGTGAATTTATTGCTGCTTGGGTTTTCAGTGTAGAATTTTCGGCAGTTTAAAATTGTCATTTCATCATGGAAAGACTAACGCTTACAAATTATTGAATTTTATTTTTAAAATTCATAGGCTGTAAGAAATTTTCACGCACTTCTTCCATTGTTTGGTGCGGTTTATGGTCATGCGGAATCATCGATCCGTATCTCTTTAAAGATGACGATGACCACCACGTTACGTCAATGGCCTCCGCTATCATTCGATGATTTCGAGCTGGTCACATAGCACGTGAAACAATGGACTTATTGAAAGTTAAGTTCGGTGAGCAATTTATCTCACGTTTCGGACCAGTGAGTTGGGCACCTAGATCGTGTAATTTAAAGCCTCTAGAATATTTTTTGTGGAGTTACTCGTCTATGCCGATAAAACAGCATGAATTGCAGCTTTGAAAATCAACAATACATATGGTATTAGCGAGATACCAGCCGCTATGCCCGAAAAAGTGATTCAAAGTTAGACTTCTCGCATGGATCACTTACAAAGTAGTCGTGGTCAACATTTGCATTGGTTTATCAACTCAAATAAAAATTTCATTTCACACTTGTACTTTTTCCGTAATTTTTGTTTCTTGAAAATTAAATACCTAACGTTTAAAAAATCACCCTTTATAACATATAAATCCCAGCTAACATTTTCGGTCCCGGAAGACTCTTCAGGAAGATTTGGTTTGTTACTGTTTTATTACAACTTGTAATATATTTGTATTACACAGTTGAAGCTGTTTCAATTTCGAAAAAATGTAAATAGCTCATTCTTCAATCGTCAAGATGACTAAAGGACGACTAAAGATGTATAGAAAAGCAATGCCACGAAGAGTTTGGCGAGAGTAAAAATGGAAGTCTATGCATTTTTCTGGCGTAACTCAAAGAAGCAGATGAAAGAGTCATGCTTTGATGGCGCACGTCCAATAATTAACAAAATGCTAGCTGGGATACATTGTATATTGCATTGGACACCTATCTAGCTATCCTCCTCATACGGTCAATGAGTAATTTCATAAATTGATGACTGCTTTTGATGCCGATTACTAAGTACTTCAATCACAAGTGAATTAATATTTCAGTTAATATATGTTCTGGTGGAATATACATATTTTCAAATAATCTTCTAATTAAAATACAAAAAGCATAACTCTTTGTCTTATTCTCTCTTTAATTAACGGCGTGTGTAGCCAACACTTTGCTTATAGCAATGTGTTATGTTTCCTATTGCTATATAATATTTGTAAAATTCTGAATTTAGTTTCTTGTGACCGTTTAAAATGTTAGCATCGTGATAGTTTTGAATAAAAATAAATAAAGAAAATACACAATTTTTAAAAGGGGGGAAAAAAATTGAAAAGGAAATCCAAAGCAAATAATTGCAGCATAAACCACTTTTAGTTTGCTATTACAGTTGCCTATAGACTGATCCATTTGTCTCAAAAGTGTCTGTTAGTCGGGCACTCAAAAATCCACTATTTTCTAATCAGGCAATCAGTTTAATGATTGATTCTTATAAATCTCACCGAGAAATACATTTGTGCCGAAAAAAATGTGATACCTTTTACTTCGTCTTCATGGTTTAATTTTGGAAAAAACCGCAGTCCCAAAATAAGTGCAATTTTGGACCACATGGGTGTAAGTTGAACCATCGTTTCCAATCACGAAAATTTTTTTTTTTTTTTGTCTAAAACTACAGGTTTAATCATTGAGAATGTCAGACGAATGAAAATTTGTGTCTTTTTTCTCCTAACACAAACGGTTTATTCAATTAAACGTTCTGAAGAAATACAAAAACTGAATAAAAGTGGAAAGAATAAAAATTCTAATGAAAAAAAGTAAATGGAATGAACGAAATTTAATTGATCAATTATATTGCCATCCGAAATGCCACTCAAAATTTTGTTAAATTGTCTACTTTCGAAAGCTAACCGGCCTTTTCGAAAATTCAATATGGCGGTTAAACTAACAATGTTCGTTCTCCAATCGCTAGAACTAAATTCTTCTATATTCTGATTGACAATAATAACTCACGCTCCACTGTAACCTCGGGAATGATAAATATTACATGCATGCCAAATCTTAGTACCTTACTACAAATTCTATCCGAGATATCACATAATGAATATTGAGGTCGTATCGAAGGTGCCACAACCCCTTTCCAATCCCACACATATCCTTTTTGTAGTATGGCATTGTCAAACAACATCGTTGTACGAAATTTCAGTACTATATTGCGTATGGTTCTAGAGATATACACACTTTCCCAAGCTCACCCTAACTTTTCTCACAGAATCCAGCGAACAAATATTACTTTCGTACCAAATTTTAGTACCGTAATACAGTTCCAGAGATGAAAATTCAGATTTGTGTGGGAGATACCACGCCCACTTTTCCAATCCTCGTTATGAATGTTGAATAGTTTCAGCTCAATCGGATAGTTAATTTTTGAGTTTAGCGCCGTCAAACGAACAGCTCATTTTTTATATCAAGATAAAGATGAAATGTTTGTAAGTATAAAGTACTTGTCTATAAAAGCGACATTTAGATTTATTTGAGCTGTAATTTTCTCACCCTTTTCAGTGAGCAGAGTTAAATTGGATTAAATTATAGTCAATTTGTATTGCTGTCTCCGTTGATAACTTTAAAAAAAAAAACTTATTTTTGATTTTACATTTTACACTACAATATTTTAGATTTCTTATTTTATTAACTTATTAAATGTTCTCATTCTATATTTTGCAGGAGTCTCGTGGCAAGAGACCCCTTAAAATTTGGGACAGTTGGCGTAATGTGCGCAAAGGCGTAGTCGTCGGAACATTTGAGGAGTTATTAGTGAGAGGTAAACAAATATTTTATTAACTTTCTTTCTTTTGAACTCATATTTAACAATCATACAAATATAATTAATTGGTTTATTAATAGGTAAAGATAAATTAGGGGTTCCTGCCTCGGAACCAGTGCGCGTTGTTCTGGAGTGCGATGGAACCCAAATCGAGGATGGCGAATACTTTCGTACATTGGCTAATAATACGGTGCTACTATTGTTAAGACAGGGAGAACGCTGGTATCCCACTGGTGTTGATGTTATAAAAGCTGGTAAGTGTTAGGGCTTGTGAAATTTTAATATTTTTCAAAAACGTTATCATTTCTTTCTCTCTCCTTCTTTGTTTCTCTCTTTTCCATTAATCGACACTTTCTGTTTATTTTTTCTTCTCTATCTCTCTCTCCTCTCGAAAATATCAAGCGATATCAGCTATACCCAAAATCGTCTGCGAGACGATTCATGCACTTGAACTACACGATGAAACGCCATCTTGGAAAATTATGGATAACAAGGGTCGAGTCACGGTGGTCCTACACTGGGACCAACGTCAGGGTGGTGGAGGGGGTGGAGGCGGTGGCAGTGGAGCGGGGATGGGAGCGAGCGGGAGTGGTGGAGCCAGTGGCAGCAATGGACTCATGTCATCGGATAAATATTCACCATCGAAGAAAGGCTTATCGGCACAAAGTTCGCTGGACAACAAATCGGTATCATCGCAATCATCACAGCAACGTTATGCTAGCCCACAAATAACCGTCATTAGCGATGAGGGTCCCGCAAGTATATACCATCCGGGTGGAGTCGTACTGCCAACCGGTGTAGTTATACCGGGCACAAGTAGGCGACTCTCAAAACAAGGTGGTTCCTTTGATAGTGCTGTCGGCGCGGTGCATGTGCATACGCCCGAATGTGCACATCACGCTCACACGCCAAGCCGTGCGGGCAGCCCCAGCACTACCGAATGCGATTTCCATTGTTGTGCGCTGCACGAGGAGGGTCGCAAGATTGCGGTGCACAAAAGTGTGGCAACATCGCCCATACAAGACGGTACTACGAGTCCTCAGCCGCAACAACAGGCAACGTTATCCATGTCATCGGTTGTGGATCCTATGATGAGCGGCAGCATGCAACGCCGCTCGTCGGGTGTTAAAGGACACGTGCGTTTCCTTGATATTGCACCCGAACGCGATAGTTCCGAAAGTGAAACCGAAAATACCGTCATGGAAGATGATAAGACAACAACGGAGAAATTCCTGCTGCTTATCGATCAGCTTTCGGTGGATCAGAAACGTCATCTCAGCATAAAAGATATCGGCATCATACTGGAACGCCTCAACTCCAAGATTTTAGATGTTGAACGACTGGACCGAGAATCCGAATCAGACGACTGTTATAATTGGACGATAAAGGCGACAATACGTGGTGATGCGCTGCGTGAGCTGGGCGTGATCTATAATGGAAATTATTATGCCATATCTGAGCATCCTGGCTATAAGGAAGAAGTCGAGGAGAATGGCGAAGAGATAGAAGAAGAGGAAGACGAAGAAGATAGAATATAGAAATGCAATTAAATAAATTTATTAATAAATAATGAGAAAACCAAAACACAACATAATTGAAAAAGAAAAACTAGTACTTAAAAACAGTAAACAAAAAAGTAAAATATAGTGAAAAGAAATTTTAGAAAAATGAGAAAAAATCGTAAATTGTAGTAAATGAAATAAAATAATAATAATTATAATTCAGTAAAGCAACACAAACCAAACATAAAAACATTTTTAACATGACCTACTCAAATGTTTTCTAAAAAACAAAAAACATACATATAAATATTTACATTAATATATAAAAATAAATTTATATACATTTAACATTAATACGAGTATGAAATGGAAAAACAACCACGCGTTATAACGCTTGAAACAAATTCTTTTGTAAACTCAATCATCATATGAAAACGACGCTCAATCTCAATGTCAACATTGTCCACATCCTCCTCAACCAGCAACATCCAAGAAACAAAAGCTTAAATGTTATACACTGACAGAAATTAATGGAATTATTTAAAGAAACAAACAAACAATCAGTTACGTTTTTCATACATACACAATATAGTTACATACATACATACTTACATATATACTTGCTACCGAATGTGATTTATTAAAATACGTTCATTATTATTATTATTATTATTATTATTATTATCATCTTATTAGGAAATCAAACACAATTGCATGCGTACCATATTTCTTTATTTCATATTTAGCTCATAAGTTGCGTTGCAAATACTAACAATTAATTATAAAAATTTGTTGAAAATTTGTTACTAGGTTTTCTTTAGTTTGCTAAGTCTTAGTAACTACTTAAAACAATATTATTCTATAAATTATTTTATTTAGTTGTTAACACAATTAGTCGGTAAATGCGGGTCTATTTGTAGGAAGTAAGTCTAATTTTCAGAAACATATTTGTATGTACTATTGTATGAGTGCGCAATGTTCTAATTTTGTAGAAGAACTTATAAAATTTTTTACTATTTAAGGAATTTCTTTGATGAAAGTGTAATTCGAAAGAAATTTGTTAAGCTTTTCCAAGGTAAAAACTGTTTGTAGTCATTATATAAACATTAAGTAAGTTGATTATGTATTTTTTGATTTATACATTTAAAAGTACGTAAGTTTTTTAAAAGTTCCAAATGTTAACAAATAATTGCCACAAGTGTTAGATCGATTTTGTAAAATTTGCAGGAAGGCCGCCAAAAATACCTTATATCATTCATTTATAAGTAATTATTCCGTTGAGTTTACTTAAAGTTTACTGAATATATACATACAATATAAAATTCTAATAGAATGGAAATTTGCAAATACATTTGTTATTATTGCTAAAGTATTCACCTTTTTCGTAACAGATCTGCAAAGTATTTTAATTTGCAGTCATGTATATAAAGACAATATTTGGAACTAGTCAGCTATAGCATCATTATTTGGAAATTGTTTGAAGTGTAGCGTAATTGTATCGAAGTTCAAAGAATTGAGAATAGTTTGATTGTCTGAATAAATGAGAATGATTCTGTTTCGTATTCTTAGAGACAATTTCATTAAGGTTCAGGCTTCCGGCGATCCATATCCATCTATGCCCAGAAAATAAATCTTTCCTTATTAGGAAAAAATTTACAACGAATGACTAGCCAAATAACCTAAGCAGATCAGAATTTACTAAAGCATCATAAATTGAACTTTAAGATAAGTATCGTTGTACTGAAAGTGTATCGCTTGTTTTTTATTTAGTTATTTAGTTATTAGATATTAGTTATTAGATATTTTTTGAAGTTATCCTCTATATGTACATAAGTGTAAATCTCTTTGATGTTTTAAGCTCGCTTCATTTAAGCCATTTATAATAGAGTGAATCCCAATATCTAAGAAGAGTTACGACCCAATGAATAAAAAATGGAATAAGTGCTAAGTATTTTCTATTTATTCACAAATCCAATGTAAGATTCTTTAATTGTTATGTATGTTTATGATTTAAGCTAAATAAAGCCGTTAGTGAACAGTTCTGAATAGTTCAAATATCACTGTCATTTTATACTATACATATGGTATGTAGATTTCTTGCAACGTAATTCAACACTAAAAATAAAACTTACCAATAAGTAAGTAAATACACTTAGTTCAATGTATGATTTAGTACTAATTTTATAAAAATAATGAAAGTTTTTCTAAAAATCACATATATTATTTGTTTTGCTAGTATATCAATAAGTGTGTGTACGTATTTCGGCGATACTTCAGTTTATAAAAATAAGCCATTTCTACTGAGAGCATATTCTTAGTTTACTTACAACAAAAAAAATGGACTCCTTCTATTTTCGGTTTACCAAAATTATACGTTAGGTGCACCGAGAAGTAAAGAGTTATTGTTGAAAACGAAAATACAATTTGGCTGTTCACAGTTTGTCTTATTAGGCGCACATGTTCTGGCATTAGTCATAAATTCTCGCATTTTTTCACACAAAATTTAATGAATTCACAAGTTATGATAGAGTTATGAATACATTTAATACATGATTTACTCATGTTGTTCAATTTTGCATCAATACTCTTCGCTGTATTTGTCATTAATTGATTTTTTTATATACTTAATGTAAATAATTTTCAACAATTATTTTTTATTAATTTTCATACCACGTTCATACTAGAAATCCAAAAATTTTTGTTTTTTTAAGTAAAAAAATCTCTGACAAAACTGCCATTGTATTAATAAATAAAACAATAACAACAAAACACGCATAATTTATAAAATATCAATAGGAGAATAATACAATAAAAAAAACAAACAATTTATGAATTAAAAAAAAAAAAAATTTTAAAATAAAACAAAAAACAATTAATTAGAATTTTGTCCCCGTAGTGAAATTGTTTTTGAATAATTGGTACCAAAAAGTAAAGAAAAACAAGTGAAGAGAAAACTAATACAAAATACCTAATAATAATAAAAGAAATTCACTGCCATTATAAGCGTTTTCTTTACTAAGTATATTATTAGAAAATGGGATTATAAACAAATTAAATATTTTGTGTTTCTTTACTCAATAACAAAAAAAAAAGTTCTTTAGCCAACACAAAATTAGCAAGAAATATAAATTCCGATTTGACAAAAAAAAAATTAAAAGAAAATTGAAGATTGCGAACATAAAATCGAATAAAAAAACAAAACAACTTCCAAAAAAGCAAATAACTTCCGAAAAAGCAAACAACTTCCAGAACAACAACAATATAATAGTACTAGGACCTTACTAATAAAATAAATAAATAAAAGGTATTGCAAAAATGTATGAAAATTAAAACTGCAAATTAAGATAATAATTGCATAAAGAAGAAGAACGTTTGTGCTCAAAATTATAATTAGGTAATAATAAAGAAATCTAATATTAAATTAGTTTAAAATTAATGAGCAAACAATTACATGTGTAAAATAATAACGCATTAGAGAAAAGAATTCAAGAGCGAGAACTTTTACTAATGAAAAATAACAAAACGATGGAAATGGAAACACAAAAAACTAACATGTAATTTTTGTCCAAAGCACAAAATCAATAAAAAAAAAATTAATAATAATAATAACAGCATAAAACAATACTTAAAATAATGAAGAAAAAAGAAAAATTTGAAGATCACTTATAAGTTTAAAAAATATTTAATTGAAAATATTTAGATACACCCCTAGAAATGAAATGTTTTAAGAAAATGAAAACGAAAAAAAAAAAACTAACTACAGTGAAAACATTTTGAGAATTTATAAAAAAAATTAAGTAATTAATGTTTAATTCTGAATTTGATAAAATTTAGTTATTATTTTTTTTTTTGTGTAGAGTTGAAGGTTTGGCCAAAAAAGGCTAAATAGTCAGTATGGGGAAAAAGTGATTTTTAGAGCTTAAATTAATTAATTGTTCAACAAGAATATATGATTCGAAAAGCAGTCAAGAAAGCGTATTTTCTTAATAACGAAATATTGGAAAATTAGCTAGTTATGGGGCGAAGAGCATTCTTGCTATTGTCGCAGCTATTTTCTCTCTGGAAATTTCTGGAAAATAGTCTTCCAAATGAAAACTAAAAAGTCAAAGAAGTCTTTTGTTCTGAAAGATTTTTAATTTGTAAGCGAAGAAGGGAAGTCGAAAGTGAACCGTTTTTTGTTGCTTGTTACAATGTTCGCATTTTTATTTTTGACAAAGAAGAAAGGAAAAATAATCTGCAAACATCAAGCTAAGATAGAAAAAAGCTAATAGAAATAAAAAAAATTGTGCGTCACGAATCGCCGTGGCTAAAAGGTATCGACAATAGATAAGTGTTGCAAAAGAGAGAGAAAAAAAAAGTTTAAAAATTGCTGAGAAAATTATAAAATTCGACATGTCTAAATAAGAGGAAATCTCTACTATTACCAATATGAATTTTAGTCAAATTTATTAGCACCGAAATTCTTAAAATTGGTTGTAGTCGATTTTGTGAGTTTTTAAAAATGTTTAATCATATTTTTAAAGATCCTAGATAAAGTTTAATTTTTTAGACAAAAAATCCTCTAAACGTCATTTGCTCTAATTTAGCAGCAACAGGTTTTGATAGAAAAATCCCACTCCGACCAGAATATATTGTTGGGTACTTTTGAGAAATCCTCTTTCCATCGGTTTACCTCCTAATTGGAGGATGCTCGATGATGGTGTTTTTGCCAACTAACTTTTTGTTGATTTTGAATAGGATACCGAATTCCGCATCTGCATTTCCGCTAACTTCTTATACTAGCTGCGTTAGACCATTAACTATATTTCGTTTATCAGGACGCACTCCACTGCTCACAAAGTACTTCCCAGATCGCTTTGCTCATCCATGACATTTTCCCCTTAGGGATGGACGCAATCGTCTTATCGGCAGCATTTTTGATGTCTTAACTGCTTTTCACATCGGGTTCAATAAACCGCTTGATTTTAAATTTTGGGCGGACCAGTGCGTATTTGTGACGTATGAATGCCCACTGTACAGTCGTCGTCTCTTTTGTTGTGCACATCGAGTATTTTTTTAGGACCGGCTGATGATGATATGTAAAAATAAGAAAATTCGTGTTTTAAAATGAAAACTTGTATTTTTTCTTTGATTGAAAAAAAAAAAGATTTCATTAAAATTAAAATATTTGACGAAAAAAGTTTTTCAAAAAATTATTTGGTTAAGTTTGAACGTTCCTACACGTTCCCATCACTATGTTGAAACTGCTCGAATTGATCGCAAAAGTTAATGTTCTTAAATGTTCAATAAGAAAAAATTAAAAACTCAAAAATCTACTCTTTTAACCAGCTGTCTTGTGTAATGAAATCCATACTAAAAAATTATCCATTGATTTTATTAATTGATTGATTATTTAAAAAACAAACAAAATTTCTAGCTTCTAGAATAAAGTGACCACTTGTTTTCTAATTTCGGGAAGTAACGAAAAGTAGCAATTCAATTTAATCTATATAATTTCTATGCAACATTTTTGAATTCCTTAAAAATATGTTTTAATTTTTGTTGTTTATCACTATGCATATTTTTGATATCTAGCAATTCTACTTTTGTGCCCCCACACTAATAGGGTCTTTACTTTAATAATTTTGCAGGTATATTTTTTTGTCGGCGTCAATTTAACGATGTCTATCCGTCACGTAGTATATTTATTTTCAGCATATAAGCGAACCCTGATAAGAAAGTATCCTTAACGTTTCAGGAATTTTAATAACGTACACGTGATCTTTATTTTTCTTGCTTCTACGTCTAACTGCTTTTAGAGCTGTAACATCCATTAAACCATATATAAAATACAAAATTTCGTGAATGCTTTCGGGAGAGAAATTGCTGCTATTACTAAGATCTTTGAATAGCCCGCTGTCTACTCCTGACAGTATGACTAGCATTCTTCATTGCTTCTTGTACTAGCGGTGCAAGAATATACGAGACGAACTTTAGCCTGGATTTTAAGCGGATTGTCTTGAGAGGATATTATTCACAGCGAGTATACATAACGTCGCCTGAGAATTGATTTGGCGTATAGGCATAGGAATACTTATACACATACGCCAAATCAATTCTCTGGCGACGATAATTATGAGAATTTTTTTTACCAGCAATACATTAAGCATAATTGGTAATAATTCGTTATAATTCTTTGACCCTATCATTTCATAGTAATCCAGCCTCCTTTTTCATGCGGGCTGGAGACTCGCCATGATGGAGGTTTTTTTTTTTTGGGAGTCGATTTAAATTACTCCAGTTCCGATCGTTACTTTATTCCAGTTCGAAATTTATATATGCATATTTGAAAATGTTTGAATCTTTTAGTTTTATTTATTTCCAATATTCGATAGTTTATTGAGTTTCTTTAAGAAAATTAGTAAGAAATCTAAAATAACTAAATTTAAAACATTAAATAAAGGAATAAAAAAAAAAATATAGAAACTATTTGGAACATAAATGTAAGCACAGCTAAAAACACTAAAGCAAAATTAAAAAAAAAATATATAAAAAATAAATGAAAAGACAAACAAACTACACAAAACTAAAAATAAGTAAATGAACAAACAACAACAAGGCGCCATTCTGTGCTGAAGGATAACACACACATACACATTCAAACATTGTTGCCCTAGACAAAAAAAAGTAGCAAATTTAATTGCTGACTTTAAAAACAGAAGATTTTTGTTAAAGAAAAAAGATATAAAAATATCTGTATGTTCTTATTATATTTCATTTTGGCTGTGGGGTAAAACTTTTACATACATACATACATCACACACAAACACACATACGAAACTATAGCACATGAAGAAACACAAGTAAATACGCTAAAAATTACATAAATTGTAGTAGTTTTTAAGATGCAATCGCATCAAAATAAATATTTAATAAATAATTTATAGGAAAAACAAAAAATAAAAACAAAACACACATTTTTCATTCTTCGAAGTGTAAATGCAACAATCACATAAAAATATAAAAACAATATATACATATATATATATATATATGTATATTTCCATAGTCTTGGATGTATACATACATACATATATTTATGCATATATATATCTATATATATAAATAAGAGCAAAGTTAATAATATAAAGTTAAAACTAAAATGTTAATAAAATTATTTAAAATTAAAAACTAAACATAAAAATGAAATTCATTTTTGTTATCATCACACACACTCTCAACCACCCACACACAAACACACGCACACACATACACATAAATAAAAACAATAAATTAAAAAATTGTAAAATTAATTTAAATGAAATGAAATAGAAAGATAATTTTAAAAAACTAAAATGCAAAACAAAAACATTAGTTTATTATTGTAATTATAATGAAAAAAAAAATTGATCAATTAAATTGTTTTTATTAATTTTGTTATTTCGTAAAAAAGAAAATACTAGAAAAAACTGCAAAAAAAAATAATAATGAATTGAAGTCAGTAATGTGAAGAAAAAACATTAAATTTAATATTAAGTATTATTATTAATATATTAATTTCAATTAAAAAAAAAACAAAATAAACATAAATAATTACAGAAAATAAATTATTAAATAACAAACAAAGAGAAGTAAAAAAAAACAAATAAACTCACAAGTAAATTTATAAAAATAGTAACTAATAATGCATTAAAATTATATGAAACATAAACATTTTGCGAATGAATTTAAGAATACAACAACATAAACAACAAAATAAATGATGAAAATTAACAATACATAATAAAAAACCAACAACAACCAAAACAAAAAAGTTATTTATGATGAAAATAATAAAACACAAAAAAATTAAAAAAAAAAACCAATGAAGTTTTATTTATACTTACGAGGTTACATACTTCAATCCCCCACCAGATATATATTTCGATTTCTTCTTCACGTGGCATTAGGATACAGCTACGGGTATTTGGACGACATTATAAACAATTGCTGGAATTTCTATGACTGATATCCTGTCAGCTAATTTTAAAAATACCATTTATTTTGCAACAACAAAGCAGTGAATGTTTTTTGTATTGTTGTAGTAATGCCACTACCTTGATAGTTCTGCCATGACTGAGTGAAGTCTTTTGCGACCATCGAGGTCACTTACGATCTCAAACCAGGAACTGTTTGATAAAATCGGCATGAAAAAAGTATGATTACGTCTTCTTCATCTTTACAGTCATTACTTCTACAACAATTACAATCAGCTGTTATACTTGAATCGCTACAAAATTTAAAAGTTCCTACTTTGTGCTTCATATCCAACATCGGCGGCCGTGACAATTTCACATTGTAATCATACTCAATTAAAATACATACATTCTACATTTGACGGCGGATTGCAGCGTATCAGTAACTTCGCGCTTCAGCTTCACATTCTGTTTCCGACTTTACGCTATATTCTAAGTCAGCATTTATACGATGAGACTAGTCTCATGAAACTCTCAAAAATTAAGGAAAGTGGAGAGAAACGATGGGGGATAGAAAATATCGCAGGCTTCAATTCATGAAACTTCTAAAGGGTATATCAAAAAGTTTCATGAGACTTGCTAGTCTCACCATCTAATTGCAAACTAACAGAAACCGATCCGTGAGATTTTTAGTCTACGTATGCTATAGACGTACATGAGGCATCATGCCACTCCATAGAACGGAATAACTACATATACTCTTCTTAAGCGGAGAATTCATAAATATTTTACGACCTAGCTCAAAATCACAAAGCTGTGTAACGTTTTGATTTTTTCCTTTCGGGCATATAAAAAAATTAGAAAATAATTATTAGGTATGTCTACACAAATAAATAAAAATCAAAATGTTATTATAATTACTGAGCAAAAAAAGAAATATATGTGCATTCTATAAGACCATATAAGGGCTGCGCCAAATAAAATTGTCCGTTACATTTCTGCCATACTCTACTATTAAAAGATTCAAATTCAAACATTTTTATTAAAAATATTGTGTGTCGATTATGTAATAAAAATGTATTCAAATTAATTCATATTCAGCCAGCCTCGCTACCCTCATTCTAGATAGGGATGGGCACCTGGTTATGATGTGTTCCATTGCCTTCTCCTCCTCGCAGCGGAATCGGCATTGGTCAGAGTTTGATAGGCCAATCTTGTGTATGTGGTAATTATGTACAAAGGTAATGCTCTGTGGTCGCACCACAAAGGAGCTTTAGGTCAAGCCTGTAGTGTTTTAGAACGAAAACGAAATAGTTGAAACAAAAATAGTTTTAAGTTTTTTTATTATCTAAATCTAGACTAATCTTAAGATTTATTTTTAATTTTGTCACAAAATAAAAATGTATAAAAAAGAATGTAATTTTTTTATATGCTGGAATTACAGCAAGTTTCGACTTAAATTGTTTTAAACACAGCTTCGATTTCGATGACTTTTTTGTAAGCCGGCAGAGAAAATCTTGGGATTTAAGAATATGAAATATTTTTATTACCTCTTATGGTTTACGTGCAGTGGTCACTCAAAGTTTTCGAACATGCGCCAAAGAGTAATTTTCAGAACTCATAACTTCCGTTGTATGAATGGTAATTTAACAATATGTAGCTCGTTGTAATACGGAGGGCTTTAAGAAATAAAAAAAAAAAATATTTTCAGGAACAAAATTTTTCAAGGACATAAAATACTTCAAAGATATGTGAATATCTCTGGAAGTTCCTTTTTCGTTTTAAATTTTATTATTTTGTAGGCTTAACAATGCAGGTTAAACACTGAAAACGACAGACTGGTTGCGTTATGGGTTAATATTTTATTTTAGCTCTTTCTCCTGAAACCTCAATAAACACGTATGAAAAATTCAAAAACGTCAGAACTTTTTAATAACTTCCCATTTTTCTTATGGTAAAACCATTATAAATATATCGTATCTATATAACTCGTGGACGCTGAAGTTAATGGGGATAACAGTTTTTCATTATATGGTGCTTGAGATATGTGCAATCAAATTAATAACACAGTCCAACAAATTAAGACATTTTGGCTGCAACAGAATAAGCCACCCTATAATCCTGAAAGGGCATGATGTATAGATAACGCTCGTATCTATAGTTTTCCCGGTAGTATACCGTTTTTTCAACTCCAAAACCGCATACCGCTTCTTTTTTTACCAAAATAAGAAAAAAATATACAATTTTTGAACGCTAGGAAATTCAAATTTATCAATCGCAATGCAAAACGTCTGAGAGAACAATGGCAACTCGTTGCGAGTATACTTTTGAAAGAAGTGGAAACATTGAAGGCGATTCTTATCGTCAAATGTAACTTGAAATGTCCATGCTCTGATTTCTATAAATACCTCACAGCAAAGCCGGAATCGCTTCGTCAAATTTCTTCCAAACACAAATTCAATACAGCTACAGAAGGAGATATGAAAATGGAGAACGAAGACGATAAAAATTATGAATAAATTGCTTTGCTTGATAATTCTCATTGAAAAAATTTCATACCGCGAAATATACAGTTTTTTTTCAAATCGATTTACAGTTTTTTAAAAGTTTTAGGTAGAAATATACAGTTTTTGGTCCGAATAAAAATACGAGCGTTATGTGTAGACCATTTTTGTAAAATAAACTTATACGTCTCAGTTTTTTTTTACAGTGGGTCAAAATTTCCATTTTTTGTCGAAAGGAGCTGAATACTATGTGCAACAAATCTTATAAATTGATGTCTGAGGAAAATCTTATTAGGGAAGTTTTATAGTAGAATTTTACGAGGATTGTTTCTGTAGATCATTTTAACCCATTAGCTTCTCTTTTTATGGGACAACTTGACCCCGTTTGTGATGAAAACCTGAAATTTCATTAGGGGTCACCAAGGACATAAAAGTCATATACGTGTATAACGGTTAATAAAAGGAAATGTGCTATTATGTGAATTCAGCATTATGATTGATAAAGATAATCATCAAGTTTAAAGGAGTGTCAGATACCGTTTTCTTGTTTTTTAGTCGAAATTAGCTGGAATTACCCATAAATATATATTTTTTTTATATAGGTTGGATTTTTCTGACTACGACACTGCCAGGTATGAGATAACATACGTATATGATTTCTTTTAAATCCTAATAGAGCATATGGACTCTTCCAGTGCCGTTCTCCAATCGATAGTTCTAATAAGTAACTCGTTTGAAAATTTTCAAGGCTAAAGAATACGCAAGTTTACAGTTACATTTATAGCAACCATTTAAGAGCATCGCTTTTACATTCGAATTTGAAGTTGCGTATTTTGCTGTTTAAATTTATGCGCTAAAATGTCATATCCTTTTTTGGTAATGCAAAACGCAGCCATCCATTCGAGGCCGAGAATGATTTTTGGTATTATGAGGTTGTCTCCGCCTCTTTCGCTTCGCGTCAAGTGCGAAAGAAAATTTGAAATGTCAGAAAAGTAGAGTTGACAGGTCCATTAAATGTTAAGGACTGGAAACGCTGAAGATCACATTTCATTGGTGGCTATTTTTTTGTGCAGTGTGGATGAGATACAAAATATAAGTATAATATATTCAATAAAAATAAAGCGCTAAAACTAATGAATAAATATAAAGATTTAGAAGTCCAAGATCAAGACGACCTCAATAGTTTAGTGGGTAGTGCACTAGACTTTCACCCGGGAGGTTGCGGATTCGATTTTCCTTTTGGCCTGGTGGTTAATTCCCGAAACCTTCTTAAATTCACTACCGATATGAACTAAACGAGAATTATAAACTTATACTCCGCTGTTCTGAACCGGCGTTAAACTGTAGGTCCAACCACGTGATATTATAAAAGTGCAGTTATGGCCTTAGTGCGTTCCCGGACAGCACCTAGATTTCGAGATTGATAATTGAGCCATTTCTATCAAATAATCTTGCCCAACGCTCTTTCGGTTAGATCTTTCCGCCAAAAATCTTAGTGCTGATGCTAACGTCAATACCAGAAACGAGCCACTGCCACTCCTTTGTGGCTTGATCTCGTGCCTTATTTCCTCTAGTTTCACAAATCTATAATAAATTTATGAATCAATACAAATTTAGATACCCATACCAAATGTCCAGTTACTCGATGTTCGGAAGATCAAATGAACATGAATCATATCTGATTAATCGCTTTTACATTCTTTATTTTGATATCTCTTCCACCTTTTCTCGTTCTGCAGTCAAAAATACACACACATCATCGATTTCTGTTTTAACTTTTACAATCGCCGAAAGCTATTGATTTGGTGGATTGGTAACTAATCTATTGTTCTTTTAAACAAGCCCAAATCTAAAAAATTTTTTATAAAATAGTTTTACAAATTAATTTTACGTTAACATTACCCAGAAAATATTAAATAAAATAAACACTAAGATCACTGATGAGGAATTGGAGCGGCCGTCTGATTTGCCCGTGTCTATATACACTATTGTTATTTTGACTACTTTGTTCATTAAGCCTGTTTATATATAACTTCAAATAAACACTTTTGTCACGTTTTTTATATTTTAATAATTATTTATTTACAATTCACACATTCCTCTCTATTCACAATGAAAAGAAGGAACCTATTGTATTATATCATGGAAATAATGGAACAAAATTGCAATAGTGCAAAGCGAATCGCATTTGAAAAGGCGGAAACTGTCCTTTGCCATTATCGATGCTCAACTTAATTTTGGAACCGACAGGTTCACTCCAAGGTTTGAGCCTTTATCACAAAAACCAATTGTTTGTCTACACATGAATTGCGGAAAAAACATGCATTCTTTTAAAAATAGTTGTAATGCGTTCTCAATATGGACGGGAAGTGGGGGTTAGGATATTTTGGTCAAAAGACCTTGTTGATACAGTAGGAAAGCAGTTGTTCAGATAGCAGTTGCTAGACTTACAATCGATAAAAATAAACAACGAAAAAGTTAAAAAATATTTGTTGAAACTGACAAGCACACCTCTGAGGTTTAGAATTATACATAAAGTATCTAAGCCCGCGAAGTAAAATCGGTTTCAAAGAAACGAATTTACGTGATGCATATCTAGAAAATATTGAATCTGCAGGATATTTCTTCTGTGAGGTCCTATTGTCACTCAAACTAGATGTGGGAACCTAAGCAAACATTTTTTTGACAAAAGAAAATTTAACCAAAATTAATCCATCTAGACTCATTAAGTTTGCAAAACCTTTGGGTAGATTTAAGACTATGGGCAAGTTTCGAGTCTGAGTTAGGAGAGTGCTGTTCTTCGGGACTGAGAAAAATAGGCTGTTAGGATTGACTTTAATATTAATACAATTCAAATACACTTTATTTTTTGCAAATTGAATCTATTTAAAAAAAAAAACAATCGAAATTATTTTTTGATGAATGATCAACATTCTTTTTAATTAAACATAATTGAACAAAAATGATGTCTTTATTCGTTGTTTTGTCTTAATAAAATTTACATTTTTTAACATTGTTTATTATATGTATATTTATATAGTCGTTTACAAGCCACTTTAATTTTCTGAATTTCTGGTCAATAATATAATATACAATAATACAAATAAATAATTTATAAAAGTAATAAAAGCAGAAAATATAATAATTAAGATATAAGGCAGATAATTATTTTATGATTGATTCAAATGCAAAGCAGAATTGAGCACTTGAAAGCAATACAATCAATTAAAATCAAGTTGAAGCTGCATGAAGAAGTGTTTTAACATTTGGTCAATTCTCATGCTGTCTTATTCGGGGTCGTAAAATTAAATTATTTTATTTATAAAAAAAATATTGTTGTTGTTGTCTTCCATATAAAAATTAAATCTGCGCCCAATATTTTTTTGTTGCATTGCAATCAACTGTTTATGATTTGTCGTCTTAAACAGATTTTGTTTGCATATTGAAAGATTTTTTTTTTTAATATATCCCAGAAATATAGGCGTTATAAGCATATTATTAAATCCGATTAATATTACAATATTATCGAGTGTTTGCATTTTTATGTTTATTAACTTCTGTTGTTATTTACTTTAATTTCTTTTTTGTTGTCGTCAACCGTTTGAAAGCTGAAATAGTATATGAAATATGACAGGGATTTCATACCTTAATATGACTTCAGAATATACGACACTATGTGAATTGGCCAATTATTATTTTTTAAAAATACAATTTAAATTTAAGATCTTAAAGGGGAACACGCTAAATTTTGTGTTTTTTCTTCTTTTCTTTAGATTTGCCAAAGCTAAAAATTTTTATAACTTTTTTAAGTTTACTTGGTTTACCATTTTCACTAGTTTTGCCATTATCTGTCGCAAGCAATTGGTCATTGTGGCAAATACTTGATGGAGGGATATTTGGGGTATTAGGGTTATTATTATTCAATATGGATGCTGGAGTTGGTGTTATGTTTGCTCTGTATTAAATAATTAAATAAATTAATAAATAAATAAATATATTGTTTGTAATGAAGAAAAAATACATTCTTTCGCTTACCTCTCATTTTTTGGTAACGCAGTTGTATTGACTGTTGTGTCGCACAATGAAATAGCTAATTTACTCCAAAAATCATACAGCGGCGTTGCATCCTGTTGATACTTAAGCGATGTGTACACTCTGAGAGTATCGGGTATATCCAATGCAGTATCATAGATCAACGGTATTATTTTTCGGTGATTTTTTCCTGTGTAGTAAACAAAATATATATTAAAAAATATTTATCGACATATTTAAATTAAATACTAACGTATTTGTTTCATTTGTGTCAGATTTATTAAAAATTTACTCTCGTTACTTTTAAGAAAATCTGCAGTTAAAATCACAATCACACGTCTGCATCGATCGATAATAAGCGATTCTGCCACATGCTCAAATGGTACACCAGCTTTTAAGTCACGACTTTTTATATAAAGCTGAAAATAAAATAGAATTTGAAATCAATTCATTTCATAGCAATTTATATATTTATTACCTTGAAATTGTATTGATCTTCAATTTTTTCTATAACCTCAATGGCGATCATATTATCTTGCTCAGCAAATAATAAAAATGCATCATATGTCTGTAATGGAAGTCCTTGTTGTGCCTGCACCGTATCGTCACAGGTGAGTATATTTTCCTCAGAGTCGAACTCATCCGTATTAGTGGCTTCTGGCATTACAACATTCAATGATGTATGCTGTTGTTTGGATTTTTCCCGTTCATGGAATATTTGTGCATCTTTGACTGTTTTTAGGAAACAAAAAAAAAAATATTAAAATTAGTAGACTTTAAATGAATAATGATGCCAGAAGAATAACAAAAAGTTCATAGAACTAGCAGATCAGATCAGACGATCGTTTCGGAACCCTCTACGTTAACTTTGGAAGAAATTTGCAAAAAAAATTTCCAAATCAAAAATTTATATAAAAAAAAAAAATTATTTAAATTAATTTGTACTTTATATTAAAAGAACAAGAAGTTGTAAGACATAGAAATTAGACCTGCTGGTTGGTTTAAATTGTCATTACTCAACTTCTCTGTACTTTAGTATAGATTATGGAGCATTTCTGATACGCCAAAGCCTTTTGTGTATGGCTGTGAATTATATTAGTGTGGTTTATGAGTAATGACAGTTCTCTAGTCGTAATGCTGGATTAAGCTACGTAGTTGTCTTAGGCAAAGAGACGGCCAGTTGCCCTCTCTTTAGCAATCTGATTACTCAAATCATTTAGATCTTATTATGTACTTTAATTGGTCTGATATATTAACTGACCTCAAGTCAGATAGGTAGTTGTAGAAGTATTGTTTTAGGGTAATTTCCTGCAATTAGCAGACTGCACAGAAGCAGAAGAAGTGAAAGATAGATTTCTCTTCCTCTTCACAGCATCTACTAAAGTCATTTGAGGGCTCAAAGTCTCACCCAGTGTAGGCGAAAAATTACGCTGTCGGTAAAATTTCAACTTTTGAAAAAATACAGCGGAAAGCCAAGACACGTAAATAAATATTGATCTAAAGTTGGTGAAATTTATTCTATACTAAGAATTCTGATTTTTTAAGATTTCTGGACGGTTTTTAAAATCAACTTTTTTTTTCGAGAAAAATACCTTTTTATTAAAATGCATTCATTAATTATTTTTCTAAGCTTCATAATCGTTTTAAATAATTATAGGCGAAAAATATTTTAGAATAAATGTGAGTTGTACGCATTTTATTCGAACAAAAATTAATTCCAAAGTAGCTCAGAAAACTTTGTTGGCACCACTGAATAAATTTTTGACAAATCAAAAAATGCTAGATGATTTGACATAGTATTGCGATACTTCGTTTTAAGTTTTACTGCGTATTTTGTAAAACTGTAAAATATTCAGAAAATAGTTCTTTCAAACATTTCGCGAAGAAAAAACAATGAAAAGCCAAGTTAATTTAAAATAAACTAGTTTTTATTTTGGACTCAGGCAGTTTTTATATAATTAAAAAAAAAAACTTCTGGACTGGATTTTGATAAAATTTCACATCACGAAATTTTTAAAAACATTTAAAACTGTCAAGTTTTAGCAGAAATATCAGTCAAGTGATGTGAATTCTAATTTTCGGTGCAGAGGAAAGGGGGCAACATCCATTAAAAACTCGCTATTGAAAAATTTTATGTCAGGGCTTTAGCAAATTAAGGTAGCGATTCGTACAATGAAGAAATTTCTGCTAAGCTAAAAATATCAAAAATTTTAGGAAGTGGACTTAGGCGCTTGCTTTTGATATGTATCGACTTATTATATGTATAGGTACCTACATCATCAGGTGTATACCAAAAGCACGAATCTGCCTTGTTCGACAGAAATTAAATAAAATAAATTATATAATCTAGAACTGGTTTACGCACAATTCTTCAGTCATCAGTTTTAGCTTTGTGAGATTATATAGTGTTTGGCACATTCATGATTTTGGCACACATTGTATTGAAAACAAAAATTAATGTGTACGAAAATCGTACAATGTCATCGCATAAAGTCAATTTAAAAAGATTAGACAGATAAAATATGTGAGGAAAAATAATTAAACAAAAGTTTGTTGATGTACACGCGTTGGTAATTAGCGAAAAATAACACGAGCGTGAATTATTCTCATATTAAAAACAAGGAATATATCCACATTTTTATATGTACCTATGCCAGTGATTCTCAAACCATGATTAATAATAGCCATTCACAGAGGAGCAGCGGTGCCGTGAAAAGCATCATGCATTCGGTAAAAATATGAAAACTAATGAAATTGGAAATATAAATTACCCATTCCAATTCCAAGGAATTGTAATTGAAGAGGAATTTAATTCCTAAAGTAATCATAACTACCCAGCTCTGGGTAATTTAATGTTGGTATATGGCGTGGTTGTCGTGGCATTGTTGTTAGTGTGCTAGACAGCTACGCAGGGTGCCCAGGTTCAATACTCGGCAAGGTCAAAAACGTGGTACTAATAATAAGCTTCTAAGAGTAAAAAAGATATTTACTTCGACGTTCGGATTCAGAATAAAATTGTAGGTCATTTCCATTTGTTTAAAAATATAGCTCACACAGAATAGATGAGAAAAAAGCTAGGTTTAGGACGTTCAAGAGCTGTTATCGGTACCACAAAAGGAGAAGATGTAGACATAATACATTAAATGCTTATAGATAAACTTTGTTTTCAGCATTCTTCATTTATTCACTTTATAAATTTTGAAGCATATTAATAAAAGAATAATTTGACGGATAGTTGCGATTTGTGCTGCATGTACGAACTGTATAAATAAAATCCATTAGATAGACAAAGTATTCTTATCTCATTAGGAGACATAAAAAGTGAAAAAAGTTGAACAAGAAAAAAAAAAATACAAATAAATACAATATAAAAAAAAAAAAACAGATAAACAAAGTAAATAAAGTCTCATAATAATATTTACAAAAAAAATAAAAATAAATAAACAGAGACAGCAGCAGAACAGATACTAACAATATTTCATTTGCATTATTTGTACACATTAAAAAAAATATATAATGAAGTAAGTGAAAGCCAGAGCTTTTTTCACCATACACTTGATGATCATAAATTAAAAATTCATGAGATAAAAAAGCACAAAATTTTTCATACATACTCAAGACATTTAAAAATAGCTTAGACTAAATTCACTCACCCACATTCTCATAAATATCATCAGATACATCCCAGCGATCGATCAAACCAAGATAATTCCTTAAATTTCCAATTGTCGCCGTTTTTGGGTGAGTTTCACACCATTTCTTTAGCACATTGATCATAGGATCTCTACTGCTATTAAAGTGAAAATCACTCAGCTGTGCCAATCGTGCAATACCACGCCAATCACGCTCATGGCCCTCTTCGGATCGTAGAATTTTTTCACGATTTAATAAATTTGATAATTGCTGTTGTGTTTTATGTCCAAGATACACAAGCGATATATCGTCGATTTGTATATTGTTATTATTTGATAATGCTGTATCCATAATATTTGAGATAGATCTTGAAATAATGAATGGACTTTGTCGCGGCACCATTGTATCTCACGTCCACGCTTTTTTTATTTTAACCACACACTCTCTGCTTGAAAATTTAACCCGATGTAATGTAGTAACTGCAATTAAAATAGAAACATGTTTTTAAAACTAAATTGATATTTTAAAAATGTTCAATGAAGTATATAAATATCAACAAAAAAGAAAAATAGTAAGCAACAAATCAAATTGATAACTAAAAAATATAGTTAGTTCAAATATATTTCTAGCGAATCAGTTTTTGAGTTATCTTTATCGAACTACCAGCCATTTTTATACTATTTCATTTACACTGTGCAAAGCGATTGGAAAATGCTCCATCCCAGCTAAGACAAAAAAAATCCTTTAATAGTTGTAAAATTGTCACAAAAATGATTTATTTATAGTTATCTGGCTGTCCTTGTATGTTATACACTCAAATGCTGTACATCTTTAATTTTTAATTCAAATTTCTCCAACCAGCTTAATATTTCTCAGTGGCTGGTTATGTATGGAGTTAATTCAAATTTAGTCTCGCAGACGACACCTTAAACGCTCTAATATGTATTTCTGAGAAATTTATTTAAGACATAGTGACTTAAAAATAGTTCACTGATCGCAAAGATCAAATTGAAGTTAATCAATTAATAGGTCCGTTCTGGTACTTTTTTGGTAAAGTATGGTAAACTGAGAGTAAACGAAAAATACTCTCTCTGATACACAAAAATGCACAAAAGTACGGGAACGCACAAAACCACTTTTCTTGCACGAAACAAAACGTCAAATTTTAACGATAGTTAAATTCAAAAAACAAAGTTTCTGTGATATTTAATAAAATAAAAATTGTTAAATCTTACAAGAAATTAAATAAATAATGAAAAAATTAAACATAAATTGTTCGCCTCTCTACTTTTGTAGAATCTTTTGGTTCACAATCACCATTTGCATTATTCAGAAATGGCAGAAGCTTCTACAGCGTCAGAAGTTGAACAGACAATTGCGTCATTAACTTGTGGAGAATGTAGTTAAAAATTAACTAATATACTATTAATTAATTTTCAAATGTCTTTTAAACATTTTCCATTTTAAATATCACTTATTTTTCTAAAAAATTTTTATTTATTTATTAATTTCAAATTTTTTATATATATTTTTACAAAAGCAAAACAGCTGATTGTTTGACACTTTTAATATTTTTACCCGAAGAAAAAGTTCGGGCTATTTCGTGCAAAAAGAAGAAGACAATTACTCTCTCATCTCTGTTCTCGTTTGCAAGTTTTTTTAGTACGGTAACGCTTTCTGGGCTGTTTTGGGCGAACGCGTTCACCCGCGTTGTAGTACGGGAACAGAGCTAATAAGAATTTACTCAAGATTTTACAATTGCACTTGCAATTTGTATTGACTAAACTTATACAATGGGTATTCAAACAACGATGTTAACTTGCGTCGACGTAAAAAAAACAAGTTTACGGCATTGAATTCCTTAAACACCCCTTTAACATAAACAGATCAACTCTAAAAAGACTTGTCATACTAAAATATTAAATTATGGCTTACAATTTCTTAGAGAAATCTAATATTTGTTTTCTCTTTGAGAGAAAATTCCTCCCCCATGAGTAAATCTTGCGGCTGCCCTGGATGGATGAAAAAAAACGTAATTTTTGATAAATTATAGTACAATTTTTTTTTTTTTACCTATTACATTTTTGTTATCTTTTATGCAATATATTTGCTATGATGGTGCAAAAATTTCTTTTGATGCGAAGTAGTGTTTTTAAGTTTAATTTTATAATGAAAAAAAAAACAACTTTTTCTATGTTTTGACTATCTCTTCTGATAGATTTCAGCCCGATGAATACAAAAATAACAAAAAAAAAAACAAAAAAAAAAAACAAATCGGAAAAAAAATTAAATTGTCTCGTTTTAATTATTTTATTTTTATTTTTTGTTTTATTTATTTATTTACAAACGAAACAAAATTATAACTGAAAAACCACTAGCAGAAAAGGTTATCGGACTATTTTTTAGAAACATACTTTATGTAATTTAGGGGAAATATAAGTTTTCCTCTGTTATCAACAAGCAACCACATTTTTTGAAAAAGTAAAAAAACTAGGTTTCGGTTTTAACTTTCACACCAGAAATGAGCTTCATCACTAAACACAGTTTTCGACAAAAAAGTGGATCAACTTCAAGCTGTACTAGGGCGAAATCAGCAAACAAACGGAGTTTATTATTGTCAAGTAGCTTTAGTTTATTAACCAGTTGGATTTTGTATGGATGTAGTCCAAGATTTTTGCGCAAAATTTTCCATGTGGTGGATGCACAGAGTCCAACTTGTTGTGAAAATCGACGAATAGACAAATTTGGATCTTCATTAACACTAGCACTTACAGCACCAATATTTTCTTCTGTACGTACAGTTCCTTGTTTGTCTTGTTATTGTTGTGGCATCGAGTAGAGAAAATGTTGTCTGAAAGCTATCGATAGTTCGACGAATAAGCTGCTCTCATGGATGATTATGTAAATCATAAATTTCACAACGTGCTCTCTAAGTTTGGCGGATAGAATACTAATTTTGAAAATAGATTTCAACAATTTGTAAATGTTGTTGCGGCGTCATCCTTTTCACGATGATTTGTCAATGCTAACTGAACAGAAATGTCAAAAGCAAATGCCATCTACCAGCTGTCAAATGACAGCTATCCCTCTAAAGTATAAAAAACACGCTTTACATCTTTCCATTAAAAAAAAAATCAAATCGGAATATATTTCTTTTATAGCACTTAGGAGTGAGATTGAAAAAATCTTAACACACGTTTTACCTAATAATTTTTTTTGGGTGTAAAATTTCTTTAAATTAAGTTATCTTTAAAAAATATGTCAGTTGTTATTTTTAATGACAAACATGTTGATTTATTGTGAGTTTGATCAAAATGAATGAAGAAAAAGAAGTACGTTTTAAAATTATTAAAAACTTTCAAAAAAAATCCAAATTGGTCCTACAAAAAATTGGCCAAAGAATTGAAGGTCAACCGTCAAACTGTTTCCAATGTTATTAAACAGTTTCAGGAGAATTTGACCATCGATAGGAAACCTGGTTCGGGAAGAAACAAGGACCACATGATATTGGGAAAGCCAAGAAAATAGAAAGCATATTGAAAAGATCTCCAAACACATCTGGTAGAAAAGCTGCCCGGTTAGCCCAGTGCTCTGACTATTTCGTGCGAAAAGTTAAAGCCAATGCAGGTTTGAAAACATACAAAGTCCAAAAAGTTCCAGACTGGAATGCTGCAAAAAATTTAGACGCCTAAAGTAGGGCTCGGAAATTAAAATCGAATTTCATACAAAAATATTCATGTTGTATAATGGACGACGAAACGTATGTACTGACAGATTTTACGCAGCTTCCGGGTCAAAATTTTTATGTTGCTGATGCTTGAGGAAATGTCGAAGAACAGTTTAGAATCCAAAAGCAGACAAAATTTCCTAAAAAATTTCTGGTATGGCAAGCTATATGCAGTTGCGGCAAAAGAAACAACTCATTTGTTACAGTGGGCTCTATAAATACCGAAATATATATCAAAGAATGTTTGAAAAAAAGACTTCTTCCTTTCATAAGAGAGCACAATGTGCCCACATATTTTTGGCCCGATTTGGCATCATGTCACTACGGCAAGATGGAGAGATATTGGGCTCTTGTCAAAAAAAAAACTTAAAGAGCAACAAAAAAGGTGTCCCAAAATATCGAAGATTTTAAAAGGAGATGGGCAAACTGTTCCAAAAAAGTCTCTGAAACAACTATCAAATCTCTAATGGAAGGCTTACCAAAAAAGGACCACGAGTTCATAAATACTGGTTAGAACTATAAAAGTTATATTTTTCTGTAATTTGTAAAATATTATCAATTGATTAAAAAAAAAAAATAAAACTCTAAGATCAACCGTTTAAAAATTATTGAATTTTATATTTGTTAAGATTTTTTTCGATCTCACTCCTTATATCATAGATTGAAACAAGCTTTTCTTTGTGGTGAAAAAAATAATCGGTATTGGGTGTCCAGCTCACATTTTACCCAACTGCAATCAGTATGCTACTGATTTTTGGGAAATTGATATTGAAAATATTCTAATTAAAATTTACAACTACTTTTCACCATTCGGACAGAGTGCTTAAAATTTTTTTGTGATTTTGTCAGTGTGGACATCAAACAGATTTTAAGTTGACCATTTTTCCAATAAATTGTCACATGAAAAGTGGGCCCAGTTTTTATTTAGTTACAAATATTCAACAAAATTCTGATGAGTTTTTGAAAATATACCAATATGTTTTTGCTATACCCCACATAATGTCAATGTGGAGAGAATTTTTAGCATGATGAATGCTTGACGAAAATTCAATTATTTATTTTTACATTCATTTGATGTACAAAATTTGTGTTTTATTAAATGTATTTTTCTGTATTCTTTTTTACTGTAAATGTTCTCTTTTTCCTTTAATTTAGTTGGGAACCCTAGTTTATATATATGTACCCTGCCGGCAGCTCAGCTAACTTTTGATGCTTTAATCTAACTATTATTATTATTTTTAATGGAGCCAACTGACTCTGCATGAATTTTCAACTAACTTAAAATTAGTTGCTTAAAAGTTAGCTAAAAGTTATCTAATTTATAGTTAGCTATAAACTTATTACGTGTAGCTATAAGTTAATTAGCTTATAGTACGCTTTATTAATTACAATTTATAATAAATATATCTTAAAATTTTTGAAATTCAATAAAAAATATTACATTATATAAAATTAGTTTATTTTGCTTGCACCTCTTACATTAATATTAATATTTAACCTTTTCTAATTTAGTTGCACACCTTAACCTCACTTAAGGGGTTATATACGTTTTTGTACGGGAAACTTAGGGCATATTTGTGATTTTTTTTTGGACTATTTGAAATAGTACATATTCTTACGAAAAAAAAGAGTGGTCGGGTATGAAAAAATATTGAAAATTGTAGAAGTTGTAGCTCTTGTCCTGATGTGCGTTTTTACTGCAGAGTCTGGCGGTGACCACGATTGAATGCCAACAACTCAACTGTAATCAAAAAGATAAAAAATTTACAGTCGTGTACTACAGCGCCGAGTACTTGAACGAAAAATTTTGAAAAAAAAACCTTTTTTTATACGGAAACCATGATGCAAAAAAAAAGAGTCGATTTATTGAGTCTCAAAAATTTATTTAAAAAAATTATTAGTTAACACAAATACTGCACATGAAAAAATGATCGTTCAAGTACTCCGTATTGTAACTAGGAAAAAAATTAGATGAATTGGTCAAGTAGTTTTTGAGATATCACAGTCACAGCAAAGGCATTTTTCAAAAAATATCATTCGGAGAAAATCACGTTTAAAGTCGGGCGAGATGCCTATCGCAAGGCATAAATATGAAATTTTGAATATAAACTCTTGAAAGTATGTTTGTTCGAAATAAGTCATAAATTTTTTTTCGATTTTCTGACTCATGAAAACGTATATAACCAATTAACTGATTTTGATTTCACAATGCACAAAAGGGAAAAAATCAAACAGTTAAATGCTTTTTAAAGAGAGATGAGAAAATATGTCAAAAATATGTCAAAAATAACAAATTCACTGCACAGAATATGCACTCTTTAATTTTGGGAAAGTTCTGCATTACATTGTAGTTAGCTTATAGTCAGGCCATAAAAGTTAACTAGAAGTGTGCTATTTTCGTAGTCGACTACTGAATTGCTTATAGGGTATGTATAAGAAATTATAAATATAAACTATTTTGCAGTTACACTGATTGCTATGGCCAGAATACATATTATAAAATATAATTTATGCAATATGTTATCAATTTCAGGCTCTTTTTAGGAAATACAGTATTAAATGCCATTATTATTACTACACAAATTAAAATCAGTGATGAACACACTAATACTACCATACTTTGTGTATGGTGTAGTGCGAGTAGCTACCCTGCCGGCAGCTCAGCCAAGTTTTGATGCACTTTAATCTAACTATTTCGTTACTAGAGGTGGTTGATATTTGGATTATTTTTAATGGAGACAACTGACAATTTTAACATAGCGATGTCCTAGGCAGTAGTCAATTGTCCGACTCTGCATGACTTTTCAACTGATTTAAAATTAATTGCCTAGAAGTTAGCTAAAAGTTATCTAATTTATAGTTAGCTATAAACTTATTATGTGTAGCTATAAGTTAATTAGCTTATATTACACTTTATTGTAAAAAAGATTGTATAAAAAGATTGCATTATGTATATGAAATTAGATTATTTTGCCTGCACCTCGAACATCAATTTTAATATTTAAACTTTTCTATTATAGTTTCACCACACTTAACAGCGCGCACGAGATTGAGCTCTGACTTTGATTTCACAATGCACAAAAGGAAAGAAATCAAACAACAGTTAAATGCTCTTTGAACAGAGATGAGAAAATACCATATGACAATGCACAGAATATGCATGCATTGATTTTGGGGAAGTTTTGCATTACATTGTAGTTAGCTTATAGTTAGGCCATAAAAGTTAACTATAAGTGTGCTATTTTCGTAGTCGACTACCGAATTGCTTATAGGGTAGTTGTCACACTATCGCTAGCGATGTATCCATCAGCTACTTTTCTGACCAACAGGTAACGCAAGAACGGGCCACTTCAATCAAGTTAATGCATATACTGCTGTTGCTACTCGTTTCTCCTCATGATTACTAGCTTACAAAATGAAGACGATAGAATTGCTTTTATAATATTGAGAGGAACTGAGCAAATTTGCACCAACAAAACGTTCGGTGCTATATACATTTGCAAAAAAACAAACACGCGCCCCGTTATTCACGACGAAAAAAAAAAACAATAATGATAAGTTTGTTGTACAGTTGAAACTATAAGACCGCGTGTGCAGTGTGAAAGTAAAAAGTTAAAACATAATAATAAAAATAATATAAGTTAATAATAATAATACTACAAAAAGATAACAATATATAAAGCATTTAAAAAAAAATGTAGATTAACGTGAGTTAACATTATCTTATTTCAGAATACATTCCGTTCAGAGACGACAGTTCAGACACGGCTGAAGAACAACTTCGCAAGGCCATCCATTTTTAAAGAAAGTACAACAAAATCGTAATTCTTAAAACCATTTTCGTATTTTGAATTATTGAATTAATTTTTTTATCACTTTTTTTTGGTTGCTTGTATGTTTATTTACTTTAAGAATTGAAGTGAAATTTTTGTTTTGATTAAAGACTGAATACAAAGCTATATTAAATATTACTCTACATTTCATGGGTCCACTAGCTCTAGTAAAGTAGGTAATCAGCTAATAGTAGTGAAGTAGTTGGTCCTACAGTACTAGCAAAGTGATTAGTCTGCCAGTACTAACGAGGATGTTGATTTGTAGGCACTAGCGAAATAGTTAGTCTGGCAGCACTAACGAAGTGGCTGGTCTTATTGCACTAGCGAAGTGGCTGGCGAATGGTGGCAATTAACCCCGTCCTATAACATATACACGCTAAATTCGTCAGTTGAGAGCGAAAAAAGCAGATTGAAGCAGCATTAGCGGTGGTTACCTTGGGGCTAGTGAAATCGCTAGTTCGGAATTAGTTTTATATACTGCAGGGTTTCACTTAGAGAAAAGTGATATAAGCTCCCTTTCACATTAAACAATTCTTCCTAACAATTTTTGTTGTTATTCTCTTTTGTATTTGCATTCGCTTTCAGATTGGTCAAGAATTCTTGAAGGCAACTTTATTTCTGTTTTAGTTTGTATGACATTTCGAATGCGACAATTTTAATATTTCAATTTGAAGCATTTTTTATTGAGGTATTTTATTCATAATATAAATAAAAAAAAGGTTCGAGCCAATTTTTTTTTTAATTATCGATGCACAGCTACGTTGAATTAATTAGGGATACTATTGGCAAACAAACTTCGTGATATATATTTTTTTAAATAATTTACTTTCAGTATTAAAGAATACAAATTTTTAATAAGTTGTGGTACAAATCTAGACATATAACGAAAATAACCACACACTAATATTTTTTATTTTACCAAACTTGATCGAATTGCATTCCCAAGCAAACCAAATATACACATATCTTGAAGTTTTTTTTTTACCGATATGTTGCCATAATTAGTTCAACGTAGCTAGATGTAAATGAGTATTTTAAATTAATTAATTTAATGTTACATACGAGTATAAACATCAATATTCAATATTCAATTTTAATTTTAATTGAAAGTTATAATTTTTGCATTCGGCACCAACATGCACAGCCAAGCGCAAATGTTTAGAATGACACCAAAAAGAGAAAAATAGTAAGAAGTAGAACGCCAAAAATCAGAAAAGGGCAAAAGAAATGTATAACAATTGTCGGTACAAGCAAGTCTGTACTCTCCCATCACTTCTTCCTCCTTTCGGCAACAAGCACAAAAAATTGTATGCAACAATTGTCTAATGTGAAAGGGGACTATACATTTTGTATAAATTTCAGTCGATGATGAGACTTTATGCGAACAGGTTGTTCTTGCGCTATTTGTTTTTGTACTAAAATAAAATGATTTACTACCAACGCGCGCTGACACGCGTCAGCCTATCTTATCTGGAAATATAAATTTCTCTTTGATTGATAACATTTCGATAAGGTTTCGGTTTGAAATTTCTACTTACGCTGATTTAAATACATGAATAAATGTGTAATACAGTTTTTAAAAGAACGTAACGTTTTAAGTTTTCTAAGAGATAACCGATTACAATCTATTAACCTAATTGCTGCATCTATATCAAACGGTAGTACGACGGATGTGGCTGAACCCAGTGGTGATGCACATTTTCTAAAGTGTATCTTCATCTTATACGCCAGATTATAACACCATTATTTTTACAGTGTGTCACCTTAATCGATGACAAAAACCAAGTTTAATGAAAATTAAGGCTAGGGAAGACTAAAGGGTATTGCCGATGCCCGGGGCATTAAGAGTTATTATTAAAGTATATGTATAAAAAACAAATTAACCTCATGAATTTCTCAAAATAACTTTATTTTTTCATTATTATTGAACCGTTGATAGATGGCGCTAGCTCGAGAGAACTTTAGATAAACATTTAAATCACAAATCGTCTTGAGTTGCAAAAGTGTGAAACAAAAAGTGATTCGTCATCATAAAAATTTTTTATTGATGAATTTTTAAAATTTACATTTCAACACTCTCAACGTCAATTTTTTGATTTTAGTTATCAAACAAAAAAACAAAAAAATGTTTTCGACTAAATTCTTAGTTTCTACATATATAGATACTTTAATATTTTATATGTAAAGAAAAAAACAAGATATTTGAAATTCGGTTTAGTCATTAAATTTTTACCATGACATATCATATTGCCCTATATCTATCCACTACTAAGAGCCAAAGAATCAAAAAACAGGAATCAGAGAACGAAAACAAACAACAACAAATTGTTCCTTTTTGTTTTATTCTTGTTTGTGCTTTTAATGATACACGAAAAATTAACTATTCGTTTGGTATCGAGTAAGGTGCATTGTATTGTATTGTATTATTATAGAGGTTTCTGTCGTTTTACCGCGACCTATAAGATCTATTGTACGTCCCTCTTTCTATCTAGTCTAAAGAGTAAGGTGCATACAATATTTTTTTATGAATACTTTTATTACTTATTACAGTTATTATTATTTATCAGAGCTGTAAAAGAATGCAATCAAATGATTAATAATTTTTGATTGCATTTATTGAATAACATATTTGACTCCAGAATAAAAAATGCAGTTGGAAGTCTTTTTTGGAAAAGTCTTTGTTAGAGTCAAGGTAATCCAATTTTGGAGTCAATTGGGATTTTGAAGTCAATTGGAGTCAGTTGAAGTCATTTGGAAAATTGGTTTTTAAATCATTTTAAATAAGAGAAAAATATTTTTGGAACTATTTTTTTTTATTTTAAAATTATTTTTATATATTGTTCATAAAAATTTATTGCGTTATTGTCTGGTCTTCCAAAAGCGTTGTACCATATGTATGTAGTTAGAAATTAGTTCATAAATCATAGTATTTTCGTCATTAAAAAACGAAGTTATCACAATTTGAGTAACCTTGAGTATTTATATATTAGGGTTGTTGCGAATAATAAAAATTGCAATTTGTTTAGACAATTGGTTTTGATAAAATGAACGAATGATCGCGATTTAACCAAAGAAATGGTTTTTATATGAGGGTTATCACTGTCAGTGTGATAAAAAAATGGTTGGTAGGAAGTATGAATAAATCGTCGACTTTTCGATATTTGTTAGGGAAAACATATGAAAGTACCCTATAAGAATTCAAAAGTAAATCAAATTCTGTAAATTTTGAGCCATACTTGATCTGAATTAGTGAAGTGGTTCTTTCGCAATACCCATTCAAACTTTGAAAATACTGATTTTGAGTGTGATAAAAAAATGGTTGGTAGGAAGTATGAATAAATCGTCGATTTTTCGGAATATGTTAGGGAAAACATATGAAAGTACCCTGTAAGAATTCAAAAGTAAATCAAATTCCGTAAATTTTGAGCCATACTTGATCTAAATTAGTGATGTGGTTTTTTAGCAATACCCATTCAAACTTTGAAAATATTGATTTTTTCAACTTTTGAATTTAAATTTTTCTGATATTAACAAAATAAGATTGCCTTCCTGTACTCATTGTGAAGTTTTTGAATTTTGTTAACAATACTTTTGTAGCTGATGATGGGAATGGTTGGTTACTAGCATTGACGCAATAGATTTGAAGATTGCATTAAAATCTAATATAATTCATACTCGCCACCAAAAAGACTTTTTCGTCATACTGGCAGTAGTTACCGTCAATTAAAAACCGTTTCTTTAGTTAAATCGTGATCACCGGATCATTCTGCAAAGGTTATGGTCATAGTCAATAATTTTTTTTTCGAAAAATGCTACACCCTAATATATGTATATTTATTGCCCTACATTGCTTGCTCCGTTAGATTTCCTGTTTCAGCTGCATACTTTACGTTTCACATTCTGTTTCAGGTGAGCCTACATTTTGATTAGTTTTAATAAACTGCTATTAGCCATCAGTTGTTTCTATTGGCATTACAACCAATATATAAATTTCATAGAAAGGAATTTAGAAATATATTGAGCTGCAATTTTAACCAAACTTAAAGAATGCAGATAAAGGTATCAAGTATTTAATGACGAGTGATTAAAGTCGACTGTGAAAGCTTTTTTGAAACCTCCAAAACTTAAATTGAGATTATTTCCATGATAAGCTCTGAACATACCATGTCTCAATAATTTTTTCGAACTCATAGAATAAAGTGTGCTAATATATTATAAAAAAAAAACTAGACTTGTAAATTTTTAAATAAAAATTCCAAATAAGAGTGATTACATAGTTATGAAATGGACTATATCTACCTTGGTGATTTTATTTAAATTACGGTGTCGGAACATCAAGTAGGCAGCCTTATACGTTGAAAATACTAAATCTAAAAGAAGACGAACTAAGATGGATATATACCATTACTACTCTATAATAATCCCGCATTACAAACGCAGTCTCTAACAAATTTGCATAATTTTTGAGCTATTTTTGTCTAACTATAACTAAAAGTTCTTTTATAGGAGTGTATACTATTTCATAGGTATTCGTTTACATTTCTTTACGTTTCGGCAGTTATTGTCGTGTACATGTAAAAAAAACGGTAGGAAATTTGCACGCGTGTCTATGAGATGGCTAACACTGTTCTATAATATAGAACATTATATAGAATCTATACGATCATCACAACTACCACACAAACAACACCTTTTTAATAGCAACACAAAGCATTAAAATAATATACAGATAATTATCATCTGTTTTAACTTTCCTTTTGTTAGTTACTTCAACTATATGGGGACCATTTTTCATAACAAAATATTTTCTTTTTTGTTTCGTTGTGAATATTTTTGTGTTATCAACTTACGTTTTTTTTTTGTTATTGTTTCGCTTTTGTATTTTGTAATTATTGCAAATTATTATTAGCCATCAAGTTAAGATTATAAGGGAGCAGCTAGAGCGCTATGATAATCACGGGTTGGTGTGACGCAGTCTCTGTCGTCGTTGAATGTTAAATTGCGTCGCCGTTTCTGGAAAAAGCTCTCCTGAGCCCCGCTGCCGTCTACAGTCCTCAAGTTCCCGTGTGCTAACTACTAATATGTAAAGCAAAAAAAAATATATTATTTAATGTATAATTATATATATGTATATATTTACCTAAACTCATAAAATGCTGAAAAACAACAAAAACTAAACACCAAAAACCTTCACCTGTCGCTGCTTCAGCGTATGTGTGACGCTAGCGTTCGTTTATTGTATGTTGTTAAATTTTTGCTTTCTAAAAATTCATATTTCTTTCCACTTTTTTTTATATTTTGGTTGCACACATTTTCAATGCTACATATAGTATAAAATGTTGATAAAAGTCTTCAATTTGCAAACTGCAATAGTTCATCACACTTTATTTTTATTTTATTTTAGTTTCTGGCACAATTTGCTTGTCCCAATTAAGCCACAATCAATAACATGTTAATTAATCAAATTTAAAAATTTTTTCCAAACACGTACAAAGCATAGAGAAAGAAAAAATATACAAAATGCCGCGCGTTCAAAAAATAAAAATTATTGCACATCCGACGAATGAATAAAGGAAGTATATGACTGAAACTCACTAAATTGACAATCTGTCAAAACAAAAAATTAGCAACAAGTGGGAATAAGACTCCCAAGCCGTTCTAATTCAGCGGCTGTGTGCAACCGATAACATCCACTTCTACACTTCGCCGCCGTTAGCAGTATTGTCAAGGTGGCTGTGATCAGTGCAGTCTTTGTCACTTCAATTGAAGTATTTTACTTCACTTTCAAGCCTGACACTTCGTCACTTCCTCTTTCAAACAAACACTTCGGTTTTCCAGTTTCAATGAAAAACTAAAATCGATAAAAAAAAAAATCTAAGTATGCTCATCTCCATATAAAAAGTAAAAAGATTCCATTTAGCATACATCCTTTAGTACAATTTGAGACCTTTCGTGTTTATTTAAATACCTATGTAGCAACACTAATGACGAACTGTTATACAATTTATTAGAATTTGGTTGAACATGAAGAGGTAGATGATTTAGAAGGCGAGTGGAGGATTTCATTTATAAATGATTTTATGCAAAAAGGCGGCAGTTTCGAAGAATTCTGCCATTTTGTTTTTGGCGTGAAAACATTTTCTCCCGTGCTCGGTCAAATTGGTTACATTCAGCTCGTTGCACGTTGCAGAGTTGTTTTTTGTCAAAATATACTCGTTTGTTTATCATTATTTTATATGTAATGATACTGTTTTGTAAAATAACTCACTGCCACTCTGAATACTTGGCGTGGTCGGTGTACAATACACCGATGCCAATTCATGAGATCAAACCAGTGTTATGTTTTAAAATTATTCGTCTTTTTGGATCAAAATAGTGCACTTTGGATGGAAAATGCAAGATAATGGATTGAAAACATCTTTAATAGTAACAATTAAAACTATTGCTTGCTTTACGGGTTTGAAATAAAGATATAAATAAATCCCCAATCATGGCAGAAGAATTAAGAAGGTAGATGCTTTTTGACAAGTAAAAGGAACTTTGACAATTGGGAAAACATTTGTTTTGATATTATTTTTCTTTTTGCAACAGAGTCATGTTTTCACAGTTCAATTTTTAAGTGAGAATTTATAAGAAAATAATTTGCATAGTATTGCATGTCCATAGGGAGAATTACTTGCTGCTTTTATATTATTTTTTTTGCTCTTAACATGTTTAAAGTATTTGCTAATAAAGAAAACAAATTTAAATAACATTATTTATCCTTTTTTTTATTATAAATAAAACTTAAAACTTAGTACTAAGTAATAAAAGTAGTATTAATAATCTACTACTAACTCACTCTTTTGTTCCCATTTCAAAAAATGAATCTCTAAAATGTTCCTTTTACTTGCCTAAAATTGGAAATGGCTATTTATTGAAAAAATGCATCTACCTCTAAATACTTCTACCATGTCTCCAATTACAGTGGAGAAAGGACGCGAGGCGAGTTTCGAATTCGATTTCGGAAACGAGAGCACTCGCCACTATTTTCGTTGTTCAATTTACAAGCCTCATTTACAATGGAGAGAGAACGCGAGGCGATGTTAGAAAGCGTCTCGTCAACAATTTTTCATTCAATTACGTTTAGAAGACGCAACTATTGCCCAACAGAGGAGAGCGTGTCTTCTGAACGCATAGTTGTGTGTTTTTGCTTAGGCTGTGGTTATATTGCGAGTATGCTCAGCGAACACCATGAAATTGTTGTTGCACCGAACACAAATAGAGAGTCTTCACTCACTCTCACAACGAACACGATATGCTCGGTGTCAAGGCGGATTTAACATGGTGGTAGCAGCATTACAACAAGTACAACGTAACAATAACAACACGCTACTTTGTTGTTGATAAAAATCGTAATTGTCAAAAGCAAAAAAACAAATGTATGGAAAACAAAAAAAAAAAAAAAAAAACAAAGATTTTGACAGTTAAGATTATCTTCATATAAAAAAAAATTAGAGAAGAAGAAGACAGAGCTGACGGTGCTATCACCTGTTATAATTTCGTCATGCTCGGTGTATTGTACACCGAACACGCGAGTATTCAGGGTGGCAATGAGTTATTTTACAAAAAAGTATCATTACATATAAAATAGTATTAAACAGACGAGTATATTTTGACAAAAAACAACTCTGCAACGAGCTGAACGTAACCACCTTAACCGAGCAAGGGAGAAAATGTTTTGTGTTCGTCGTACACCGAGCACCAATATAATCAGGCGCTTAGCACAACTGTTGGCATTTAGATGCCATTTTTGCGATCATATTATTTTTCCGCTCTTTCAAGCCAACATATTGTTTCCCAAAAATTGAACAGACGATGCATCATGTCGTTCAGAAGACACAACAGTTTAAAAACAACTGTTGGCAATTTACAAACAAAAGATTAACATTTTGTGTATCTTCTGAACGCAAACAATGTGTGCATGTGTGCATCTAGCGGTGAGTTTCGAAAATTTGGAAAAAGACGCGAGCGAGAAGCGAGGTTGAAATAAGTAGATGCTACATGTTTTAATTTATTTCAACAGTGATAGTTCATTTGGAAACTCTACTTGTATCAACATCGTTCCTCGCTCGCTTTTTTTCAAAATTTTCGAAATTCACTGGAGAGGCGAGAGCTCGCCTCCTTCATTGTAGATTCACACATTGAATGAAAAATTGATGACGAGACGCTTTTGAACATCGCCTCGCTTCCTCACTCCATTGTAAATGGGGCTTAAAAAAGTACTAAAAGTCGACGAAGAGAGTGATCGCTTCCTCACTCCATTGTAAATGGGACTTAAAAAAGTACAGAAAAAGTACTAAAAGTCAACAAAGAGAGTGATTGGCGATAAAAAAATGGTCTTAACATAACAAACTTTTAAATATATGAAAGAAAATATCGCTGTGTAAGCACACTACATTGTAATCAAACTCAATAACAATATTAAAATACTTTTGATTGGTTTAATCGCTTCAGCTTCACATTCCGTTCCCCACTTAATGATCGGTAGTAGGGGTGGGTTTCATAAAGAATTTGTGTGTGCTGATACAACGAAGCCGGCATAATTTTCGGTATCAGCCATGATATAATAGCTCAATATGTTGAATATACTAACCTTTGCGCTATTGGATGCTGTTTCTTGATACTGGGTTATTGCATTACAATGTTGCTTATAAGTTGCTGTTCAGACGGGAGCAAGCATGAAAAGCCTGAGCAGGCGTGTCGTGTTCACATGAGTGCAACCATGACGGACTTTTTCTAACCAAAAAGGAACGGTGGAATTGGAATTTTGTCACTTTTTCTTGTGCTCATCAAGATAGGTTCTTTTGTTCGCAAAAAATGCAAAAGAAATATCAATTATGTGCCTTAAATATATACTAAAAATTAAATAAAAAATAAAAGCAACAATCTCTTAAGAAATTAAAATAAGTTTATAAAAAAATAGCAAGAAAATGAAGACTGTGTGTGCCGTAGATGCGCATTGTTTGTTCGCGTTCATGTTGCCTATTCAACTTCAAAAAAATTATGAGGGAAAGTGGCAAAATCGGAACAATATGAACATGGAACATTCATCAATGCTCGCGATTTTTATTTTATTTTTGGATTTTCGGTGCAACTCTGCTATATCTTTCACTCTACCTATTTCTTCTACCTTTCTCTTTCAGACATGGTTCATGCCTGCACTCGTCTGAACAGCCACTAAGGCTGTAGTTATGTTGGTCCTGGCTGTTCGGCCATCACATGACATTTTACTCTCGTGCTCGGTGTAGGTGGTTACATTAGGCGTAAAGTAGAGTAGAGCATGAGCACTCTGAGCACACTCCAAGCACGCTCTGATTTAATTTTAAAACGCATAGAGCACGAACTGTCAGATAACAGCTATTTATAATTAAGTTTATTTTTCAACAAAGTTTTTTTCAACTGTTTTGATTTTTTTTTGTGCAAAATGGATAAACTAATTATTCTGAGCCCTTGTTCGCTTCCTTGTTCAATTTTTTTTGAGCACTTAGAGCACGCTCTGAGCGCAGTCTGATCACAAAAAGAAACACAATTTCGTATGCTCTGAGTGCTCAGAGTTAAAAAGAAACACGATTACATTTTTTGGCAACTCTGCTCAGAGCTAATAAATAAAAACGCTTATTGAATTCTTTGCAGAGTTGCTTTTGATTGAAATATTATTTGATACTATTTTGTATGAAATAACTCATAGCCACCCTGAATGTTCGATGTCATATCGTGTTCGGTGAGAGAGTGAGTCAAGATTCTTACTTTGTGTTCGGTACAACAACAATTCCATGGTGTTCGCCATTTGAAAAAAACAATAACATCGAACAACCACAACAACTGCCAAAAAGCGTTGAAAGTAGAAAGCAGCTCTACTTGCAGTGTTTCAGCTGCGTTGATCGTATTTACGATCTAAAGCCTGAGGCCAAATTGTGTTTTACTACGAATGAATGCATACGATTTTACTTTAAACGTCAAAGCAAAGTTGCTGCAAAGCTTAATTGCGTTACCCACCACTAATCAGTAGTGCGAATCTGTAATACGCGAATCCATTAACGCAATGCGTTGTTACACAATTTTTCTGAAACTGATAGCATTTGCATTCGTTCACTGGCTCAACTAATTGTTATTTCCTACGCAACCCATAAAAAATGTAAGCAAACTAATTATATTTTTCATGCGTAAATCAGATTAGCACCGACTTTGTCGGCCCGCGGCGATTTTAAAATTAATCAGGAAATTCAAACTTTATTTCAAATCGTAAATTATTAAATCCATATAGTCAAGTTTTTTTGCAAAATAATTTTTTATAGAAAATAGTGCCAGTCAACTAATTATCAAAGCCGGCTTTAATATTTTTTGTAGAGGCGCTATTACTTCGGCGCAGGTCTTTGTAAATAAAATGGTCGCAAGCATGGTGAAATAATATATAAGATGCATGCCATGGTGAAATCAATCATAAGGTGACAGCAATTACACCTTGGCAAAAACAACATATCCTTGTTGTTGCGTCAGATACCATAAAATGCCAAAATCAGCCGTACAACAATATAATAACCATGGTAGAAGTATTTAGAGGTAGATGCATTTTTTCAAAAAGTAGCCATTTTGAATTTTAGACAAGTAAGAGGAACATTTTAGAGATGCATTTTTTGAAATGGGTAAAAAAGAGTGAGTTAGTAGTAGATTATTAATACTACTTTTTTACTTAGTACTAAATTCTAAATTTTATTTATAATAAATAATGTTATTAAAATTAGTTTTCTTTATTAGGAAATACCTTGAACATATTAAGAGTTAAAAAATAATATAAAAAACAGGAACTAATTCTCCCTATGTTCATGCAATACTATGTAAATTATTTTCTTATAAATTCTCGCTTAAAAATTTAACTATGAAAATACAACTCTGTTGCAAAAAGAAGAATAGTATCAAAACAAATGTTTTCCTAATTGTCAAAGTTCCTCTTACTTGTCAAAATGCATCTACCTTCTTAATTCTTCTGCCATGATAATAGCACATATTTGTTGTTGCAGCCATAATGGCGGCAAGAAAAATGAGTTGCTGGCAACTTCACTTGGCATAAATTCACCTTGGTGCATGCAAGGTGATTTTATGTAAGGTAGAGTCAGTGCTATCACTTTGAAAATTTTAAGGGGGAAATTTTTCCTTTCGAGCAGAGGATTTTGCTTTACAGGGATGAATTTTTATTACTTATATAATTGCTAACAGTTCCAATAATGTATAGAAATTTATTTAGAAAAAAAATACGATTTTTAATTTTATTATTCGGTATACTGAAGTTACGAAAAATTATCAAATTCATATATTGTAAAAACCAAATATTTCTTCTCTGGAAACAAACGATGCAACGTTAAGTATTAATATTAGTAAATAGTAATAAAAAAACAAACTTGTCTTCCTTCTTCTCAAAATCGGGTATAAAAATAGGATGTTATTGTAGTATTTTTTAACCAGCTTAAGGGGGAATATACACCTAGAATGGTCAAAAAATCGATTTTTTTAATTTTTCTTGAAGCTTGAGGTCTTAAGAATGGTAAAAGTTTCAAGAAAAAACTCGAAGAAATAAGGGCTGCTTGTCACTACCGAGCAGCCGAGAAGAAAAAGTCATTGCTCAACTTTAAAACAGGCTTTTTTCGAAACCATGTTTTTCAAATCTTTACAATCACTGGACGGATTGTCTTTGTCGTAGGATTTTTTTAGTGACTTGTTTTTGTGGCATCTCCTTACCAACCAATACTAGATTCGATTGAGAACAAATTCTGCACTTCTATGTGGAAAACTTAAAATTGGCTCAATAAATTTTTCCAGATTTGAAAATTTGATTTTTCTTTTAAAGCATTCTTTAAATGAAAAATTTCTCACCAAAATTCTTCCAGTTCCAAATCTAAAAAATATATAAATTCATTATTAATTTATTGGCATTTATTAAAAATGCAAGCTTACTTTTATGCGGTTTTTCTGCTATTTCAATTGTCAGAAATTACAAACGTCAACTTAAAGCCAAGCAAAAACTTCTAGAAATGGAACAAGAAGTTTTGAATTTTGACAGTAACCCAGCAACTAATAAAACAGAGCTAGTCATAGTAGCAAATATTTTACAAACAGAAACGAAAATAACCTAACAGAAAACATTTAGTTTCTTTTCTTTCTTTATGGCGCCATTTTTTTCGTGGTGTGGAACGCTGGTTGTCGAAAGTTTGATTGTTTGGTAACTTTTTTTTTTCGCCTGTCATGATGGCAGCAACAACAAAGACGTTTTGTCATTCCCTTGTTGTACTATTGCTTTCGTCAGCTGATTTTGACATTCAGAGTGCAACAACAAAGTCCTGTTGTTGTTGCCGTGGTAAATTTGGTGTACTGCTGTTATCACCTTCTACATAAATTCACCTTTGGTGCGTGGCGAATTGGCTGTAAAAATCATTGTTTACTTTTTTATGCTTGTTTACTTTTCCATTTCTGCAGACGTACTGATTTGATTAGTACATGTCCTGATTTTTTTTTTAAATACTGATTTTTTGAAATCTCGAAATTAGTACTAAAATGTACTGATTTTTGTATTTTGTACTGATTTTGTACTGACTTTTTCAAATTCTTAACCTTAATGGTCTTAAAATCGTTTTTGTAGACAGTCTCACCCTGTTTGTTTCTTTTTCTGATTGTTCACAAAATAAAATGCATACGCGTTGCTGCTATCGAGAGTGGAAAAGCAATATTTGGTTGATGAAAATTGGACTAACGTAAGTTTTTAAATGATCGAAAGGAATTTCTTATTAATTGAATTTGATTATTGTCCTCAGCTCTCACAATTCTCTAAATATGGAAACTGATACGTAATCAACATTGTCTACTGACAAGGAAAAAATGTGAAATGAAAACACAAAATCGGAGAAAAAGTTTCAGAACGTTTATATCACTCTATTACTTTGAAGTTACTTGGTAATAAAAGCATAAAAAGTGTACTGATTTTCACTTCTTTCCAACGACTAATGTACTGATTTCGCGGTTCAAAAATCTGGCTACCCTAACTGCATGACGTCATTATGGCCGCAGAACAAGGATGTGTTGCTACTGTTTTGTTGTACGGCTGATTTTGGCATTTAATGGTATCCGACGCAGCAACAAAGATGTGTTGTTTTTTCCAAGGGGCCGTTCACATATTACATAACGCAAATTTTGAGCGCCCCCCTGGTCGTAATACATCGTAACAACCCTCCCCCCCATCCCCCTCCTAGTAACGTAATAAATTTTTATTTATGAAATTTCCTTTTTTTAATTTGACCTATTTATATCAATATCTTTTGAATCAGTTAACCAATTAAAAGTCCGATCATCCATGTTTCCTATCTCAATACCTTTCATTTAGTTTCAAGAACAACCGGACATATTTAGCCCGAGATATAATTTTTAAATTGTAAAAAAGTTGAAAAAATTAAAAAATCACAATATCTCACAAAATTATCCATAAAAAAATTTTAGCCATGATTTTTGAATTCAGCGGGAGAAAATTAATTTTATAAGCTAGTGAATTTTTGAAGTCATCTGTATTTGATAGTATAAATTCGACGTTACGTAATGCAATTTTTTGCAAAATTTTTTAAAAAGCAGTAAATCATTTGAAAAAATCTGTATATTTCGCGGTATCAATTTTAACAAGGAAAGCGAATTATCCATCATCTAAATCGTCTTAGTTTCCCATTTCAATACCTCCTTCTGTAGTTGTTGTATTGCATTTGTCCTTTGAAGAAATTTGACGAAGCGACTCTGTCTTTGTTATGAGGTATTTATAGAAATCAACGCATGGATATTTCAAGTTACATTTGGTGATCGCAGAATCGCCTTCAACGTTTCCACTTTTGATCGAGCTATGTCTGCCATTTGCATGTATTTATACTCGCTACGTATTCTCTCTGACGTTTTGCACTACGATTGATGGTGAAAAAGCGGTATGCGGTTTTGGAGCCTAAAAAAGTATACTACCGCGAAAAACTGTATAGATACGAGCGTTATGCATACTCGAAGGGAAAATACTTGCTTATTTTTTTGTTGCACACACATCGTGAATTTTTTTTTTCAAAAAGTTTTTCAACAAATTTTATTAAAGAGAAAATAAAGTTATTTACACTAATTTCTTGATTTCCTAAGCTATAAACCTTGCCAATTATTGAAATACCTTTAGATTTTTCACAAATTCACAATGACTTCAAGTCTCGCAATAAAGCAAATACACGCACATAACATTTAGACATGAAGCAGACAACAATAATAGCAATTCTATTTAATACTTTAATTTGATGTCACAGCTTCAAGTGTCATTTGCATAAAATGGCATCTGCTCGTTTTTAGTTTGCTGTTGTTGTTAGTTCTAATGCGTTAAATGCGCCATATATACAAAATGAAAGCAATTTTTTCCTGCCATCAACTAACAAAAGAATTTTTGTTTCACACTTGACAGAAGACCAACTACAACAGTAACATGTACATGTTTTGCTTGATGTTGCAGTATGTATTTCATAAATGTCAATTAGCCAATTAAAAGTTCATCGTCCTCATGCAAACTTTTGAGCCAATGAACGCGTGATAAAAAAAGTTTCATCATCACACAAGTTTGTTTGCGATTGCCATTTATTTAGGTGTAAACTGCATAATGTGTGTTCGCAATAAAGTGAACACTGGATAACGTGAACACCGCTAATGTCATCATTTTTTTTTAAATTGACTACTCTAAAACATAAATAAGAACAAGGTTAAGCCCCCTGTAACGTGAACAGTAAGTAGTTCAATGGCCTGTAGTTATTGCCTTAAAAAATACGTTTTAGTTAAAATCTAAATTAAAACCACACTAAATTTTTACCAATTATAGACTTTAAACCCAGTTTTTAACTATAATAGTGTTATAGAGAAAAATTTCAATTAATTATAAGAAAAATAAATTCAAAAGGTTTCCCTGTGTAAAGTAGCATAAAACAGCAGATAATCGCAATAAGAAATTAGCAAATTTTGGTGTTTTTTATATTTGAACATGGAACATGCCGATCAAAATCACATGAACGTGGCTAGGCACCTAAGGAGGAAAGCAGCGTTTGAGTTACTCGAAAAGAAGAAGCAGATTTTTCGAATACATAATATTAATGTTGATATGTATTTCGATTTTAAATGCATGCATATATGTATGTAATGTTAATTTAAATGAATTTAAATGAAATTTTCATTGACAAACAATTTTTTTTAATAAAACCTTCCTTTTATTTTTTTAGAAAATAAAGTTTTAATTATAAAGTGTTGAAATTATAATTATTAGGATTATTTATGCCTTGAATTTTGACCTTTGCAAACGTGAACACCCTTGGTTTTAATTAGTTCACGTTATCGCGAGCACACTGTATACATATATATGTATGCAAATGTTTGTACATTTTCATCTTCACAAAAAAAAAATAAAAATAAAAATTGAAATGCAAATTTTACTTTTCTTCGTTTATCTCTTAAAGGTTATTAACATTTGCCTTTTTTGGCAATTTTATTTCACATTTTTAATAGGTCCGTTCCCGTACTTTTCCGTGTGACCACGAATTTCCACAAAACAGCCCAAAAGCGTTCTCGTACTCGAACAACTTTCAAATGAGAGCGCTTCTTATTATTGCACGAAACAGGCCGCACTTTTTCTTCGGGTAAAAATGTTAAAAAGAGGTCTGGTTACCAGTGTGGCCAACTTTTGTTTTTCAAAATCCGCTAAAATGAAGAACAAAACGCGTATTTTCTTAAAAACAGCGTTAAATTTTTTTCCTTATAAAAGTGCGAGAAAACTCAATACATTTAAACTTTTTCACTGACACAGGCACGCATCTGAATCTTCTAGTCAATGAAAATTTCTTCGATTTTTCGAAGATATTTTAAATTGAAAAAACACACTGAGCGCTGAATCACTTTTTTCCGCGTTTTATTTTTCTAAAAGCACTAAAATCAGCGGGAAAAGCGCTGAGTTGGCCATACTGCTGTTCACGTACTTTCCCATCAAAAACTTTCAGGGAGAGAGTAAAAGAAAGATTGAGAAAAAATTCTCACAAAGAAAAAACTATCAGAAAAAGTACGTGAACAGAAAACTATTCAAAACTTTTAAGTAAACAGTTGATCCATTGTTTTAACAATTGATTTCACTGGTAAACCTTGTTTTAATCACACGAACTTTGTGATGATTTTTGTTTATGTTAGTGTACCCTCATTAAAAATATATAATAATTTTGTTTCAATCACATCCAGTTTTTTGTGACAGCTACATATTCATTTCTGACCTCATATACGTTTCTTTGTTTGAATAACTTCATTTAGGCGACTGTACATATAACTATTGCATTAATTTATTTACGTTAGTTACATCGTAAATATGCCACGAAAGTATTCTAGCAACCCCGACAGTTTTTGTTATGTGTGTGGAGAATTAGCTTTTACATCTCAGCGTCGAAATTTCATATCCTTGATTGAACAGTGCTATTTAGACTATTTTGGATTTCCTGTGAGGCATCAAGATAAATGTGTAACGAGTATAAGACTCCTATTAGGTTGGGCTAAATAAGAACCTAGACATTTGTCATTTGCTATCCCAATGATTTAGACGGAACCAAAGGATCATGTAACTGATTGTTATTTTTGTTTGACTCAAACAAAAGTTAAACAACCAAGTCCAAACATACTATCCAATATCAAAATTTGTCGTCGGCCAACAGACCCATCCTACATAGAGCTGCCTGTGTCAAAGCCTCCAAATCGATCAGAAAGTCAGGATTCTAGTCCGGAATTTGTCCTAAGTCAGCACGATAAGGTATCTGAAGATAGTGACGCAATAACTTATAATGTCATATAAAGCTTTGGGGTGTAATATGCTGGACTCTCATTTGGATTTCTTTTCCGCAAATGTGGGTGCTGTGAGTGACGAACAAGGTGAGAGGTTCCATCAGGACATTTCCTAAATGGAGAAGCGCTTTCGAGGGAAATGGAGTCCAGGAATGCTAGCAGATTATTGTTGGAGACTTAGAAGGGATCTACCAAAAGCCAAATATTCACGAAAATAAGTATTTATTGAACATTAAGCAATAAAATTTCTCTAAGTGTAGCTAATTTTTGCACTGTTTACGAAAATATATGTTTTGATGTCATAAGAAAACCTGATGTGTAAATTTTTTTTTATTGATATATTATTGTTCGGTGGCCCTATACATTAAAAAAAAAGTTAAAATTTTGTTAACCAGTGTTTTTAGCGAAAAAAAATATTGTGCAGTTTATAATTTAATTTAATCAATTTAAAAAGTAATTTGTTGATATCATTTCGTGTAGCACACTCGCATTTACATAACAAATTTAACACATGAAAATTATTTTTGACGTTTTGATATTTGACTGTTTTTTTTTCGGCAGCTGAAAATTACGGAAAGTAAAAATTGTACTTTCGGAAACTTTCAATTACTTTTTTTTCTCTCACATTCTTACGCTATCGCTTTTCGCTCTCTTTTAAAGTTTTTTGAGTACATGAACACTTTAGGTCTGTTCACGTATTTTCCCAGTTCTTGTAAAGAGACAAACAGAAGAAAAGTTACGTGAACAGAAAACTAGTAGAAACTTGCAAGTAAACGGCTGATCGATTACACTGTACAATAATTTAGAACCTTTTAAAAATTCCAGTTGATAGTTCTTTTTTTTCGGCAGCTGAAAGTTCTTGCAAGTAAAAATTTTACTAGTAAAAATTTGTAGCTACTTTTTGCTCTCATTTTTCTCACTCGTTGCAAGTTTAAGTGAACACTTTACTAGAGAAACTTGCAACAATTTGTAACAATTGTTTGTACGTGAACAGACCTTTTACCAGTGAAAACTTTTAACATTTATTAACAATTTTTTGTACGTGAACAGACCTAGTGTCAAACAATCAGCTGTTTTGTATTTATCAGCTGTTTTGCTTTTGTGAAAATATATTGAAAATTTTTAATTAATAAATAACTAAGGAATTTTTAAAAAAATAAGGGTTATTTAAAATAATAAATGCTCAAAAGATATTTGAAAATGTATTAATTGCATAGTTTTTAAATTTTTAACTGCATTCTTTACAGATTAGTGACGCAAATGTCTATTCAACTTCTGATGCTGTAGCAGCTTCTGCTATTTCTGAGTAATCAAAGTGGTGATTGGGAACCAGAAGATTCTACAGATGATATCAGATGAACAATTTATGTTTAATTTTACCATTATTTTCTTATTATATATATTATATAAGATTTAACAATATTTAATTTATTGTGTTACATACAGTTTGTTTTTTTGAATTTAACTGTTGTTACAATTTGACGTTTTGTTTCGTGCAAGAAAAGCGGTTTTTTGCGTTTCCGTACTTTTGTGCATTTTTATCTATCATAGAGAGTATTTTTTGTTTACTCTCAGTTTACCAGACTTTACCCAAAAAAATACGGGAACAGACTTAATATTTGTTCCTTACTCCCCGACTCCACTAGCAATAATTCATTGCATGAAATTTAAAATTTGTCGTTGTTTCCCGTATAAATACAAAATTTTTGTTTGTTGTTTTTTCATTTTATATGGGAAACATTTCATGCAATGAATTATTGCTCGTGGAGCGGAGTGTTAATCTCGTATTTCCTTGATGGGCGAATCACCTGGGTTTTTTTTAGTTTTGCGAGTGAAATTTAAAAAGAAGGCGTATTATTATTGCATATTTGTGGGCTGAAGACCATCGTAGTTAGGGCCTAGTTTCTTAAGTTTATTTATAGAATTGATTTTTGTAAATAAATAAATAATAATAATAATAATATTGCATATTATATGAAAACTCGCTTATTCATAAAGCAATTTTTGAGGTTTTAAAAAGTTATGCAACTAGGGTAGCCAGAGGGTACAATAGATCTCTTAAGGTCGTAGTACATCACACCCTTTCTAATCTAGGGTAGCCAGACGTACTTATTTGATCAGTACATGCCCTGATCTTTTTTTAAATACTGATTTTTTTTTAAATCTCGAAATCAGTACGAAAATGTACTGATTTTTGGGTTTTGTACTGATTTTTGGGTTTTGTAATGATTTTTTCAAATTCTTAACCTTAAAGGAATTTGTAATTAATCGATTATTGTCGTCAGCTCTTACAATTCTCTAAATATGGAAACTGCTACTGACGAAGAAAAAATGTAAAATGAACACACAAAATCGGACAAAAAGTTTCAGGACGTTTATGTATCTATATTACATTGAAATTACTAGGTAATAAAATCATAAAAACTGTCCTGATTTGTACTGATTTTCACTGCTTTCCAACGTCTAATGTTCTCATTCCGCTGTTCAAAAATCTGGCTACCCTATATGCAACATACTTATGTATTTTATGTTATTCAAGGCACCGTCGCGCTGACAACGATTCAAAGAGATACATCCCGATGTACCATTACCAATAGAGCCGGTACCAACTCGATGAGGTACTTGGTTTGATGCGGCAGTTTAGGTTAGGTTAAGTTGGAGTGGCTGTCTAGAGACACACTTAAACCTGAACGACCCATTGTGATACCACATAGTTGGACCTACAGTTTAACGCCGATTCCGACCGGTGGTGTGGCAATTTTTTTTATTAGCTTGATGGTTTTGCCATTACCAATCAAGATGTGTACTTGTACACTTTCTTATAATTCTCATACACTTCTGTAGTGAACATAAGATTATAAAATTTAGCCACCAGACCAAGACGGGAATCGGATCAGTATATTATTGCAATAATTTCAATGCTGTACGGTCAGTTGTCGATATATTTCGTTGATGTAAAGAATTGTTCGCTAATATAGAGATCGTAGTACAATTGGCATTTATTAAAACAAATTTGTGGATCATAGTACCCAATATAAAAAAATTAAAAACTCACGGCTTTGAGTTAAGGCCACATTCTGGTTTAGATTTTTAAAAAAATTGATTTTTTTTATATTCAAAAAGTATAGGCTTTTAAAAGTATACTGTAACCAATATTTCCAGTATTTCGACTTCTACAGCCTATTGAGCAGGTGAGCGCAGAAGCAGGTAAAAGGGCCGACCGAAGTTTAAACTCATTTATCTCGAAACTATATTTTTCTGCACGGTGGGAGACAAAAAACAAAAACTACTCGACCGATTCGTCTCAAATTTTACAATATTATTCAGTAAGCCAGTGGTTATGGCAAGAACTAAAATATAAAAGTAATGAAAAAATGTTCTGTTTTCGTAAAGTTAATTTTCAACAACGCGCTATTTTTTAAATTTTTTTTTTTTCATTTTCGTTCTTGCCATAACTACACTCATACTGATTGTACTTTTTTTAATTTTATTTTTTTTGTTTTAGATCAGTGGAAAATCCAAAACATGTCATACCTGTAAGATCCGTTTTTTGAAGAGGGCAACTGTAACACCAATTTTAATTTACTTAAAATTATAACTTTTTTTTTATTATTATTGTATATTGTTAAAGTAATAAAATATGACTACAAAGTTTAAATACTATTTCTCATTATTTCATTTAAAAAAAATCCTAAAAACTCGTTAAATTCAAGGGCGCTAGACCAGAAGGTTTCTTTAAATACAGTTATTGCGTGTGTTGCAGAAGTTCGTAATGCACTGGATGGCTTGGGCATGAAAAATTTTTTAGGGAAGTTTACTAAAATTTGTCAACGTAATCCCGGTTACGAATTGCTAAAGGCTATTCACAAAACTATATATATTATTGCACATAGTACAGCGACAACTACATTAGACAATTTACACCAACTGCGTTAGCAGCATTCAAGTTCTGTTCAACGACATCTTGTGATGTTGATCGTCCATTTTCGTCATTTAAATCTATTTTGAAAAATATGCTTTTTTACGCATATTGTTTGGAATATTCTTAATTTGATAGTGAATATAAGAAAGTTATGAAAATTAACCACCAGACGAAGACGGGGATCGAACGCGAGCCTCCCAGATGAAAGTCTAGTGCATTATCCACTAGACTATCGAGGTCGTAATTTAGATTAATTATTTTAAAGAAACTTTTTACGTACTTACTTACATGTTTAAATTTGTTTCTTTTTTTGCGGTTGTTAAACTAAACTTCAAACATCAGGCGATGTAGAGAATTTAATAGATATTTTATTGCATAAAAACATTTTTATTTTTATTATTAAAAAATAACCCTAAAAGTATGCAAGTTTTTTATTATTTTAATATTTTGTAATAGGTGTATAATTATGAAATGCGGTTTTTTGCTTAAACAGACATTTATTTAATTAATAAAATGAATGAGCTCAATCATCAAGATATTGGCCATTGTTAGATATGACTTTTTACCATGTTTCTGGCAATTGATGAATTCCATCCCAGTACCATTTCTTAGTTTTTGAGGATTTCACTTCGTATGAATTGAAGTGCTGTTCCGAAAGTCCATGCTGCAGCGTTCGAAACAAGTAGTAATCGGAAGGAGCCAAGTGTGGGGAATACAGCGGGCGGGGTAAAACGTCCCATTTGATGTTAACCATATAGTTTTTAACATAATGTGCTACATGGAGCCGAGCATTGTCATGTTGAAAAATGGCTTTATTATGTCCTTAGACATATTGTGGTCGTTTTTCTTTCAATGATCGGTTCAACCGCTGTTGTCGGCATCGTTAGCATTAATCGTTTTACTTGGTTATAGCAGACAGCTACCATCTTCGAATTTTTTCGATGGTCCTCCACTGTCCTTGTTACTGACGTCAAAATCACAATTTTCAAACTTTGTAAATCTTCATTTACAAGTGTCTTAGCTTGGAGCATGTTCACCATAAGCTTCTACCAACAATTGATAACCTTCATCAGCCGTTTTCTTCAAATGAAAGAAGGTTATTAAACTTCCCCCCAAAATTTTTTTTCTGATACAAAATTCATATTTTTAAGGCAAAAAAAAAAAATATTTTGTTTACACATTTGTTGACAAATGTCTACCTCGACGCAAACCATACATATTAGCTATGCCATCTGTTAGTTAAAACCACACTTCATATTTATACAACTATTATGTGTTTACAGTGGCTATCAGACAATATATACTTTAAATAAAGAGATGTAGTGCCTGTCAAACTTTCGTACCACCCTGTTAAGTCTAGATATTCCAACCCGAAAGTATGCTGTATAAATATTAATTATTATTAATTACGTAAATAAAGTAGTGGGTGCCCGTAGTCAGGGAGACAGGGTTCCGAGCGCCTCCCTGTATATTTTGTATTAATCATATTGAATTTTTATTTTGATACGAATAAATAAAATATTTGGACCCCCCAAATTTTTTTTTTGATATTCTTATCAAAATACACTATTATTTTGATTCGAATGAATGAAATAATTTTTTTTTAATCCCCCAAAATGTTTTTCTGGCTGCAGCACTGGTTGCAATGACCTTAATAACACTTTAGTGTAGTCTGATTTTATGGGTAAAATAGCGAGCTTATGCCTATAAGGTAAAAAATACTGCGAACTTTTAGTCATTTCACTCATTCATTTAGTCATTTAGTCAAAACCTTATAAAAAGTTCCTAGGAACCATATTTTGCATCAGAATTTCGAGCACAGGTCTTGATCTATTCTTCCGATTCCCTTCATTTAAAGCCTGCTCAGAAGAAGACACTTTTTTGTATGGCTTCAACCTAAAATGAGCATAAAAACATTTTTAAGCAAGGTCCAAGTAAAAAAACATTTTTTTTTCAAATGTCCATAATTTGTTTAATTTTTGTCAAAACTCATTGTAATTAGGTTGAAGAGAATTTCATAGCTTTAATAATTAAAAATATTTCAAAGCCGGAAGTTCGTATGTCTTTTCATTATCTCACAAAGAATTCTCAAACTTCGCCTCATTTTCGACCAAATGTGAAAGAACCTCCCCTTAAACATATCGCACCCTAACAACCAAAGTGACACAACAAATTTTTGTTAAGGCAAAAAACTGTTATTGTAAATATAAATGAAATATAATAGAAAAATGGTATGTCATTTTAAAGAAACCCTAGTCAGGGGTAAGTTAGGCTGTCCTTTATTTTTTTTTTATAATTGTGGGTAAAAAAGTTAAATTTTGAGTTTCATCAAAAGCGTCACAAAACAAAATACAATAGTTGGATGAACTCACATGAATCAGTTAAAGAGTCACAGCTCAAAATAATTTGTCACTAAAGTAATTTGTTATGTATTGAAAAGAAACACAACTCAAGGTAATACCCTTTATACTATACTTATCACAATAGCAGTCAACAGAAGCTACTCTAGTAACATGAAAAGAGGCATAACGGTGGTTTTAAAGCGAAAGAGAAGAAAGAAGGATGACAGGGGTTTACAGTTTTACAGTGATCCCAATTTGTTTACATATATTTTACTGAGGACACCAGATAGTTGAATTGAAATAGTCGTGTAAATATTTTGGCAAGTTCCAAAAAATTGTAATTAAAATTGGAATGCATTCTCCTTATTTTTTTGTTTTGTTTTAATAGACACATTTGAAATATACACAAAAAATTAACTCTCTAATTCCCCAATTTTTGATTTTGCTAATAATCTCAAATTAGGGTTAGAGAAATAAAAAATAATTATCTGTCGTTCCAGAATTTTGGTTAAGTGTAGTTTTTAACCTGTGGTGTCGAAAAAGTGATTCCCGCCTCTAGGCGTTCCTGGCCATCTTAATGCTTTTTAGAAAATTATTCACAATGCAATTCGAAAGAAAATAGTTTTTGTTACGCACTGATAATTTTTTTTAACGCTGTTGGATTAGAATTTGGTTTAATTTAAAAATTTTTCAAATTACATATCTTTTTGACGAAATAATGACGAAATTACTTATTTTGGCCAATTTTCACTTTCAACTGATATAACTTTTAAAATACACGTGGCACAGCGACGCTAAGCATAGCAGCACATACATACACATTTCAACTAGAAACACGTTTACCGTTAGTTTCGAACAAAATAAACCGGTGCATGCATATAAAGTCCGTCTAGAGGTGGACTGGGGAGTTAGAGGGTTAATTTACCCTTTCACAGAACCAATTAAAGTACCTTGAAACAAAAAAACTTTGAAATCATTTTGACCCTTGACAGGGAATAGATCACAAATAAACACAAATAAAAATTCTATTTTTCTTCGATATTGTTCCTTGACAAATAAAAATATTTGTTTTTACTTTAAAATTAATTTAACACCTTCACAAACAAGCAGACTTATACATAGATAAACACACCTCCATATACAGCCATACAAAACGAAAAAACCCAGTTGCACAAACAGTGAGTACTTCTTAAACGATTAATGATTTCATTACTCCAAAAGGAGGGATAAACGAGCAACTCCAGTACAGTAACAACATTTTTGAATTTCATTAACATAATTTCATAATTTCATATGGTATATTTTTAGAAATAATGATAAACAAAGACAGCCTGATTGAGTAGTTCAAATTTGTATATCTTACCCTCTCTTGCCCAGTTAACCCTTTACGGTAGTTAGGGTAAAAACTGCCCCGCTTATTTTTTTATGCATAGTGTGATATATTTTAACCCACCTCGAAAAGTTGAAATTACTTATAGTGACACAGTTTAATATTTTATTTTCAGTTTCTCATTCTGCTGATAATGATATAAACCAAAAAAGTTTCTGTGCAACTGGTGTTTTTATTTTTTTTTAAAATCGTGTGCATCAAAGAGTTAAAAATCAGTGACTAGTACTAAAATCATTGCAAGAGTAAAAGAAACAAAATTCAATGACAATAAATTTTGCTTGTGTGGCTCAGTTGGTAAACGCGCTGTTTAATATTTGTGATGAGAATTTTTCGACCACAGGTTCGAGGCAATTCAAGATAATAAAAAAATTATAAAACGATAATAGTAAATAATAAAAAAAAATTATGAATTATGAAAAAAAAAAAATGTTTGAACCTTGACACACACAAGTGCTCGCATGCTTATTGGCATTTTAGACATCTAGTCTTTTGCGTCATGAATTTTGTGAGAAACTATTTCGGAGTTTTGTTTTTCTATGAGATGCAAGTGATCTCATGCTCGTAATCGTGTCCTCCTTTATTACTCCTTTTGGAGGCTAAAACGAGTACTCCATGCCCTAGGACATGCAATGTTAAAAAGGAGTACAAAATGCAAGAGCTCTGGAGCAATAGGGAGTAATCGATTGCTCGCTTTGGAGCGCTCAATGATTACTCCTACGATCATCCAAAGTTCAACTGGGAATATAAAAAACACTGTAGCATTTTAAATATTTATTTTATGTTTTTTTACCGCACTAGCAGCATCTGTTGCTGTTGTTGGTGTTGTGTTAATATGTCGTCAGCATGTCTACAAATGCTGTTACTAATTGAATTCATGCTTTTGATTTTTTCCTACTATTTACTTATATTTTCCATCAAAGAGCAAAAAAAAAAAGTTGCAGAGTTTATTCATACACAACACAAACAAACAAAGTGAATGTTGTTTGTCCATGTCCCTTTATCAGTTCATCGTTTTTCTTCTTGTTGTAATCTTCGATGGTGTTTGTTTTTGTTCTTGTGTTTTTTGCTGTTATTGCGGAGAAAATCTCTACAGAGCGGATTGTTGCATGTGTACATAGTTTTTATGTTTGAGTGTATTTTTTTATCAACAATTAACAAAATTTGTTTATGTATGAGCATAATACTAAACGAGAGAGCGTGTGGTAAGAGAAAAAATGTTTACTATTATTTATACAGCCAATGTTGCCAATACCTGAAGGTAAAAGTTGGCTAAATTTTACGAAAAATGGCTAAATTTGTTTTCAATTTATATTGTATTGGATTTGTTTGTAATTTGGAAATTGGTGGGAACCTCTTAGTTATTGCAGCTAATGGTTTAGTAAATACCTACATTCAGTTTTGGCTTAATTCAACTCAACATAAGCATTTAAGCATTAAAAAAAAAATTGTGCTACCGCATATTGAAGCCCAAAAGAGGAACTACTACCAATTACGTGGTAATAACAATATCTAAAAATTGTTGACTTTAAATGAAAAGTGTTAAAATTCGGGCTAATAGTATCTTCAAAATATTTTAACTATACATTTTCTAAAATGGTTAAATTGACAACACTGACTACAGCATACAAAAAAGCTTCAGAAAAAAACTTAAATGAGCTTTTCACATAACAAAGTGTTGTAAGAATTTGAATATGAATAATGAGTAATCATTTTCTATTTTCAAAAAATAAAAATTTTTGTTTCAACTATCGTCCAGCATAGTGAAACTTCTAACAATCACAGTTTAGCCCGCTGATTACACTGTTTTTAAGCCATAGTGTAGACCACTTGTGTTTTCGACAATTGAAGAATCGGAGAATTAGTTATTTTTGCTAAAAAGTGATAGAAAAATGTTTGGAAGATACTTATTTTGATGTAATACGACGTTTAGAGGAAGATTTTATATCGAAGGTTCCATTATTAATAGTAAATATTACCAATATTTGATACAATGTATCGCATTGGCTGCGTTCAGCAGAATCAACAGTTGAATAAATGTCCATCACTAAGCGATGTGTTCTGCTGAAGCTTCTGCTGCCCATTAAGTTTACAGTTCCGTGCCATTTAAAATCGTCGGCAGAAAGCTAACCAGCCACGGGATCTAACAAACAGCTGTCAAATAAGCGTTGTCTGAAAGGAACAAAAATCAAAATCGTATGATTTATAAAGTACTGAGCGAAGGTAGCATACAAAATTTTCGCTTCAATGATGAGTGAGCGATGCTGAGAAAGCGATGCAGGAACAATTCGTTCAGCAGAATTTTACTTAACTGTTGACCAATGTTGTATCCCACCTGTCCTTTACTCTAAGTTTGCAAAGATTTTTTTACTGGTTCAGAAAAGCTTATCGACTTTTTGCCACTAGGCACTAAGCCACCATCACTAGGACGGCCTCGATTGTCAAGTGGATTTGATTCCCGTCTTGGTCTGGTGGTTAATTCTCATAAAGTTTTTATATTCACTTTCAATAAGAGGTAAATGAGAATTACAAGGAAGTACACAAGTGCAAGTCTTGGTGGGCAATGGCAAAACCACCAAGTGATAACAATTGCCACATCGCCGTTCGGAACCGGCATTAAACTGTATGTCCAACCATCGGGCCTGTGGTCTAAACCCATTAAGCCCGACAGCGAACCCGTTGAAAAACAAAAAATCTTCAATCACACGTCTTTATTGTTACAAATTCAAACAGCAAATAGTATTATAGAATTTTTTTTATTTTTTAAAGTTCCTCTCTTCGTGTTAGAACAACTGTGAAAGCGATTAAGTGTTCTGGTAACTTTTTTTTTATTTGCATTAAAATATACTTCTTTGTTGTGCATATATGCATCACTAGAACTTAATGAGTTAATTTCAAAACTTTCTTAACTTCTAATAAAAAAGTGTACTTCCCGTGGTTGGATGTTGATTTTCGTGTTTAGGAGGCCCCAAATAGTCAAAAATAACTATTCACGAATTTTTACCCGTCCTGGTAATAAAATAAAAAAAATACTAGAGGTTGTACCACAAAAGTCACAATAGTTTTGACGGTTATGCTTCGATTGTAACAAAATAGGTGCCAAACGATAGACTAAAAAACAACAAAGGCGTCCATACCAATATTCTTAGAGGCTAGCCATTGCTAGTCAAGAAGTTGTGCTATGTAGAAAATTTTTATTTTATATTTTTGACCGTGCGGAGCATTTGAACCCGGGCATTAGAACCGTAAGAGTGCAATACCCCACGCCAACCTCAACAGAATTGAATTGGGGGTTCAAATTAACTAAGAAACATTACCTCCGATAGACACAACAACACCAAAGAAAAGAGCAGTGATAACAAAGTTTTCTCATGCTCTCGCACACACACACACACATATATGTATATTTACATTTAGATAAACTTGAAATTGAGCAAAAAGCTTTTATTTTGGAGACTTTTGCGGTAGGCTGATTGGTTGGTATCTGTTGTTGCTGCTGGTAGTAGGCATCCCTAGCATAAACATATCAACAATATGCGTGATGCTTGTCGAAGTAGCTACAAGTTGCCATTTCGAAAGTTGCAACAGTTGCAATCGTGTTGCTTCAAAGAACGGACGGAAGTAAACGGAAAAGAGAAAGACGTTAACAAAAAGAAAATATTTAAATATTCATATATTTGTTTTTTTTTTGTGTATTAATGAAAAGAAGCAGACAGTGTTGTTCCTACTATTGCAAAGTGACAAGGCGATAAAACAAATAACTAAACCCGTGAAAAAGTGAGTGTGAGAATGCAAAAAGGTAGAGAGGGAAAGAGAGTGGGACATGGGTGGCTTTTTGAAGGTAGTTAGGTATAGTTGGTGTTAACGGTAGCGGAAGGCATACACGCATTATTACATTTTTGAAGATTGGACCAACCAACAACATATTTTGTGCCCTTGTAAAAAAATAATAATACGTAGATAGAAAGAACATAATAGTGGTTGGTAGTAGATAGTGACAATGAATGTGCCTAGAAAAGAGATGGCTGCAAAACCTGACAGTGTGAAAAACATTAGAAAATGTGCATAAAAAGACAAAAGAAAAAGTTATACTTAAATAAGTTGAAATGGAAAAGTTAAGCTCAATCAAGGCTACAGGATCAAAGATAATATGTTTTTGTTTGCTTTTTGTTTTATTTCAACATTTTAACTGTTCTTGTGATAATAACAAAAATAAATGGAAAAGTGATGGAAAAACAAATAACAAATAAAATAAAAAAAAAGCCAATTAAAAGCATTGAAATGTTAAACAAACAATGTGAAAAAAAATTGTTTCTTCCGTATAACAAATATAAAAGTTACTAAACCTATTTATTTTATTTGTGTATTTTTTATTCTTTTTTTATTACTCATGCCTATGTGCTAAAATTTTGATAAAAAAAATTAAAAATTTTAAACTAATAAAACATAAAGTTGCCCATTTAAGGCATCAACAACCGTCAAACAGAAGCTATAAAAACAGAAATTCAATTTAAAAAGGAAATCAAAAAAGTTTTAAATTTAATTTCAATTCTTTACAACGAAAAGTTGTCTGACAAAATTTTGTACCATTTTGCCACAACAGAAAACAAATATTTCGGTTTTTTTTTTTTTTTTGAACACAGTAGCGACAAATGCGCGAAAGACCAAAAGAGCGTAAAATTACTTAAAGTAAAAACAACATACAAAACATCGTGTCATAAAATAAAGAACAGAGTTCAATATGTAGCAAGAGCAGGAGTCTATTGACATTTAAATTTTGTAAAATCAACATAAAACATATTTACATATTACTCCATTTCTGCACCCAACTCCTACTCTCATTTTCTGTTTCGCTTGCTCTCACGCTCATTGCAGTTGTGTTCTTCGGAAAACTGCGTGCGGCATACAAATTTACTTTTGTAAAGGCAGGCAGCTTAACGCCAAATTTCTTTTTAACAGTTTTACAATACAATCATCACAAAAAAAAAAAACCGAATACCCACATACACACACAGATACACATACCCACACCCACATACGCTTCACGCACGCATTTTACAACACGTTAATGTGATTGATGCGCTTTGTGCTTTTTACCAAAAGGATTTACCAAAAGGATTTTTAAGAACAACAATTGCAAGGAAAAGTATTGTGTATTGCTGCCATCATTGATATATTTACGCATATGTACAACAGCAAAAATAACAACAAGGAAACTAAATAAACCATAAGACGCACATACGCACACACACGCATAGTTACACACATTTACACGCCCTCACACGCCGCGCTCACTTTTTTGATTGATCTGAAGAAATTTGTTGCTGCGGTATCGTGTGTTATCATAGCTGCAATTGTAAACGCGCCGCCACACGCTGCGTATCGCTTCAAAGTGTGCGTGCGAAAAAGGCTTAACTTCAAGCAGCAGAAAAAGGTAAATTTTTTTTCTTTTTTTTCTTTTCATTTTCATTTCTTTTTTCATCATCAGATTATTGATATTTTATTAAAAAAGAAAAAATAAATCTATAAAAATGAAGAAGGTTACCTATATTTATACTTTTTTCCTCTATAAAATATGCTAATCCTTTCAGTTTATTTTCCTTAAAGCTATATGAATATATATTTAAAGGTATAACATTGAAAAAGTTAAGTTTAAAAGTCAGGCTTCTTAAGGCTGATACTTTGTATGTAAAGAATTTGTTTTTTTGCTTGCCTAAACTGCTTTTAACAACGTTTTTTCATGAACGATGAATTAGGGTCGATAGGACAATCTATGACTGAGAATGGTTTCCTATACTGTTTTGAGTTTTACGAGAAGTTCAATAAAAAATGTAGTAGTGTGGTTCATTAAATTTCTTCTCGGAGGCGCCTTCAAACTGTTCACGATGTTTCTGTATGCTTTCAATAGTAAATTAAAAGTGCGGTGCAGAGTTGGGAAACGCTCTTGATAAAAAAAAAATGTTGCATGTGTCAAGCTAGAATGGGATTGCGGAATTTAAAAAAAAAACTGAAAAATGAACTGTTCTACTAAGAAATCTTAGTATGAGCCATGGTAGAAGTATTTAGAGGTAGATGCATTTTTTCAAAAAGTAGCCATTTTGAATTTTTAACAAGTAAGAAGAACATTTTAGAGATGCATTTTTTGAAATGGGCACAAAAGAGACAGTTAGTAGTAGATTATTAATACTACTTTTTTTACTTAGTATTAAATTATAAATTTTATTTATAATAAAAAAAAGTATAAATAATGTTATTTAAATTTGTTTTCTTCATTAGCAAATACTTTGAACATGTTAAGAGTTAATTAATAAAATAAAAAGCAGCAACTAATTCTCTCTATGGACGTGCAGTACTATGCAAATTACTTTCTTATAAATTCTCACTTAAAAATGGAACCATGAAAATACAACGCTGTGCAAAAGAAGAATAGTATCAAAACAAATGTTTTCACAATTGTCAAAGTTACTCTTACTTGTCAAAATGCATCTACCTTCTTAATTCTTCTGCCATGGTATGAGCAGTGATTTTTTGGATATGATATATCCACCAGTGATGCCCTACATTGATTTTCTCCTGGGATTTTCCTATAATTTTTTACATTATGGGGAAAAGTTAGTTGCCCTCCTCTTCCAGTTTTTGAATTATGATTACAAGATAACAGTTTAGCATAAAAGTTTGCAGAGTAATTTTGAAAAAAAAAAAATCATTAAAATAATTTCCTTATCTAAAATATATCAAATGGGGGGAAAAGGGGAGGGGGAGGGAGGTTTCGGCTTAAGTCAACTTAGTTTCGCACCTCTTTGGGTTCGGCATTCCCTGATATTCTGATGTTTCATCATATTTAACACAAAAGTGACTAACTTTTAAGACATTGGGATACTCGCTTTAAGTTAAAATCTTAAATTTGACCTCTAAGTCTTATGCTCAGTTATTTTTCTTATTTAATAATTCATATTTAATGCTGTTAGTTTTAGTCAGAAAATTTACTACTCCAATTAAATCTATCTGACCTGATTTTCCATGCCATAAGGTTTAAAATTACATAAAAAAGAGCCAGAAATTTAACAAAATTACTACTGTGGTAATTACTTCTTGAATATAAGCTTTATAAACCCATGAATAGAATATACATTTTTCATTAAATGAAAAAAGATATTATGATTTCAATATAGTATATCAAAATCTTTTAAGATGATATCCCATATATAGTAGTTTATAGCAGAATGGAACAATGTGCGCCTCTGTGAAGGATGATTCGCTTCAATAAAACCTCCAGCGATAGAAAAGGAAAATTCTGTTCAAAAATACCATGAGAATAGTGTTAAACATAAACTAATAATATTCTGTTTCCCTTTTTATTCATTCTTCATTTTCAGTCTCATCAATCAATTAATCAAAAAATCAATTCATTTCCATTCAACTGGAAATTTAACTTTCACATAAATTTTCTAATTTTTTAACTTTAAAATTTATTATACCTTATTAAAAATCGCTTAAATCTTTAAATTTTAATCGAATTAGAAACATTACAGTCACATTAAAAAAAGGTCTTAGTTACATACCGGAAAAAGGAAACAAAAAGTAGCAAAAATAAGGTAAAAAAAAAGAAGCAATCAACTGCTAACTTTCGTTCGAATTAAAAACCTTTTAGTTAAACAATGGAAAAATACTTTTTGGAGTGCATATAACTTTAATAAAGCTTCAACAAGTTTAGGGAGGTAGTTGTACTCAAATTTTCTCGAAAACAATTTTTTGTTTTTTTGCATAATCATGCTCGTTAAGATTTTGAGAAACCGCGTGTAAAATATTATATCTGGATTTGAAGTTTAAATAGTTTTAAATCGTTTCCGCTTCCTTCCATCGGACATCGTTTTGGAATTCTTTTATTCTTTGACTCTTAGTAGTAGTGAATATATGAGTGTACAAAATACACTGTGCAACACATTTTTCTAACGGAGAATCGACCAACACAGGTCGATAGTACTAGTCTAGAGTAACAAAACCATAAAAGGGTTTTGCAAAGTTAGCTCGCTTTCAAAAGATATAGGCATACAAAATTTGCCTCTTGTAACTTATTTTTTAAAAATCATTACTCAAATGATATTTGATATTTTTGACTGTTTTCTTCAGCGAAATAATATCATTAACAATTTTAACATTATATTAGTTTTCCATATTAAGAAGTTTAAACTATCCATTACATAACTTTTGTAAAAAATAAGCAGTAATACTATAAACAAAAATGTATAGAATTTAATAGAGTTTGGATTTTCAAAATTTTGTTTTTGTTATAAACAGAAAATAGAATTGAAAAATGCACTAAAATATCACAACTTTGAAAGGCTGTAACATTTAAAAGCGAGCTAACTTTTTAAAACCCTCCTAGGATTTTGTTACTCTAGACCAGTACTATCGACCTGTGTAAGTCGCTTCTCCGTTAGATTGCATGACCCTAAAATTGTTGCACAGTGATATAAGCGGAATAGTAAAATCTCAGATTTTCCGTCTGTGTCTAAAAAATCGATAAATTCCAGTCAATTCAATGATTTTTAAAAAAAGTGATTTCTTTAAATCACTGTTTTCATAGTTTGTGAATGGGATTGAGCACAAAACTGATTTTCAAATTTCTTCTTATTTTTTCACTTGGAACATCTGAAGGTATATAGAGAAAGACGATTTTGTCGATTTTAATATTTTTCTTTTATTCTGCAAAACAGTTACAAATCTTTAAGCTCGTTTATCTCGAAACTTAATTTTTTGAATTGACGAGTACGATTGAAAGACGGGAATCCGATCGATTTTTATTACCGTTTGTGTTCAGTGAATAATTTCCAAGCATTATGGTAGGATTTTTTGATTCATCAGTTTTTAAAATTTTTATGTGCTTTTTCAACGTCCAACTTTGAGCACGCGCCATTTTGTAAATATTTAAATTTTTAAAAATTCAATGGTTATTTTATGGTTAGGAATCACTTTTTTGTTGTTTGCTTAAGATTTTTAACTCGACGGGCGTGACAGCACGACGATCAAAATCAAGCGATATGGAGAAATTTTTAAGTTTTTAAATAAGTTTGTAGTTGATTAATACCCGCAGTTTAAATATCACCATTTTTTACTGTTTTTGTGCAACTACCTTCTTAAGAGTAACTGGGTAAGTCTCATCAAAGATTGCTTCAAGTAACATCGTTCAAAATCAGTGAATGAGTGAATGGGTTGAATACTAAATACTGCTAGAAATAGTTGCACGCAAGTGGAAAACTAAAAAGTTCGTTTTGTAAATTTTAAATTGTGCACATAAAGAAAGGAAAATTGTACATTTATAGCAACGTTTTTCCATATATTTTTTTGCGCATATTTATATAAGTAAGTGTGAGAAGTGTACGGAAATATAAGGAAAATGGCATCATCTAGCTTCCTCCATAGCTTCCCCTAATTTCTATGTGTGCATTTGAAAGTAGTTAGTCGTCAGGAGTGCCGTAAAAAGTGCTCAACAAAATGCATTGAAGGTGAGCTGTGATGAAAGCTGCCAGCCATTTGCTGCTGAATATGGCAGGCAACTAATTTGTTGCCAATTAAATGTCAGTCATGTTGAAAATTTGCAGGGAAATTTAATTGTTTCAACTTTTTTTTTGCTCTCTTACTTTACTTTTTTTAATAGCTAATGGAAGTGAAGTGTTTATTAAATTAAAATATACTAGTATTTATGTGCCATTTAATTGAGGCTAATAAAAATGCGGCTGAAATTTAATTAATTTACAATTTAATAAAAATAACTAGCACTTATTTAATTAATTAAAAAAACGATTGCAAAAAATCAACACACAGTTATTAATTTAATTTTTACGCCATAACAAAAATATTAACGATTTTCATTAGTTATATTTATTTTAATATATTTAAAATATTTTCATTTGAAACAATTTACCGAATTTATTAATGCTGTTTTTTAATGTTAGCATTAACATTATTTTTTATGTTCGCCAAAACAACAAAAAATAAATTGTTTATTAAAGCAGTAGCTAGGTTTTTTTTGGCCATATTTTTTTTTTTTCTATTTTATATTTTGTTTATAATAATACTCGTGTTTTTGTACATTTGTTTAAATTTAGAATTCTCTTTTTTGTTTTTTATATTTACCGTGGGAATTTTTTTTTATTTGCTCTTTTTTACTACAAATTTCAATGAACATTCATGACTTGTTAATAAATATTTTGACATTGCTCGATATAACTCAAGCTGCTTCGTATATACACTGATATATAAATGTAAAGCAAATTCAATTTCAATGACATATTATTTCAATTTTCTGAAAATTAGAAAAAAAATATAGTTGTATATTATGTCCTTCCTCCAGACATGCCAATCAGGCAATAACCAAAATCGCGTGGTTAGCCAAAAAGTGGGAACAGATGGAGGCTACCGGAAGCCTCCTCAAAAAAATTAGATTTCTGCCTCACCCTCTGTATCAGTGCAGCCGAAGGTACTCCGCTCAAATATCAATCCTCCTGTCCTCCCCAATAGGAAAAAATACTCCTATTTCATATTCTTGAATTTTTGGATTGTATGCAAAATAAACGTAAATAGCACTAAATGTTTTCTGTTGCGTTATTTTCATTTCGTTTATGTCTGTGAAATATTTGTCACTAGCACTAGCTGTTTTATTTGTCGCTGGGTTACTGTCAAAATTTAAAAGTTCGCATTCCATTTCCAAACAGTTTTGCTTGGCTTTGTGTTAATGTTTGTAATTTTTGACAATTGAACTCAATAGTAGAAAAACTATGTAAAAGTAAGTGTCTATTTAAAAAATATCGGTAAATTGCTTGCTGACTGCAACTGTTAATTCAGTAATCAGTAATGATTGGTAAGGGAATGTAAGAAAAAATTATGCATCCAATTGGGTCCTTATGATTGAGCTGGCTAAAAAATACCACAAATAACATCCTATGTTTTTATGTCCGGTTTTGTGAAGACAGAAGAAATGTTAGTTTTAGTTTTTTAATCTTTATTGTTTTATTTACTAATATTAATACTTTATATTACACTGTTTATTTCCAGAGAAGGACTATTTTGTTTTTACATAAACTTGTTTATTTTTCATAACTTTTATATGACTGAATTTGTAACAAAAACTTTCCATATATTATATATATTATCTAAGTAATACTTAGTTGAAAACTTTTAAGACATTTTGAAAAATTCCTCCCTTGTCAATCAAAATCCTCCGCTCGAAAGGAAAAATTCCTCCTCTTAAAATTTTCAAAAAGACCGCACTGCTCTGTATTGCCGAATATAACGGTTTACTGTAACTAGACTTTCCGAAAGACATCAGTTATGGTGACGACAGTGCAATTGTTGTGGTCACAAAACATTTAGGGAAGGATAACTCGGAAATGCTAACCTGAAGTTGACCGCTAGAAGAACGAAGATGGCATTGGTGAGCTCAAGAAAGATTCGAGAGAAGAACATAATCAAGGCAGCTCTAGCTCTGCATAGCATCTCAGTCATACCAACGATATATAGCCTTACTAATCGATTCCAAACTGCCCGTCAAGGACCATTTTCAAGTAATCAGTGATATAGCTGAAAGCGTTCTCGTGAATTATACCCAACATGGGAGCACTTCGCTTTAGTCAAATAGCCAAAGAGTACAAAGGCCTGAGCTGTTTTATATGATTGAAAGCAAGCAATGTTTCCTTTGTAAATTTGTATGAATGAGCTGAATCAGAATTGGGATGCAGGGTTTTTTCTATCACTTCAGGACTTTGAGAAATCTTAACTTAACGGCGCGGTAAAAGTAATTTTTGATCGTTTTCTACTATCTACAAAAACTATAAACAAGTTTTACTAGTTTCGTTAGAAACTGTTAATATCTTATTATTCTTCCGGTATAAAAATTTACATTTTTAAATTTTTTGGTAAGATTTTTTAAAAGTTATGATGATCGGATCAAAAACTGTAATGTTTTAAGTTTTATAGTATACGGTGCAAAATGACCAAAACCAGCCAGTTTGGGCCAAAATTTTTCGTAATCCTAACGTGATCTAATAGTTCTGAATTCTAATTCGAATTTTGAACTATTGAAAACTGTTGCTTTACTAAGTCATAACTACCGCTTTACTGTAATAATCTTAAAAAATTATCATCGTTTATATCGTTTGAAAAAGCTAGTTAAAACCTAATCTAAAATTAATTCTCAAAAACCTTACACGGAAAAATAGAGTAGGCCGTCATTAGCAACGTCAACCAGTTTAAATAAAAGATGATGTAAAAGTTCCTTGAAGTCTTGAAGTGAAACAAAATTGCAATTTATTGAGTAGTATTAATTTTTTAAATATAAAAAAACTGTTTTGTTAAAACAAAAATTTTAAAGCTACCTCGGAAATTATTTTTTTGAAATTATTGTTGGGATTGCTATTTTTCAAAGTAGGTGTAACTTTTGTAGGGGGATATGTCCATTGCTCGAGTCGAAAGAAATGCAAACTTCAAAGTTGTATAAAAAAAATATAATAAAAATAGAGACTTAAAATTTTTTATTTTATAATACAACTAATTATTTTTAAATTATTTTATTTTTTAAATTTGGTTCAATAGTTTTCCTGTACATTGCGTCCAAAAAAAATCGGCATTTTAAAAGTCCTCCGGGTGCTCCAAAACAAACAAAAAATTAAAATCTAAAAATATACAGTAGTAATTTTCTATTAGATAAATTATTATGAAGCTAAAATAATAAAAAATGGCCCTTGCAAAGTTTTAATTAAAAAAAACGAATTTTGCCCCAATATGGTGCCTTCTAAGGGCTGTAAAAAACTAAGCAGCCTGCGATCGTAATAATAGCCTGTCTTATAAAAAAAAAATATTTCTGAACCAAATGAGCCTAAATAGAACAATATCCATCAAGTGTTTCAAAAGTTAAAACACCCGCCAATTTGAAAAAGTATGTTTCAAGAAAAACGCGCTTTAAAATAGTGCAATAATTCAAAAACCTATTTTTTTAATAAAATTTTAGATACGTATTCTAGATACTACAAGAAAAATTTTTATGCAAAAAAAAAAGAAATAAATATTTTCAGCCCGAGCAATGCACATGTCCCCTTAATTTTAATATAATTCTTGTCGGAGTTAATATTTCTCCTCAAAAGCATAAATGTATGCGCATACAGAAAGGTTTTTGCCTTTACGGACTCGAAATAAATCAATGTAACCCATTGATTTATATCAGACCCGCACACATATGTAAGCATTTTATCCGCACCGTCTTTTTCGAACATACACAGTTCTCGTTTAGCGCATCGAAAATGCAACTTGCTGGGTAATATAATAAAATAAGGAAGAAGAAGAAGTAAAATGAAAAAAGTGAGCAAAAACCAACAAATAAAGAAATTTAATAGTTAATTGAACTGATAAAATAATCATCCAGTTTTAGTTTTTATATATGACGGAAAGAACTGATAAAATAAAAATCAGCCGTTGCGAATTCTATGCGGCAAAAACGCATCAGTGGGCCGTTTTTTGCGTTTTCGAAATTAATAGTTCTGCTGCATCGAAACCCGTAATTTTTATTTTTTTATAGAACTAAGTAACTAAGAAATATATACCACCCTAATATATAAGAAATATATATTAGGGTGGCCCTTAGCTATAGCTCATTTTTCAAAAGTAAAAATGTTTCCACTCCCTTGCACTAATCTGGTTCCAATCAAGAAAAAAACCAGGCTGTGCAAAACTTCAGCTTCATCGACTTCTGGGTGACCCTCAATCGCCTTGAAGTTGGAGCATAGTATACGAAACTACTAACTCCGTTCAAAAGCGGTATAGTCTTCCCTATCTTGGCCATTTTCTTGTTCCTTCTTAGATAAATTTATTTGGACACATCCAGCAAACAACCTTTTGAATCAAATTTTTTAAAGTAAATTCGAACCATTCCTGAAGCAACATGAAAAATATAATAGCCCACAACTTCTATAGGAGAAACGTATTTTTATTTACAAGAATAATATCTATAGAATCAATTGTGAATTTCACAAGAGTGCCGAAAGTAACTCAGCAACCCTCAAACTCGTGGTTGTAAAAAACAGGGAAAATATGGTATATTTTTCATGCCAGCTGCAGCAGAGATAACACGTATAATTATTCTTCTTCTTCTCTAAAGTATAATGAGTCAAAGACGAAATTCGATTCTCAACGAAATTCCTTTTTTGTCGTTTGTCCACCTAAATGTGAAATTTAAAATTTCAACGAAATTAACTCTCGTGTATTTGCACTATAAGAGAGAATTTAATGATTTGTCAAACAAATTGTTTCTCAGCTTTCACATTTTTTCTGCAATTTCATCGACAACAACTTCCTTCTCAAGTTTTTCAGTTCCATTTTTGTAACCTGGATCATCTTTCCATGTTGAAAATTCTTTATTAAAGAAATCGGTGCTGATGGGAAATTTCGCAAAGACAATTTTTGTACCAGGAGCTACAAAAGACGTAAACTCGATGTTTATAAAAGAAGAAAAATTATTTTTTTGTAGTCTGCTTCCAATATAATTTAAGCTTTATTTGCCTTAACCGCTGTTGGAACATTTTCATCAAATATTGATAGAGCCACAGTTTGGGAAGCTAAGTACTTGAGGTTTGTGAAAAATTTGTCCGCAGCACTTTTCTTATTTCTCGATCAATATCCTGATAATTTATCAATTGATGCATGAACAAAAAGTAATTATAAGGTGCTTTAATTACATCTCGTGACAGAAACTTGGCTCGAACGTACACCTGAGCAAGAAAAATACAAATTCTTTCTAAGAGTTCTTCCCCTTATGAGATAACTGAAACTAGTCTTGAGAAAAGAATATATTAAGCTTAAATTTTACACAGAGCTAAACTTTTAGAAAGTTGAAATATAAGGGTCACCCTAATACATATCTACATATTTACACACCTGCTCAAAATAATAGTTACACATTAGAATTCTAACTTCAACAAAACAGAAAATTATTTTTATTTAACATTTTCAAAACAAAACAAATGCACATTATTTCTTTGATTTTATACATATAAAAAAAAAAATAATTTCTTTAATATATAGTGTAAAGTACAAAAGTTGAGATGGATAAATATTTATTTTGCCTAAAGCAGCCTGCTCATAAAAATAGGTACACTTATGCTTTATAGAGAAGTACAAAAAAATTAACAACGGTAAGAATAGTTTTGTCTATATTTTTAATTATTTATCTAATAACCTGTATATCCACCCCCTTGTTGGACTACTTTCACGATTCTTTTCGGCTTGCTGTTGATTAAATTCTGACAGGATTGCTTGAGTATGTCGTACCACATTTTTCGAACAAATTGTCAAAACTGCTCCTTGTTTTGAAAAAGGTTGCTTGGGCAATTTGATTTTCAACTCTCCCCACAGGTTTTCTATCGGTTTCAAGTCCGGGGACTCAACAACAAATCGACTTAATGGTCCTCAAAGTTTTTTTTTTACCAGCATGGGATGTGCTTTGGGTCGTTATATTGCTAAAGGACTCAATGCAAAGGCATGTTTTTCCGAGAATAGGGTAGCATCGCATTTTCCAATTGTTCCTTGTATTCGGCGACAGTTATTTTATTTCTTGTCAGGTATATAGGACATATCCATGAAAGGTAACACCCCACACCGTAATACTTCTACCTCCATGCTTCATTGTTTTCATTGTTTTTTTTTTGTTAAACAAACATGAAACATCTTTGCCTTTAAGGCGTCGAACATTTCTTTCTTTATCGCTTCCAAAGAGATTTACCTTAGTTTCGTCACACCATAAAATATTTCTTCATTGTTTTTTGCTTTCAGGTCCTTACCAATTTTCGTGGTCCTTGTTTTATAATTTAGCCTTATATACAATATTTTTTTTTTGCGTTAAGAGAACTTTTTTGGCTATTCATCCTGGTGGTTTGACTTTTTATAGCCGTCACCAAATTATTTCAGCACTAACCTCGTTTCCAATTTTTACTGCAATCGCCTTTAATGATTTAAATGGGTCCTTTCTGCATTAGGTGACTATATGTCGATCAAGCGTTGTGTTCGTTTTTGAAGGCCTACCTTCGATTTTCTCTTTTTTATCACATTTCTGACAAATTTATGGGATATGTTAGTAAGTTCACCCATGCACCGAAGAAATTTCCCATATTTTCTCAAGTTGGAAACCGATTGGGGGTTTTTCGTCGGTACGATGTGATTTACGACCCATATAAATAAGAATTTTCATTATCAATTCATGTCGTTTTGCAAAAAATATGAGAGAAAGCTTACCGTTCTTTAAAAAAGAATCCGAAAAAAATTTAATATTAACTTTTATTAAAATGTATTAAATTACACTTGTAGGTGTAACTATTATTTTGAGCAAGCCAATTTGTAGTTCATTCACAGAAAGTTCAAGTAAATCATATATTGAGGATTTACACTTTCTATTTTGTTGACAACAGCGTTGCTAGATTATGCTGTTTATATTTTCTCCACAATTTACCGTTTAAATTTCCAAAAAAGTTGTGCATAGGAGTTAAAATGAATAGTTATGAAGTGTAACTATTATTTTGAGCAGGTGTGTATATCCGATCGACTATAACCGTAAAATTTAATTTCAGCTGTGCTGTTATTGATATCTATTTGGAGAATCATAAATAGTTTAGCGGATAATATAACGAAGAAGCGAATAAGTTACATAAGTTTTTACTTAATTACATTGTATGTGCCACTATATTCTAAGTATATCCATGACAATCATAGTATGTATTTCTAACCCATTGGATGTTATCATCAAAAGTAAGAAGTTTTAAATTAAATTCGAAATAAATTGTTTTTATTATTGTTTAACAAAATAGAAAGTGTTATCAAAAATTTCGACAGCATGAAACATTTATGGGTCTTAAAGTTTTCTGTACAATATTAAATTGTACTACAGTGCATTTTTATATAAAGAAAGAAAAAAACATTAAAGCTTTGCTATAAACTAATATTGATAAGATTTATTAAAAGAAGAATACAATTTTTTTATAAATAAAATGTAATTGAAATTTTTATATTATACCATTGTGTTTATGTTTGCATGTAAAAGAAGAGAGAAGCTAAACAGAAGTTAAACAGAAATAAAATAAATATAAATAAACAATAATAAAGTCTTAGGCACATATTATGCATTAAATACATACTAAAATGCTGATACTGAAATTTATTACTGCAACGAGAAAAAATGATACAAAAACAAATTTTTTTATGGACAGACGCAGAATGATTTTATAACCTCATTTCAAAGAACAGGCAGATGATGTCGCTGCTATTCTAAATATATGTACATATGTATTCGTATGTGATAAAGAAAACCTTATAAAATCAAAATGCAAGGCAGTCGAGTATCTAGGAATTTTTTTAAGGTTATGATTTTATTATGCTACCAATATATGTCTCAAATTCGTTCTGAATCCGTCACTGGCTTAAAGGCTGAACCAAACGTAACTGTTCTGACCTTGTATGTCTACGATTTGCAATACGAATATCATTTCTCATAAAACAAAACAAAAAATTATGTATTTTTTGTGAATATATGCTAAATTGTTTTAATGCGAAATTAAAAACTAAGTACATAAATATATTTACTATGTCGAAATGCAATTACATACCACTCAACATATTGTATGTATATTTAAAATGAAATAATACCCCAAATGGATGTATTCAAGTGTGGTGGTTACAAAAACAAACAAAAAAAAACAAAAAATACAATTTCAAAATAATAATCATGAAAATGTTGTAATTTTCATTTGTCACGGCAGCGTGTTGCATTGCTTCAATTTTATATTTTTTGGCTTCCATATTGAACATTTTAGAAATACCCCAGCGAGAATATTTCAAAGAAATCTAAAACTATTACTTAACTAATTTGTGGTAACAAGGCAATAATTTACCTATTGAATTAGCTTTACTGGAATTCGTGAGGCTAGGTTTTTGAAATAAAAACGGTTTTGGAAAATTAAAATTTCAAATTCGGGTTGATTGTTTGGGCCACAATTAGTGCCATGGCGCCGTTTTAAAATCACTTCCTCACCAAACACTAAAGTAATAGAGGCCCATACTAAATCCGTCCCGTAGAGCCTAGGTATCCTAGCAGATTTTTCGGAGCAATTAGACAGGCTTTTGAGGAAATACCTTCCCAGAAACATATAAGTATTATGTACTTGCCAAAGCTGGGCATTTATAAAGAAAATGGGTAAGTGTTTATTTTTCTCTCAAATTTTCAAAACTTCTGTCAAGGGAATATACTGTTTTTCTGCATGAGTACCTTTACATTAATGACCAGTGTAGACTATCGTATGTAAAGCAATATCTGTACGATCCCTGTTAATGGACTCGTTAGATGTTACATGTTTATGATTTCACCTCTGATTAGCCAGTTAAAAGTAGTGCATGTATGTGCTACTCTTTACGACTTCCAGGAAAATTGAAACCGGTACCGCTAAGGATACTTCAGGAGAAGCTCCCGAACGCACCAATTAATCAGATTTCTCATTTCTTTCAATGCTACAATGGCCTGGAACCCAGATGACAGTGATGTCACCTTACTGCTTTGCACTTTTTAAACAAATTTCAATTTGATGGTGGTGGATTGAAGAGCTGTTATTACTAGCTGACTGTTGGTGAAGATAGCAACTTTATATTTTTCCGTGATAAGTTGTTCTATTAGTGGACAAGCCCGTCTAACAGTCAGAACTTCAGGGTGAAAACCCGTAGAATCATTAGGTAGACATATTGATTGCTGTAGACTCAGAATGAATCCTAACGGACTCTTTGAACTGAGACTAAGATCTACACTGCGCAGATGAAAAATTAATATTTTTGACAACTAAGAGCTTGCGACAAAAAAACCTTCAGCACCAGTTTTTTCAGCAATCATTGCTTAAATAGTATTAGTTTTAGTATTATTTCTTTTCTTGACTAGAAACATATAAATATAAATTGAAGTAATTTCCATGCCAAAATAATCATTCTTTTAAATATACATCTTCTTTAAAGTTTGGACATCCTCTTTTCATTGATTTATTTGCCTTTTATTCGTCAAAGATAGCGGAACTAAGAGATGTTCGCTGCAGTGAAATTTGCTCTTTCGAGCTTTGATTTCATGTGAACAAAATACCTATCTCACAATAAATCGCATCTCTTGCCATTGATATCATTTACTTTGTAAAATGCATGTATTAAAAAAATCACAAAGAGTTTGGTCTGATCGGGGCCAAATTTTTTTTATGATCAGTTCAATTGCCCATACGATATCCCAATTTTCAATGTATTGCTCAAAATCTTTTGCCTAAATTAATTGCTTTCTATTTTCAGTAATTTTATAGAACATATATTGTGAAAGAGAATTCAAAGTTTTGCATCCGGGAAAGTACCAGGTTTTATCTCAAGCAATTTTCATTACTACTATTTAAAAATTTAACTATTTTAAGAAGTCTTCAGAGTTAGCATTTCTCAAATTTTAAGTGTGTATAATTTATTTGATTTGAACATTCATATATAGATGCAATTGAATGGTTTTCAGAATGAATTTTAGAATTTTTCGTAAAGTGGTGGTGCTGTTTCAAATAAGTTTAATTCATAACATAATATACGTTTAAGTTTAATAATACTTTTAGGTTTATGCTTAAAATATATTTGCTGGTTTCCAATAAAGTTGTTAATGTGTTATGTTTGTGTTTTTGCAATTTTTTTTAATGTTTCGCCTGTAAATGTCATTAAACAATTTATATGTATTATATGTCCTGAAAACTTGTATTTAAATTTACCACAAAAAAGTGACATTTATATGTATGCACATGTAGTTAAGTGCTTTAGCGCTTGTTTATGTAAATACACATACATGTGTTAGTGTCTATGTGTGCGTATGTGCATGCAATTACTCTTTACTCAAACGAGGACGTGCAGTTCAACAAAAACAAAAATAATATTTTAAAGCAATTTTCAAACGGTTATATGTACATATCAAGCATTTGTGTGTTTCTACAATGACATTGTAAAAGTAAAAAACAAATATAAATAGAGGATTAAATAGTTAAAAAAGTTTTAACAATTATGAAAAATAAAAAAAATTTTGCAATTATTTTTTTTAAAAAAAGAACTCCTGCTCTAGGGATATTGTATATATGAAAATAGATAGGTATATTAAAAATTCAGTATTTAATCTCTTTGTCTTTGATTTAAATCATACATACATATGAAAGTGTTTCAGATTTTTAACGACTTTTTTACGACTATTTTAAAGCTTAAATTGTTGTTTTGGTTTGCTGGCCTATAGAACATTTAGATTATAAAATGTACTGGTATTGGATTTTTTTCCGGGCTATTTTAAATAATGATAACTTATACGAATTTTTAGAGCGTTAAGGTTAGGTTAGGGTGTTTTTTTTTACTTTCATTACGGTTTACTTAGGCCAAGGCTTTCTTCCTCTTTCTCCTGTAAAATTCTTCTACTTGCAGTCCTAAAATGTTGGAGTGTCTACCAATTAGACAAGCGGTTCCCAAACTATGTTCAGCGGAACACTGGTGCTCCGTTGGAGATAAACAAGTGTTCCGCGTGAAAATCAAATTAATCTCGTTATTCGTTCTTGCATTTTCAGTTAACCCACAACTAAATTTCAACTTTTACCCTAAAATTAACATTAACGTTAACCTATTGTGATTAGGTTTTAAAATTTAGATCAATCCTTTCAAATTTGGAATTAGGCGGAAAAGCGTTGGTGATTCTTTTTGAACTTCATAGTGAATTACAGTTTTCTCTTCGTCGAACAATTTGGCAAAGAACTTTATTGATTTATTAATAAATTGTTCATGGTTTTTAATTGATGCGTATTCAGGTATTCACATATATTTTTACTAAGCGAAATGCAATTTACTTATCACTACAAGAAAGAAACAATACAATTTTTAACTTAAGAGTCAAAATTGCATCTTTTGGTAAAACATTACAGTTCTGGATTTCTCAAAATAATATTGATTGTTTTTCCGCATTAGACAAAATAAAGTCGGAAGTAGATGATAAAACTTCCAAAGTAATTTTAGAACATTAGCATGACTTACAATCAAGTCTATTACAATATTTTGCAAAGTTCCCTGAGGATAACTCTTTGATTAAGAATCATTTTATGATTACAGCGGGTCTCAGCGCATGTGATTATGAAATTGGTTTAATGACTAACTCTGGTTTAAAACCAAAATATTGAGAATTTTTAAATATTAAAAGAATTTGTAATTCAAGAATCAAAAACACCGTAGTTATTAAGAGTATACATAATTGAATTATACGATTTTGGTGGGCAAAGATATACTTGGGTGTTTGAGTATAGAATAGGATCCTTAAGAATAACAGTTTAAAACCACAGATAAGAAATTGTAGCAGATTCCGATATAACCATTTGATTTACCTTTTCTATATTAACAGTTAAATGACAAGGAATGCCCATGAAGCATAGTTTTTTATAATTCTTCAATTTCAATTCCCAATTGATTGAAAATCATAAGAAACTAAAAACTCACAAAAGTGGAGATTCATATGCTCCTCCATGAGATATTTTTGTAAATTTCATAGTTTCCACCATTTACGAGGTCTAGTGGAAAATGTACTAAACTATAATCGCAGGGGTCACGAATTTGATTTTCGTCAAGGGCATGGTTGTTAGCCACCCCCATGACCTAAAGAATGAGTGCTAGACTGTAATTTCAGCTGCCTCAGGTTCGATTCTCAGATGGGGTTAAATTCTTAAAAAATGTCCAAATGGATTGTTCTAATAAAATGAGTCACTTCTTTGACTTAGTTCTTAAATGTGGCAAAAATAGTTTATAGATTTTATCTTCGTTATTTTTTTAATTCAATTTATATTTTTTGTGTCGTGAAGTATTAGATTTAAATGATGACGGATATGGAAATTATTTATTCGGTAGAAAAAATCGAAAAAAAAATAAAAAAATTAGACATTAGCCATTGCGTAAATTTGGGAATATCACAGGAATAGTTACTGTATGCAGTTCTAAAATTTGTTACTCAGAATTAAGTACGGCATTACAGTATACCGCCAAATTAAAGTATATTAGAAACACCATAAATTTCCTCTGACTTTATTCGTAAATGCGGTGAGTTTTAACAGTTTTATAAAGATTTTGCCACACTTTTTCTTCGGGAACTGTTTTCTGATGACAATTTGTTTATTCTTACTGCGGAAATTTAGATTACTTTTTTTTAAAAAACCAAGGATTCGTTTTTGGATAAAAAAAGTTTTCGCTTTGACTTTCAAAATTTTTTTTTTGCACCATAAGTGCATAGATATTTCTACACAATTGCAACTTCAGCTGACTTCATATCGGAAAGATCGGTGTAGCCATAAAGATGGGAATAAAAAAACGTATTTCTCCCTTTTTACATTTTTTTAGTCTCCTTTTTAAGGCGACTCTGGCACTTATAGAGCTACTAAAGTCAACTGGCAGATATAGAATATTCGAGGGATATTTATGCACTTATGGTACAAGCAAAAAAACAAATCAGAGATGGCCAAGGTTAACACTGATTTATACCATAATACTTCAAAAGACATAGGTTTGGTTTTTGGTACAAAGAAGAGGGTTAAGGCTAAACTTCTCCATTATTAATTGACTAATCGTTCCCAAATTGTCACTAGAAAACCGTTCCCGAAAAATTGCATTTACAATCAAAATTAGAGGAAATTTGTGGTGTTTCTAATGGCTTGGCGGTATACTGTAGATAGATTAAGTTTACACAAACTTAACTCTGAATTAACTCAATTGAATAGTTTCCGTAGTTTTAGTCACAAAAAGTTTTTAAATTTAATTGCTATCGATTTCCCAACTTTTACGTTAAGATTTTCCGACATTTTGATCTCACAGAATAAACCAGAATTTCGATTCGTATTCAGTGCACAAATATATGAAGGTTACCACTGCTGGTTTTCAATTATCTAAAACCTCGCGAACCTATGTTATAAAGGGAACCCTTGTGTTTGTTCTCAAGTACAACAATTGCAACCGAAATTTTAAATTCCTTTTTTTATTTAACGGTGTGTGTATCTAATAAGTTATGCAATTCATTTTTTTTTCATTTTTTCAAAAATATTTCAGGAATATTTGTTCACATATTCGCTTCGTATGTTTTACCGCGTTTTTCATTCACTGGCATATTTTTTTTTTGTATGCTAATATTATGAGCACAGTTGTGATCATAATAATAGTAGTAAAATAGCGTTCAGGTGACAAATGACGAAAATAATATTTAAGTAATATTTAGTTGTGAATTTTGCCCAGAAGGGGCCTAAAGAGCAAAAATAATATTTTTGGAAAAAAGTTGCTCCTACAATTTAAAAAATAAATAAAAAATTTAAAATTAAACATAAAATCTGTACAATTTTTAATTTTTGGTTAGAAAAATTTCTTTTGGTGGTCGAAATAGTAGCCAGAATCTACTTTCAGAATATTGTGATTTTGTTTTGTGTTGAACTGTGTTATTTTCGTGATTTGTCGATTGCACGTTATTTCATTGCTATAATAATGAACACAACTGTATGTTTGTGGACCTACGAAGTTAACGTACTTGGCATATGTAAATATTTCTTTTTCATAAATGGAATATTTTTTCATATGTACATTAGAGTGGAACGATTTTGTAATCTCCATTATCACAAGGGGTAAATACGAGACGGTTGACACTTAAAAAAAACGTCTTGCTCACATTTTGAGTTTTATAAATTTTTTACTAACAAACAAGGCATATTAAACTCTGATGCATAAAATTTCAATAGAATCGAGTTTTTCCTTATACTAGAGCAGCGGTTCTCAAGCATTTTATCAAGTAGATGAAACGCGTACCATAGAACTAAAAACCACTGTGCTTTGTGTACTTTCTGTCCACCAAAATTGTTGCGTAATAAGAAATACCGATAAACATGCAACAGATTGTAAAATGTGCAAAAATACAGATTTTTAATAAAATTCAGCCATCGCTTATTTCGTTCGCCGTCTATTATTTGCTAGCGTACCACCTTTGAAGGCCTCACTTATCACTGGCGGTACGCGTACCATTGTTTGAGAATCCCTGTTTAAGAGCGTCATCTATGGACCGATCGAATTTGTTAAAAGTTTTTTCACCAAGAACCCTTTTCGAACTTTATTTTGACCTTAAAAATATTGCGAAGAGGGCTTTGTAGCAAAAATCAGGGAAAGTTGAAACTCAGAATGCGGGAAAGGAGTTAAAAAAAAGTCAACCATTTTGTATTTACCGCCTCTGCTCGAAAAAAGGCTGTCATGATGGTGGTCACAATAGTCCCCTGTATGTCAGCCCACTCTAATGTACATACATATGTACATTTTTTTTTTTTTTGATGTTTGACTTGGCGAAAATCTGTGGGCGAGCACGTTTTTATGTATGCATATTTTTATCTAGTTGTCAGTCATACCAAAAATTTAAGAATTCATAAATGGAGTTGTGGTTTAAATAAAATAAAAAAATGTATCTCATTTTGTTTACACAAATTTTAGAAATTTTTGATGGTACTGTGACAGTCGTTGAACTTTCAACTAATATTTTTGTACATCAAAAACCAAATTCTACATAAACAATAAACTTTAATTTTAAGATAATAATTTGCGCTTGAATATACATAGGCAGAACTATTCCATATATTTACTTTAATTTATAGTTACTGCATATCTAATAATAATCAGAAAATTATTTCTCTAGTTATCATATACATAAATATATGAGAATTTAGTATTTTACCCAAAAGCAGACCAAAGTAGAAGAAGCTAAAATTTGCCAAACAAAATAGCATAAAATATTTTATTATTATTATTAAAACAGGAATGCTCTTTAGATTCCGTTTTCAGTCTTATCAATTTCACTGCATATCTTCTTTTTTCCTTGGACTTAACAAACTTTAAGAATGTTAAAAGTAAAACAACAAAAAAAAAAAAATAAAAACAACTTAAGCTGTCTCGGCAATACTCAAAAAAGGAAAGCAATAATAGAAAAACGAAAATATAACAAAAAGATCTTTTGAAAGTATTTTAGAGTCATAAACAAGTACAGTATTAGCTCTAATAACGCAACTAACTATTAGATAGAGGGAGTAATTGAATTGCATATATGGCCAAGTTTTTGGTCTTTAACGTTAGTCGTACGCATATTTTTGCAAATATATCAAAAATATCCCGTGAAACCAATTTTTTTTTTGCATAGACATGAAAATAGGCCTTAAGGCCTTCATTTCATGCCAACAAGCTTTTTTTAACTTTTGTCATTTCGAAGATATAACCAGTTTTATGTGGTCTTTAACGTTACAGTTTTTGGAAGTGAGTTTCGAGATAGCTCTACATTTTGAAAAAGATTAGCGAAAGTAGCAATGAAAAAACCTAAACTAAGGCACTATATCGAATATGAGGGATCAAAATAATACCAAAAAAATATTTCTCTTGCACTTTTAAGATACAAAATGTCTGGTCTTTAACGTTACACGAAAAAGTCTATAACATAGTGATTTTATTTTGAGAAACAAGAAAATATGATGCAATAAAAGACTAAAAATTGCTAGAAGGTGAAAAAAAAACAAATATTTATTCAAAATATCATCGTTCTGTTTATTTTTCACTGTTATTCAAAAACCAGTCTTGCAATATCACATTGTCACTCGCGCGGGGTGTATTTTGCATACCACTACTTCTAATACTGTAGAGCTTTTCGGGGTTTTTTGATTGCTGAAACTAAGTTTTTCTGACAGCTTTGGTTGCATATAGAAAAGTAATTTCTCAGTTTTCCTAGGTTGGCGATTTTTTTTTTCACTTTGAAGTTGCTGCTTTAGTCTGTGGTTGCGTAGGAATAGTATCATTTGAATGCAAATATTTTTACCATCAAAAGGCCTTTCTGGGGGTTTTTGGGTACGACGAATCTGAATCTGGAGTTTATTTTTACCAATAACGGCCGCTAGGGTGCGCTTTGGTGCAAAAAACATGAAAAATTCCATATTTTTAAGGTTTTTCGGGCAAGAAGGTCAAATCAGATTAAATGTACGTGATATTCATATTTTGTATTTTTTCATCAAGTTAGACAACTTTCTAAAAAACGTCTTTGACATTCAACCATTTTCAGATCGACTGATGAGAATTAATAGTCTTATTTTTATATAAAAAATCAGTATATTGGACTTGAATTAAATACAAAAATCAGTACATTTTCCAGATATATATAAATTTTCACTTTTGATTATAAGCTCACTTTATAAACTTATTAAGGAAAGACTGTTTCTTTCCTTCCTCTAAAAAGTGAACAATAAACTGAAAGTTCTTTCAGTGGAATCGAAAAAAATTTACGTTTTTTCTACAGTTGGGAATTTTACAAAACCTATATTTCTGTCTAGTTTTCATTAAAAGAATTCAAAATAGATAAAAATTTAATAATAGGACCAAAAATGTTATTAAGATTACAAAACTCAGTACTAAAATAATGCAAAATCCAAAAATTGCTAAAAAGTACTTAAAAAAAAAAAAAATCCAAGAAAATCAGTACATGTACTGACTAAATCAGTACGTTTGGTCACTCTATGCCCGGCTAAGAGGTTTCTGAAAACAGTAAGTTATGTTTTTATGACGAATCACAAAGTACAATTTTCAGCGAAATTGGTCTTTAACGTTACATAACTTTGATGGCTAATACAGCGAGGAAATTGAATAATTTGAAAAAAATGCATTTGTATCTAGAACCTAGGTCAAAAGTTCTCGAAAAAAGTAGCTCGTTCCTAATTTTTGTTTTATTAGATTTATCAGAAAAAACTTTTTGTAAAAAAAGTCTTTAACGTTACATGAAATTTGCGGTGCATTTCAAAGCCATTACAATCAACAGAAAAAAATCAATTGCACTGTATTTTTAATTTTTTTCCTTTTCTACTACACAAAGCTAATTGCCTGAAAAAAACTAGAATAATATAGTTATTTTTACGTTTTTGTTCCGATTTGAGTTTTGGCCCATTTCGATCAGATGCACGACACAAGTGAAAGGAACGAGCACAGTGAAGAGCGAAAGCAACCGATTGATTTGATATTTGTGTTTCCCAATTCTATGGGATATATATGAATGGAATTCAGTCGACATAGTGCAAAATTCAAAGATTTTTTTTTCGAGCGTTACTCCTACAGGAAAAATTGACCATATGTATAAGAGAACAATATTTGGAAATCTGAATTTTCGATACAAGAAAAGTTTTATATGAATTTGAAAACTTGTTTAACAAAATGTGGGTGTATGTAAATGTTTATTCAATCACGCTCAGTTCAATTGACGCATTAGTCACATTCAACCAAAAAATGGTCACTACACTCATTCTTACGCACAACCACTAACAATAATTGAGCATCGAAATATGAAGACGAAAAAAAAAAAAACGGCCAGAGAACAACTCTCTCATAAGTTACAGAACCTGTAGGAATATTAATCAAGCAAACAGTGAAAACTTTTACTGAAGACAAGATTTTTTAAGCTATTAAATATTCACGCGTTGATACGAAATGTCCTTGCGACGTTGTTAAAGTGCGGATTGCGAAAGTTTGACACCTTTCCAACAATAAGCACATTATGGGTATTCACGCGTTGATGCGAATTCCGATTGCGGATGCTGCAAAATGCGAAATTGCGTTATTTTCAGTCATTCCAACAACAAACATACAACTCAAAATCTTGCATTACTTCTTGCATTTTTTCTCTACCCCAACCTAGTGCGTAAATGTAAAAGCATTGAACGAAACAGCTGATTTTTATTGTAGTATTTAAATATATAAGTTTTTAGTTTAATGTAAAAGCTTAAGAATTTGACATAATTTCGAAATAAAGCATTAGAGGATGTCTGACGGTAAATCTTTTTAGCCTCACATCTTTTTCTACTTGCCAGCCTCAATTTGATTTGAGTCGACCGCCTTCATTGCTTCCTTTTGAATATTTCTAGCTTAATTTACTAAAGCTTTAACACACGTTTTTTTCATTTTACAGGAAAAGCTAAAAAAAAAAAATTTCAGAGTTTTGTTATAAAATTTAAATTTGACAAAACTAGGGGAAGTAAATCAAGTAAAACGTTTAGAGCATCATCAAGAGTGGAAAGAATCGCACTATTTAAAGGTTTTTTAGAAAGAGTTATAATTTTACTAAATCGTATGATATTTGCAAAGTTTCTCAGAGGAAGAAAGAGAGAGAAAGAGATAGAGCGAGCGAAAAGAATAGAGAGGAGCGCATCGCTATTAGGAATGAACAAAGAAGCTCACATTGTTTATATTTTGAGGTTTTACTGCAATATTAATACTTTATTTTTGTCATTGTATTTTTTTCTTACAGTTTGAAAACAACTTTAACTTTTTTTCTTCGTATTATTATTATATCTTACATCATCATCATTGTTATAAATACTTATGAAAAGCAAATTATATATAACTTTTGCTATTTTGTTAATTAGTTTTGTGCAATTTTTATGCTAATTGTACCTATTACTTTATATAGCTACTACGTATACAAATGAAAATGTATGCAGAAAAGTTGAATTTTTAATATTTGGTTGCCAGTTGAAGAATATTAAAGAAATAAACGCTAAATAATTTTGTTAAAATTTAGTTAAAACATTATCATTTTGAAACGAATTTTAAAAATTATTGCATTTCATATTGATTTTTGCTATACTGATACTCAAGCGTGGATCCAAGAGGGGCCTTGGAGGGTTGGGATACAACTTATAATATTAACGTGTTTTTGGCACAAAGGTCACTTAAGCTTAAAACGTAAATCACATTATCGAATGAAATGGCATAGAATTGCGACGGCAGGGTTTTTTTGGTCGACTTAGATATATTTCTATGTGATAAGCTGATTGTTATTTTCGTTAGTTTTGTTCAAAAAGTTTATTTATAAAGAAATCAGTTGCTCCATAGAAGTATGATCAATACTAAAATTTATAGGGAAGGGTGGACTCATTGAAGTATTGTAGGTCCATGACCATGTAGATCACTCTGGTGCGGTCAATTAGGTAACAATATCAAGACTTTTTTTTTATAATAACTAAAGCGCAATTAATTCTCTTTTTAACGAATATATATTTATTTAAATCGATGGAATAGTTTTAGAAAAAACTGAACAAAAAAAAAAACGAATTTTTGGTTATCGTTATCGGTGGACCAAAAGGGTAAATATATAATTTTTTTATAACAAACTACATTTTAAAGTCTATTTTTAGCGTTTTTAACTTTTGAATTCGGTCTTTTTTACTACTTTTATATTAACTCGCTTTCAATGGTGTCTGTCTGTCAGTCTGTTCGGTACAAATTTTGTAATCGATTTTAAACTAACTTCCCGATGAGCTAGAGACTTGAAATTTAAAATATAGTTCAGAACTGGAAGACAATGCAATATGAAGTATTTAAAATATATATAAATATAAAAATATTTAAAATATTAGTATCGGAAGTTTTTCCATTTCTTCATAGTTCAAAGCATTGAATTCATCGTTGTTAAAATCATTGCTTTAGCGGGTGTAAAATATATGTATATGTGTATACATACACAAATTCAAAGACAAATGAGAGAGAGAACAAAAACAAACAATAACGAACTTTTCTTTTCGTTTTGTTCCGCTTACAAAGAGTATAGATTGTAAAGAGATCGCAATTTGCTCTTGCTGGAATCGAAACAAAAAATCGTAGAAACTGATGGTGTGACAGCGACGGTTGTCAACACATCCAGCAGACAAAAATGTATGAATGGACGAGTTTGACGTGTTTGATGAAATAAATATTTAACATTTCTTTTAGCAAATAACTTTCAACATTTACAGTATTTATATATTCTTTAAATACAAATATGTAAACGTTTTGTTTTGATTTTATGAATTTTATATAAGAACTTTTAAATATTTTTCTACTGATTTCATGAAATCAAAATGCGATGACTTCCATTAAATTGAATGCATTCTTTTACAGCTCTGGTCTTTACTTAAAATCGATTGCAAAATTTCACACACACAAGACTAAAAAGTAAAAAATAATAATTTAAATAAAAAATATTTTTAATATACTACGTTTTTAATATGGACTAAAAAGTATAAAATAATTTCTCCTAACCCCATACAGATTCACAACCACATATAGATTCCTTATCCCATACAGATTGTCTTGAAAATTTGTAACTGTGAATTTTAGTAGGACGAAAATACTTGTATGATTTAAAACGAAGAACGTGGGACGCATATGGATAGAGATAAAATTGCTAGCCATTTCGGTGAACTATTCATCCATCAATTTCCTATTGCATGCGAATCACTTTTGTTGTTTTAAATCATACAAGTATTTTCGTCCTACTAAAATTCACAGTTACAAATTTTCAAGACAATCTGTATGGGATAATCTATATGTGGTTGTGAATCTGTATGGGGTTAGGAGAAATTATTTTATACTTTTTAGTCCATTTTAAAAACGTAGTATATTAAAAATATTTTTTATTTAAATTATTTGTAATTATAACTTAAAAATTTTTGGCCCCCTCCATCACCCTATAGGAAATCCCGAATCCGCTTTTATTGATGCTCATTTACCACTTTCAAAATATTGAATTAGTTTAATTTTTAGTTGAACTAAATATTTCCTTTATTTATCTAACAACAATTTTGTATGATATTATAATTTCAAAATATTTATATGTACATTTATAGGTAAATTTATACAATGTTGATTTGAAATTAAAAATAATACTTAACAAAGTAAATTCATGAAAATGCAAAACACTTGTGAAAATAAAACAAAACACAGTTTGAATTATTTCAAAATATTGTAGAGAAAAGTAAAATTTATGTAAATAAATTGATATCTTGTAGAAAGAAGGCAACCAGCAATCAACAAACAACACTCATCAATATTTCAAATCAAAAGTATAAGTAGGTACACAATATCCGAACAAAAATGAAATGACAAAATAAGCAAATGCTTGAACTTGTAGCATGGAGTGTAAAAAAGTAAAAATAAATAATTCCCGGAAAGCCGGAAAGGAGAGAAACAAAATGAAAACAGCAATACGAACCAAATTGTGCCCAAGTAGATACACACGTACATAAAATAAAATAAACAATTGTAGCATAAGAAAAAAAAAAATAAAGAAAAAAACAAAACAAAATAGGGAAAAAACTAAAACTGAAGTAAATATTAGTCAAAAAAAAAGAAGTAAATAGCGTCGAAGAAAGCACAAAATAATTGAAATAAAATCGACGATTCGTAAGAAAAAAATGTAGGAAAAACAATAATCTGTACGAGACACACTGACATAATATATACAAACGCATACACAAAAATACATACATACCCATATACCCAATGGTAAAAAATGTAAGAATTTTAGAGAAAGTTGAAGATAATTTAAGTATTCTCTTCTTGTCAATATAAAAGTAAATGAATATGTCATAGGCTGGTTGAAGTATGCTTCAAGTCAAATCCATCCTCCCCTGTGCCCCGTCACTGACTGCTTATATTGTAATCTGATAGTTGTGGAGGTCTTGTGATAATTTTTTTTTAAAGATATGCCATTGCCTTCCGAGAATAGTCCTCGATTTTGAAGTTTTGTTCAAGATTGAAGAACTTCCCTGAAATGCCCTCGATTTTTCCAAAATGTCCCCGATTTTCTTTGCAATTGCTTTGAATGGAGTACTTGCTTGAGAGACTTTCTTTTTTTTAAACAAGGCCAAGAACAAGTCTGCAAGTGATAAATGGCATGTACATAAGTTTTAAAGAACAAAAAAGTAGCTCCTCAAGAAAACTTAAAAAAGGTAGCTGAATTATTCCTGTGTCTTCCAGCAACTAATGCTTCACTGTATCGCATATTATAAAATAATGGAAATATGAATTGCATGAAGACAGATGAGAAATTAAGAATGAAAGTTGACTTAATAAAAGTCTTGATGCAAAGTAAAGACAAATTCTGGAGTCTAATGTGAAGGTTTCAGTGAGAATATTGCCAAAAATGTACTTATCATACAAAAAATTAATTCTTGCGAAAAACACTTCATAATTCTTTCTATACTTTATAAACTTATCTATATTCGCATTTCTATATTTTATGCTGTTATTTGGGTGCTCAAATTACTTACTAATAAACAAATATTTTCCATTTCAAAAAGAGTAGGCATACTTAGTTAACAAATCTAGATGTGTTTTAAAAACATAACCCTGTCTGTTGTGATTACGTAATTATAAAAATAAAAATAAAAAATTAAGGTGTCCCCAAATTGGCTATGATAAATCTGGTTACCCTAGTACTATAGAAATTGCGACTCATGCATTAAAAATCTATGGTTCTCGTGAGAAAACCTCTATACTGATTCCGCCACTGCTTCAAGTATTATACTCCAACTGTTCGTGATTTTTTTTAATTTAAAAATTACTTAAATGTAACTCTCTCTGTATTTTTAAGTTGTTAGAAAGCCACGGATGCCACAAGCTAATTACACTGAGCAACAGCCAAAATCGGACTGACGATTTGACATGTAGTTTTGAGTAATTTAAAGGGCGTGGAGGATATTTTGAAGTTCTTAGACCCACATACTTTTTGATAAGTAAACTTTTTCCCAAACACACTGTAATATTTTTATTATTTCTTTCGCCTGTAGGCAATATTGTTCTAAGCTGTACTTAAAAAACTCCCGAAATTTGGGGTATGTAGCTTAAATGGAGGATTCTTGTGTTGCGCTTCTTTTCCTATTAAACAACTTTTCTATAGACACCAAAAACAATAAGAATGTCCTGGTACAGTCAAAATAAAGCCTTTTTCAGATTTTATGTACCGTTATCTCGAAAACCTGACGTGATGGAGCTAAATGATCTGCAGATTCGAGCTTTTCGACCCCAAATTACTCAAAACTATATGTCAAATCACCAGTCCAAAAGAAAAAACTGAATTTTTGGCATAGTGTTATTGATTGTTCCAAATTAAAATGAAGCACTATAGCATTCTTGACGCTTTACAAAGATCAGTTAATAAAAATAATAAATTAATCAAGAAGTTATTTTTTAGCAATTTCTGTTTAATTTGGTTATTGCTTGTGTACATGCTCTACGGGGAAAAAAATGGTTTCCGGAACTTATAACATAGATACTATACATACATATTATATTGTAACATATCACTTTACGGCAATTCACCCATTCACCACATTTCCCCATAGGATATTAATGATCGCATACACGAATGTGTGCATAAATATGTGGAGAGAAAGCAGAGTATAGACGGTACCACATGTACGATACAATATGTGGTTGGATGCAAGTTTAATCCATGTATAATCACGAACCTCGATTTTGTTATATCAAGTGTGTATGTATACATGTTCGGCCATTTCCGTCGTTTCACTCCCCATCACTCTATGTATTTATTATTTTTGAGGGTTACATCGATTCTATACTTTTTCACCTACCAAACATGCATATGAAAATTTCACATGAAAAAAAAATTGATAACCGGATCCCATATTGCCAGCAGGAATTGTACTCGAATAAGAATTAAGCCAGCTTCCATTCCTTGCGATATGTTTTTGAACTAATATTTCATATTACAGATCAACCAAGTTGAATGTAACTTACAGTGATTTTATTATTTCGCTTACAAATGAAGTGCCCTCTAGCTCTGAGGCTTAGAAAATTAAAAAGAGTCCAAGTTATCACGATTTATAATAATGCATGGAAGTTGTCCGCTAGCGATTAGTTTCGGAAATATATTATCCCAAAATTTCTATACTTCAATATTTAATATGAATTTTAATAAATATGTGGTCTTAGGCTCATATAAAATTTAAAAATAGAAAATCGATTTTTTCTGGTAAAAGAATACAAAATTTTCAACCTAAGTTATATGTATATAGACTTAATGCTGTCTAAATTGTGGGTTTTGAAACGTTTAAACCTTATATTCAACCATCATGTGACAATATATTTGGTAAATCTGCATGCACTTTTGTCTCGTTACAGTCAAGAACTATTTTTGAGCCGGATCATGACAACAGATACATTTACCATTAAGTTTCCCCACTAATACCTTAGCTCAAATGAAAGACAAGCACAGCGCCCTAGATATGAAATTCACCATTTTGGGATGCCGAGCTTTTTCCACATAACCAAACTACAAGAATTTGGGTGGGAAAAATAAGTAAAAAAAGTGTTACAACCTGAAACATAGAGGAGAGAGCCATTATTCTTTCTTCAGATATTTATATTCGTTTTCAATCAAGAAGATTTTAAACAAAAATTTCTATTATGAGAATTGTAAGCATAATTTCTTGAATATCTGCAACGTTTGACCTAATTCGAATAGAGTTAGAATAAAACCTTTTTGTATGTTCTTTCATTGTGTATTTACGTATTTATGGTATAATTTATTTTCTATTTAAAAGAAAAAAATCTTGGCTGTTACCTTCACTGATCCTTCCCCTATTTCCCTCTTTCGATCTTTCAGAATACACACGCACTTTCCCTAAAGCACTAAGCAACGCTAAGCTAAGATTGCTCTGTTTCTTTACTATATTTTTTCTACTATACTTGACATATAAAAAATGTAAACGCCACAGGGTAAACAAATTTATAAATTTTAATACCATGCGAAATTGCTATAAAATAAGCGCGTTGTATTTGCCCACTGGGTGTATGTATAAATATAAGTATATGTCTACTTAAAACATACTTGCTCGCATTTTTGTATTATTTGTAGAATAGCAAATTATTTGCAAATTACAAAAAAAAGAAGGAAAATCCGCAAGCATACACTTAAAGTTGACTCACTTGTAGTTTCCGCTGCCTAACCCAATAATGCCAAACCACAATACATCCGCAGCCACTCACCGCATATGCTTGTAAAAAGATAGCTAAGGAACATAGGAGTAGACGAGTATCTGCAGGATGCAATGATTGTATCTGTTGCTTTATACTTAATAATAATAGGAAAGAAACTTCTTCGTCTTTTTCATCATCTTCTTCGTCTAAGTGAGGTTGTTGTTGTTTTTGTGCGGTTCTTCTTCTTTCACTTTTCCTCAAGTAGACTTTTTAACTTATCGTTTATTATTATAATCGTATGTGCTCAATAACGTCATCATTTTTTGTTATAATTTGAAATAGGTGCATGTGTGTGTGTGTGTATTTTTGTGTGTGTTCACAAGTACAGTTGCGGGCAATAAAAATGCCACAACTATTAATTATTATTATCTTAAAGGTACGTTAGACTGGAACTAGAAAATTTCATACACATATTTATTAGGGTATATTTTTAACTGTCCCTAATTTCTTCGGTATTATCTTCATAACCATGTATTAAGCGGCATTTTCAAAATATTCAAGAAAACGAAAAAACTTCCCATTCAGTTCTTTATTTCCATAGAATTAATACGATATTACAATTTTGTGTTCTCTCCAGTTTATTTTGGAAATATATGTGATAGAGCCATGATTTTCAAACCAAAATGTGACGTTTTGTTCAAGCTATAAAGGAAAAAATGTCGTTTCATATATTCTTGCGCGAATTTATCGATAAAAAGAAAACTAATACGATCACCGAGAAAGAACGAGGAAAATAATGAAACTGGCACGATTTCTTTTTATTTGAATAAAGAAATAACAAAGATCAAAAAAATAGGGGTTTATATCTAGAAAAAAAAGGTCGTAAACATCTTTGTTGTTTTTATTGCATTTTCTCCAAGTTTATAACCTCAGAAATATCTTCACAATATTAAGAGAATTAATAAGAATCAGAGCAATATTTAGGAATTTATACATGTTTGATATGTGGGACCACGAGTGAGTTTTCTCCACGCTTGAAAATTGAATTGCGTCTTGAAACCGCGTTTGTTTTAAAAAATGCCCTCGCGATGTTTCAGGTATTTCGAAAACTACTTTTTTCGAAAAAACTTTTAAATTTTGCACAGTTGTTTGCCATCAATTTGGAATTTATTTTTATCAAATCAAAATTAAAAATTAGTTTAGTTTTTGAAAAAATTCCCGCCATCTTTGTTGTATGAAATTTAAAGGGTCTAGCTGAACCCGTTGTTTCTTATGATATGAGTGATTAAACCCTGCTGTAATTGACATTGCATTTTTTTTTTTGCCCGCAACTGTAGGTAACGAACATTTGTTCAGTCATCTGGAAGTACATATTTTCATGACCAAAACACACACGTCATAAACGTTGCTTGCTTCATATAAAATCTTATTTTTGTTTACAACAAAGTTTTTCATGTATGTTTGTAGCTTTTACTATTTCTTACTTGTATAATTTTTAATGTTTAATGTTTTTTTTTCGATTTTTCCCATTTTGAAATTGTGTATATTTTTTGTTTACCTGTTTACATACGCATATGTATGTGTGTGTATATGTGCTCGCTACAGATGTGCAATTTAATTAGGCTTGAGTTGCTTTCAATTATGTAAACAATCTCATGTATGTATATGATTTTATTTCTTGTTTTTATTTTTATTTATTTTTTTTTTTAATTTTAAGTAAACTTTATAGTTAATTGTTTTTAATATACGAAAAGAAAATTCTGCCAGCTGTCAGTGGCGAAACATAACGATTTCATGTATTTACCCAATGGCGGAAAGATGTGCATCAGAAGTGATGGTGAAAGCGTTGAAGCGCTTCTGTTCGTAAATTGAATGGCTGCCCTTACTTGTTCGTTCCATACCCAGGCAAAAAATGCGTATCAATTTTGTTTCAAAAAGAATCCTTCTCCGGAATCCGGAAGCCGTTTATTTGTTATATAGTGTAAAGTGATGTTAGTGAGGTTGCCTGAAACCTCTCATCTGCTAATAATAATGTAGCACAAGCCACAAATTGGTGTTGGTCTCGTGAAGGGAGCCGCTGCACTTTTAATAAATACCTGTTTATTGTATTCTGTTCTTCCGCTTTATTTGCTTGCTTTCTTAAACAATCACACTTAATTTTCTTTGTATGCTTAAGTTATTCCATAGTGATTTAAAGTTAATAATACCCCAATAGTAGCTTCACTGGGCGACTAAATAGAAATTCTGTTCTTGAAAACTATCATTATTCTGTCCCATGATCCATCCTCATGATCATTGAACGTGAGATTTATGAATGTGTTTTTTTTTTTACTCAGTTTTACGAAAATGCTGAAAGAGAGTGTTTTAGTTTTTTATTTTCTATAGAATGTCATTTAATTTTAAACCAACAATTTTAATGGTTGAAATTTTTGTAGAAAAAGAGGGATTTATCTTCACAAGCTCACCTCATGGTATTCGCTAGTGCAATAACGTAGTTCTCATTTGGATCTTTTTCAGTTTGCGCAAAGTTTTGGTTTCTCTAGATTTTCGTATTTATTTATTTTAATCCCATATGGTGCCTATTTAAATGATAAGAAATAATGCAAAATTACTGCTTTTAGAGAGGTCCGGGTCAGTAGTTGTGAACTTACCAAAAAAACTGAATGGATCTGATAGACTAATTCGAAAAAAAAAATAATTATGACAAAAATAAAAGGGATGGGCCAAAACTAAAGCTTCCCGAACAAGATAAGTGCTGCATTATCAACATGGCAAACGATTCAAGAAAAATTGCGAAAGAATGTGGGAAGGTGTATAAAAGTTTGCTATTTTCTCCAAATTTTCTTTTGCCATTTTGAACAATTTTTCGATTTTCAGTAATGCTTTCCGATGAGAAAGCATTACTGACACATCCATAAATAGCCTCCATATTTGTCCAAAAGGAATTTTGGATTAACGATTAAGGGCGCTTTTCGTTGCATAAGAATCAGACTGGGGATTTAGTGAATAAATTTCGCTCTTCACTACTTTTAGTGCCAATCTGAACGTTTAGTGGTAGTGGGTATCAAATTTCACTACCACTAAACCTGTAGTGGTAGTGTAAATAAAAATCAACTACCACTAAACTTTTAGTGGTAGTGGAAATAAAAATTAACTCCCATAAACCTTTAGTGGTAGTGGAAATAAAAGTCAACTACCACTACACCTTTAGTGGTAGTGGAAATAAAAATAAACTACCACTAAACTTTTAGTGGTAGTGGAAATAAAAATTAACTACCACTAAACCTTTAGTGGTAGTGAAAATAAAAATCAATTAAAATAATTTTCATCAAAAAAAGTGAGAAAATATCGTGTTTAGACAACATTTAAAAGTGATTAATTTGAAGAAGTCGGAAAAAGGTGGAGGATATTATACTAAAAGAAAATGCCAGCACATGTTTTCACCCGTTTTATGATGAATGAAAACATCAAAATTTCCAGTTTTGTTATTCTTCAAATATATTCAAATCTATTAATGCTTATTTTGCAACATTTTAATAATAAAAAAAATATTTAAAAATTTTATGGGAAATTTGTAACACATCAAATTATGGACTGTTTATGTAAAAAATTAAATTTTTAAGAATTTTTTTATATCCACATCTGTAAAGGTGAAATTGAACATTCATAAAATTTTGCATGAAGTCACTCGATTTTGAGCCGCTGTAGCACCCACAGTAGTAATTTGATTAAATTGATACCAAATTTGTTAGATTTTGGTTCCATGAATTTCACGACTTTTGTCTATGGAACGAATCACTGTGCATTATGGATTTATCCCTCTTGGCTCTCAGAATTGCTGCTACTGATCGACCTTATTATTAAATTCTCCTTAGTTTAGCCTTATTTTTAATTAACTTTACTTGTACCACCCATTTGTAATTAACTTACTTCTATTCTAATACACACTGAAAACTTTAATTGTGTTGCTGTTTCGTGCTCGTGTATATATCAAAGAAACGAGACTGAACTAGATTTCATGGCGTATGTGGTGAACTCAATCTACCTTCTATCTGTTTCTAAAGGAAGCGTATTGGATGTGTAGCAAATTGGAAACAACTTAAATTTTCCCGTAGGGTACATGTATGTATATAAGCTTTAAAGTTTTGTTTTTGCTAACTTAATTAATTTTTATTTTGTGTTTTTTTTTTTTTTTGGTTTCATCTTTTTTGTTACGAAAAGTTTTTGAATTTTTCCTTTCCTCTGTAAACAAATTGTTGTTTTTGTTTCTATTTATTTTGGTATCATCAAATGCAGCCGGGCAAAGAAATCACTGAAAAAGAAAATGAAAAAATATTCCGAAAGTTTATTCCAGCAAGTATTTGACATGTGATATAACCTCAATGATCATCATGTAACCGAAATAAAAAATAGAAGCAAAAACACTTAACTATTTTTACAATTGTTGTGTTTTTTTTTTATTTTTAAATTGAAAAATAACTACAATATTTTCCTAGTTATGATTCTTGGCACATGTCACAAATTTGTTAACTTTATGTTGGAATTTTTGGCAGTATTTTCATTATGTGTTCATTTCCTGTGTTATTATTTTCAGGAAATAATACAAAAAAGAAAAAGGGTCAGTTATAAGTAATATTAGTTTGAACTTAAATAAAGTAGAAATAGTTTAACTCTTCAGAGATTGGGTCAAAGTGAGTTGTACAAATATATGTAAATGAATACATTTACATGCGTGCGAATACAATTGATTTATATTCAGTTTTTCTTTTTGGCTTGTTTGGTAAAAATAATGCAAATTTGTCTCGTAAATTATACAAGCCAAAATACAGTCTTCCCACAGGAATTATTTTAAAGTAGCTCTTATATTAATATAAATTTGATAAGATATCAATTTTTTTTATTTAATTTACTGCTTTACTTAAGAGAAAATGAAAGATAATGTAAAAAATTGACAACCAAGTATTTTCAATAAAAGTTTCAATTTATTGGTAGAGCAGCATTGTAAGGTCAAGGTGACCAGAGCTGGGTAGTATTGTTTACTTTAGGAATTCAATCCCTGCCCAATTTAAATTCCTTTTCCGTTGAATTGAAATTCAAGTTACATTGGTGGTGTGTAGAGCTCTATAAATTGTTGTGCATGAAAGGTATCGAACCAACACAAAATCACGCAACTATCGTTTGTTTATTGGAATTCAAGAAATCAAATTAAAATAATTACACAAGGTAATTGAAATTTCTTAATTTTCGAGTACTTTTTTCAATTCCTTTAAAAATTGCTTATTTTATTTTACAAATTACAATTCAAATTACATTAGAAATGTTAATTATCAATTCCCAGAAATTGAATTGATTACTTCAATGCTCCAAATATAGTATATTGGATATACTAGACCTCCAAATATTATCTACTTCACTGCTCCAAAGATCATGGACTTTTTTCCAAATTAAACCAGATATGCCCAACGACCTATACAAAGTACATTTCAGAAATGTTTAATTTTTTTGAAGTGTACTAAGCAGATACAGGCCATTGAGCATGTTTGTGTTAAACATCGCACCACTGTAGGAACTTCATACATTTCATTTCTAGCATTTAATTCTATGTTCATAGCGCATTGAAATGTTCCAGTAAAAACAAAATCAAAGACTGGGAACAATGTACATCATCTCCACATCATGATAAACAATACAATGTTGATTGATATGCAATATTCCTTTGAGGATTGTCTATGTACAATATTGAAACATCAAGTATTTATTGTGAATTGTTCATATGGATGTATTCTTTTCAATCATGTTTATTGTCAAAGCGTCAGAAACTTTGAAAAATAACAAACAACATTTGTTTATTTTCTAATTAGAATTTTAATTAACTAAATTGAATAACTAAATTGAATAAAATTGAATTTTCTTTGAAGTATCTAAATAATTGACGTTGAATTGCATATTAGAAATTTGTTTTTCTTAAAAACAACTTAATACTTTTGAACATTTAATAAGGAATTTTTACATGTTTCAAACATGCAGTAATGCAGTGAGTTTTCAATGGAAAGTCCCACTGACAGAAAGGTGCTTCTTTTTACCATGAAGAACATTTAATATGTAGCTTTTCTCTTACGTAATATGAAGCGCATTCTAAATCAATTATTTATCAATCTATATATTTTAAGCTTTTGGAACAGCGATCGGTTTGCTTAAACAAAACCACGAAAAATCTAAAGTAGAAAATGTTAATTTTTCTACACGGCCGCACCTCTTGTAATGACCAATTTTTTAAAAGTATGAATTGTCAATGATAACATTTTTAATTCGTAGTTCGGGTACGGCTTAAAACTGTAGGCGCCTTCCATTTGTGTACGAATAAAACTTGAATAACATGAATGTTGTGCCATAAAAGAAGAAGAAGACCAGTAACAATAGTTGCAACTTAATAACAATATTTCAAAAATTTCTACATCTGAAACTAGCTTTTGCTGGACTTATTGAATCAATATATATTAGCGGAACTCAGATTTTTCGGGTTAGGTAAGACCTCGGAGCTACAGACATTTTGGGCCACCTCGTTCCAGGTTTCTTGCCAGTTGTTTAAGAAAATGTCAAAGGAGTAAAGAAAACGCATTACAGTCTTTGGCAAAAAAGGTTCTAATAAAAATTTAGGGAGGAGGGGTCCCTGAACAATCGAATCACATCTGTACCCCATGCCTCCTATTTCTATGTAGTATGTTCGCCATTGGTGTGCAAAAAAACTAATTTCAGCTTTTTTTCAGAAATAATAAATGGCTCAGAAGAAAGTTATGAAGAGTTTTCGAAAAATCATTACATTGTGCTTCCGTATGTGCTGAGCGTACTACATGTAGTATACGTGACATCTTCACATTTTTACTAATTTCGCAAAACTGAAAACTCTGATCCAAAAAAAACACCCTAGACGAAACTTATCAACGCACGCTTTGTTAGGCGCAATGTTCTTTAGCACAACAACAACTCGGAGAAAATTTAAAGGACAATTAACACAGCAACCTGAAAAGAATAGGTGTACTACATGTAGTACGGTCGGCATATCTGGGTTAAAAAATGAATATACAGAGATCCTGACGTAACCTGAAAAATCTGTTAACATATTCGTATTCAGCGACCCATAAAACATGTTTTTTAAAAGGTTCAAAATTGTTTTACAGTGTTCTTTGAATGAGTCTAAGTTAGTCAATTCATTAGAGGCAATAGTATGCTAGCATATTTCGTCAGGAAAGCTAAACGTTTGAATCAATCGTTCATATCCACTCACTTGGGGAGATTAAATTAAATAGAATTACAATAATTTAGAAGAAGGAGTAAACACGAGGATTTGGAAATAATTTCTTAATACTTTTAATTTATCTATTTGTTTATACTAGAGCGCCTTCTAGCCTTTGTGATGGATTCGTGTTCAGAGTGCGAAAATCTATCGAATACACATAGCCACTTCCCATTAGCAGACTGAAATATGCAGACAAGTGTTATTTTTTCCGAACCACGTTTCATTTAAGCTTCACTGAATATCCAAAATCAAAGTGAAGTTGTGGAGTTGAATTTATATGTTTACAAATAACTACAGTAGAGCTTAGAACTTCGTTAACTGGTATCAATTTTGACAACGCAAAATCTAAATAACTTTGAATTTTTTTTCCTGAATAATATACATAATTACCTAATATTATAGTATAACGTCATCAGTGAATAATAACAAAATACATTATGAAAATCACAACATTTTTGTAATAATAAAGCACAAGTAGAATATAAATTTTGCATTGTTATTGCTTTGTGAAATGGCTTTCAAAACAAACTTCACATTATATTTAAAAACATACAATAATGAAAACAAAATATATTGAATTGGTTCATTATAAACAAACAATTTATTAGCAATTACGCTTAGCACAAATGAGTACCTTGTATTTATAAATTGTATATACTATGTAGCGCTTTCTGGAGTAGCCTACACGTGCTTGGCAATTGATACAATAACAAAAAAACAGAAGATTCTTAGTCGTTATTTCTGACAGCTGTTGCCCGGAGATTTAGTATTTCCATTTGAAGGAACTTTCAATAAAGAATACAAAAAAATATTGTGCTTGCGTAAAATATTTGCCTTCCTATGTTGATTTATTAACATACCTACTACATTAAAAAAATGCCCATAATAAATATAAGAAAATATTAAATATGATTACAAATTTGTAATTATAAATTGAATATTTCTCATTCATTTTGATTAATAAGTTGTAAATAAAACATAAACGCGAAAAATTATTACCTAAAAATGGTTGAAGTTAATGTTTAAAATATTATTGATTTATGTTTTCATTTGATATCTGGAGGTGAGCCCAAAAACACACGAAAAACAAAGGAAAACCGGTGCACAAGTAAATTCATCAATTTGACGCTTTGGAGCAAGTTAATAAATTTTTCAAAAATCTTTTTCTCTATGTTTATAATAAATCCAATATTTTTGTTATTACGCTGAAAATGCAACCTTGTCATTCAGAATTGAATTCAAAAAAAAAAGAAAAAAGAACGACATTTTAATGGGAAAATTTTGTACAAATGTTTTGATGTTTTTGTTTTGTAATTTACTATAAATAAATTTCAATTGTTTTTTATTTGGCATGTCGTACGTGCGGAAGTTGAAAATATTAAATGCTATTGTAAAATCAGAGAGGAAAAGGGCATGACAAATCGAAAAATATAAGAAGCTAAAAATAAACGGAAAATGTAAACAAAAAAATAACACCTTTCCACAAAGATCTAGAATGGCGTTTCTAGCGCAAATTAACTTAAAAAATCAACTTGAATGTTTTTCAGGAGGAGTGATGCTGGATAAAATTGCTTGAAAATCGCCATCCAAATGAAAAAAATTTCATGGTATTATCAACTAAACTGAAAAATTTCGTTTTGATTATATTATTCTTTTGGTGTTAAATTTAATTTTAAAAATTTAAATGGAAATTTCTATATATTAATTTTTTAACCCTCCGACAGCCGAAAAGGTACCTGGGGACCATGATGTTAACTAAAGTTTTAAAATGACTGTGCTTTCCTTTAAAAATTACCGTTTTTCAGCCAAAATTACTGTACATTGGAAAAAACGAAAAAAGACGATGGTTGGATATTTTTAATCCTTACTTACTGAGGTGTAAAAAAACTTGCTGAGGCTGGTTCCTGCGGTATTGTTAAATTTATTTATAAAACATTTAAAGAATCTAAATATTCCAAAAATGTATTGATAAATTATTACTTTGTCTAATGATATTCCAAATTTTATTTCAGACACAATTTATAAAAATAATAAATAATCAATCATGCTCACAATTTTGAATACGACTGCTTACTAAAGTGCTTCACGAAAAAGCTCTAGCGATTACCGTTCGTGAGCTGGGTCATCTGAAAACCTCTAAAAATTGACTTTTGTACGGGAATATTTTTTGGTAGGTTACTTTTGGCCAATTAAAAGTTCACAAATAATAGATAGTTACTGAAAAATTCTAGGATTCTGCGTAATTTTTTTTTTGAAATCTGCTAGCAGACTCGAGATAATGAGATTTTAAGAGGTTTTTGGAAATCATCATAATAAACCGAGGTTCATTTTTAGAAGTGAACAACAAGACTGATCTTTTTTGTGTATTACTTTATGATTTTTTACTGTATAATTTAAACGAATTACTGTACACATCACTGCTAGGGACTTATGACAACGAAGCGGCATTTCAATACTGTTAAAACGAACAGCCTTAGCCTACGTGACTTCTATAAATGCTATATATAGAAGCGATCAAAATTGACTTCAACACAATTCTGTGAAATTTTTCATCATAATCGTCTGGTTAAAGTCATTTATGGCGTCGATGATCGACAAGGTCCACAGGGACCTTGTATGAACTTCCATGCAATTTTTCCTGTTTTTTCGCTGTGCAGGTACTTTCATCTAATTTGCTCGTATTTGTAGAGTCCCTGTGTGTTTGAACATTCCACAACTCTGAAGAAATGTGATACTTGGAGCACAACAGACGCAGGGACTGTCGAAGCAAAACAAAGAAATTAACTGCAATATGTTTAATATTTTATTCTCTTTACCTGTCTGTATCAGAAAAATAAAAAATAAAAAAATAAAATGATGTGTCTGCAAGCACTCGCAGTCACATTCAGCTCGTTTAAATCACCAGGGAGGGACGGTATTCACCTTTGTCTTCTACAGCAAGGTGTTGAAGTCCTAACGCCCACTCTGGTAAAAATATACAGCCTTACATTAGGCTACATACCATGTAACTGGACTGAAGTGAGGGTGGTTTTCATACCGAAGGTGGGCAAGAAGGCGGAACATACGTCGAAGGCCTTCCGACCAATAAGCCTCAGTTCCTTCCTCCTTAAAGCAATGAAGAATACTCTAGATCAATATATTAGAGGGGAATATCTTTCCAAATGTCCCCTACAGAAATGCCAATTTGCGTACCAAGCTGGCAAATCCACTGAAACAGCCATACACAGCCTAACGACATCAATCGAGAGGGCTATGGTCGTTAAAGAAATAGCTCTATGTGCCTTTATTGACATTCAAGGAGCATTTGACAATACGTCGTTCTCAGCGATACGTGACGCCATGATCACAAAGGGAATAACCCCAACGATCATAAGATGGACGTTGTCAATGCCGAAAACTAGAAAAGTAGGCTATGATCAAGGAGGATCACAAATGACCGTATCGACAACTAAAGGATGCCCTCAAGGGGGAGTCTTATCACCCTTGTTGTGGACCATGGTTATAGATGAACTCCTTGAAAGATTAGCTAACCTAGATTTTAATCCTCAGGGCTATGCGGATGATGTAGTTATTACAATAAGGGGCACTCATGGTCTCACTATATCAGATATGATGAAAGAAGCTCTCAACACTATTGTAAAATTGTGTTCCGACAAAGGATTAACAATTAACCCGAATAAAACAGTACTAGTTCTGTACACACTGAGGAGAAAACTTAATCTTAAGGAAATCAAACTCAATGGTCAAGAACTGGTACTTTTAGATGATGCTAAATACCAGGGGGTAACCCTAGATAAAAAGCTCAACTGGAACTCGCATCTTTCCAATACTGTTAAGAGGGCGACAAGGGCATTCCATGCTTGTCAACGCCTTTACGGTAAAACATGGGGCCTGAGACAAAAAATGACGTATTGGTCATATAAAACGGTCATCAAACCCATGGTCACTTATGCAGCAATTGCTTGGTGGCCTAAAACACAACAGGCGAAGGCGCAATCTGAGTTAAATAAACTTCATCGCCTAGTTTGTCTGGATATCACAGGGGCAATAAAAACAAGTCCCACGGCAGCACTTGGAGCAATTACTGGACTTTCCCCATTACACTTAACAGTTAAAAGGGAAGCCAGTTTAAGTGCCCTTAGACTGCCTAATGTAAACCTTCTCAAAAGTGGGGACCTCACCGGACACCTATCTATTTTGAACATATTTCAGGACAGTTCTTGCCTGAAACTCAATGACTCTATGAGCAAAACATTTGTATTTTCCAGGAAATTTGAGGTGGTTATAAGTGATCGTCAAATATGAAAAAACAACAAATTTACCATTAAACCCGGTGCACAGGTTTAGTACACGGATGGGTCTAAAATGGATTATGGCAGCGCTGGGGCTAGAGTCTATGGACCAAGATTTCAAAAAGCTGTAGCAATGGGGAAAATGCCTTCCATATTTATAGCAGAGGTTCATGCTATAGAGATCTGCGCCCGCGAATGTATACGTAGACGAATTGATGGTGCCTGCATCTATATTCTCTCGGACAGCCAAGCAGCTCTAAAAGCTCTTAGCTCATATACCATAAAATCAAAAATTTTGTGGGAGTGCTTTGAGCTCCTTTCAGCCCTATCCACCAGGAACAAGGTCACACTGGCATGGATACCGGGTCATGAAGGATTTAAAGGAAATGAAAAGGCGGACAGCTTAGCAAAAAGCGGGGTCCTTCATAGGCCCCGAACCTTTTTGTGGTGTGTCATCCAATCACATTCAAACAATAATAATGGATTGGGAAACTAAATATCTAAAAGACTATTGGTTTGGACTTAACGGTCTCCGACAGTCTAAAAGCTTATTAACCCAATTACCATTAACTCTAAACACATAATCGAATTAAACAGAACTGAAATTCATACAGGACCCTGCCTTCTTAAGTATCATCTTAAGAAGATGGGTATATCGCAATGTGATTCATGTCGACTATGTAATGAAGATATGGAAACGGTTGAACATGTACTATGTGCATGTCCAGCCGCCGCGAGGCGCAGATTGCTGTACCTTGGAAAGGGACTCTTGGCACCTTCTGAGATATGCGGCATTAAACCTAATGCAATTCTCAGATTCGTTAGTAGTCTTAATTTAGAATTGTGTTAAAAACACGGGCTGCACAAAAGATCAACAATGTTCGCAGTGCATTACAGCCTATCTAATAATAATAATAAGCACTCGCAGTAGAAGTGAAACTATGTCGTTTATTAGAAAATTGTTAGAAAACATTTGTAAAACATTCTATTGAAGGTTTTGCAGTCCACTTCTCTCTATTTTGTTGTTGCTTTTCCTCTGTTGATACTCTCTACACTTATCGGCACGTATATAATACATGAAAGGAAAGTTCAGTTAGACCATATATTGACTCTCTCATTAAAGCACATGCGAAAAAACTGAGAAAAGTCGTCTCTCTACTTGATTGTATGTAGCCACAACTGCATAACTTCGTTTCTTACTGATTTTGTTAGTGACCGTAGTTGTCGAAGCTTTTGCACTCTTCCTCTTTCTATTTTCTAAACCTTTTTTTCTGCTGATACTCTCTACATTTATCTGTACAAACATGACGTAACACATGTATAATACATGAAAGGAAAATTCAGCTGTATGGAATCAAGCTCTCTCACTAAAGCACATTGAGATAAAACTGCAAGAATCGACTGTTTGCTTGATTGTATGAGTGCAACAACAACACGATTTTCGTTGCAAAATTTTCGATATTCCCTCGTTAAAGAAGTTTCACTTCAAAAAAATTAAAAAATGCGCACTAAATTTAACTTTTTTCCCATTTTATTTCCCTAAATATATATTTACACAAATTATGCAACACTAAACCAAACATATTGGCTTAAAAAAAAAACAATTATACATATCACACGCTATATTAATAGAGAAGTTCCCTGGGGACCTTGTCGGGATTTGACCGTTTAAAAAGTTGTCGGTTATCGGAGGGTTAAACGTTCTGAACTGTGGTTCCTATTCCTCCCTTTTCATTAATATCTTTTTTTTCGTAAATTTTTGACCGTTTTCAACGCGTGGAAAAGTTCCAGAAACTACTAGGGCTACCAACTCTACTGGTTTGTCCCATAATCTTCAGGTTTTCATAGTCTTTTCATGGGCTTTAGCGCAAATTCTACCAGTTTAAATATTTATAAAAACTTTTTTGCATGAGTTCTATTTGCAAGAGTTCTATTTTTACCTTGTATATTCTAACTCGCAAGCACTTTTAATGAATGAGGTCTATCACTATCGGTTCCAGAAATTTCCTAACAGGGGCTTTAATTTTGTTGTTCCTTTCAAATTTTTTTGACTAGTGAACAACGGGGCTATTGTTCATTTAGTTGACAATGCTCCTGTTTCTCATTCCTGGAGAACAAAAAGAACTTTGGAATTTTTGTTGTGCTACTTAGGCTAAAAGGTATTCAAAATTATTAATTGCAAAGTCCTGCGAAATTTAATTTTTTTTAAATGATTTTAACCCACAAGTGTAAGAATTTGTCATTTTCTACTAACTACAAAGTCTCAAAACAATTTTTTTCACTGGTTTGGCTCGAAACCTTTTGACCCATACAAAGTCAGTTTTTAATCCGATCATGAGAATCTTGAGAAATTGTTTTTAAGTCAAATCCAGGAACCAATTTTTATAATTTGTTCTACCAGATTCGGCATTAACCTTTTGAACTATTTCAGTAAAAAATTAAATTAAAAAAATCTAACTTTGAAATATAAATGCCGATTTTGATTTTATTTGAATTTGTAAAACTTTCTTTTCGAGCTTTGCTACTAGTTTCATAGTAAAGTACTATGAACCGTGAGTGTTCAAATATCCGATCATTTTTTTTTTGCTGATGGCAAGGTGTATTTTTAGATCTTCTGATGATTTCAGTAATCATAAACTAATTTGGTATAGATCGAAAGGAAATTATTACCAGTTTCGAGCAAAACTAGTAAAATAATTGAGGAGAATTGTTTCCAGATTTTATACATTATAGGGAATGGTCAAAATCAGAACTTGACGTGATAGAAAAATTATGCATCCCGCTTCTGACTCAGTATACAAGTACACATAGAACCTTACAACTTGCTTTCAATCATCTTAAACCTTTCAGGCCTGTGACAAATTAGTTTATATTTATACAAAGATGCTTTCTATTCTTTTGTATAGAAAAACCTTTTTAAATCAGTTCCAGGAAATAAATTTCAAACCAGTCCAGAAAAACTGTAAATGCAGGTTTGGTCAATTAGAATCTGTAGTCAAAACTTATGCCAAAAAAGTACCCACTTTTTTTTTTGGTTTTTATTGTTTTTTCTCAGGGCAAAAAAGAAATCTCCTGTATTACTCATTTTTGGAGTATTAAAGAAGTAATCATTTTCTATCAGAAAAAGAGAAAAGATAGAGCAATGAACAAGAAGGAAGACACTGACGATATCAGCACTTCATATACATTATATTTATAATAGGACGAACAACACTGTGATTTTAATTTTTAAATTCTTATAATTTAAAATACCTTCACAACGCCTTTGATAAAGCTTAAAAATTAAGCGAAACGTTGGAAAAAAATGGAATAAAATTTATCGTTTTATTTGCATTAGGAAACATTCAACCACAAAGCCTACAAATCAATAAAAAATCTTAAACAAGAATTGGTTAAAAAACACAACGCAACAATCCAAAATTGCGGAACTGGAGAAGAAATAAAAATAGAGATTGAGAGTTTATTATTAAAAGTTTAGGAGTTTATTAGTTTCGCCCCAAGAAAATTTTTCTAGACAGTAATGTACCATCTCTTGATCGCAATCTTCTAAGGATTCCTCACAGCTTGTTCGGGCCACGTAAAAATTTTGAAGAATTCGTGTAAATATCGTTAGCATTTTCTTATTAGAGAATAAGTTATGCCTTAAAAAAAATCTTTTGAATCTTAAATTAATTAATTTGTAATTATTTAATATATCATTGTAGGGGTCAAAATTTTCATATAAACATTTTTTTTTGGATCACGTTATGATTTTTTGAAAAATTCAGAAAAATGTCCTTAAAATGGTCTTTATCTAGAGAACCCAGTGTATTTAAATAGAGATGACAATCTGCTTTTGTTTTTTCTACTTAGATCCCATTGGCAAGTCTCCATTTTTTTACGTGAACATTTAAATTTATATGTTCTTGAATTTAAACAAATTTTTTAAAAACTGTATGAAGTTTAACCTGCTATCCCGGGTTTCTTAAAGCACTGAAGTGACAGGTTATGAGGTTACACTTCAGTTACTAGCTTGAACTTTAGGTCTTTGCTGCATTATATTATTTTAGATTAAGCAATTTTTAAGTGAAAAAACATGTTTAAAAAGAAAACAAGAAAACTTTTTTGTTTTCAAATACGAATTTCGATTTTAGTTATTCACTGATATAACTAAATTTATTGTTGCTATTACAAGCTTTATTCGGTACATCTTCCTTCTGTCAATTCGCATTGCGAAGCCTTCGCTTATTTCTCATGATAAGTCTAAGATAATTTAAAATTAAATTGGTGTGTAGGCGTTAGAAATGGGGAAAATGTATAATGCTTTTCTAGGTACATGAACTTTGTGTTGAGTTGGAATATTTATGAATTTCTATTGTATTGTAAATGCCAAGGATTATGATGGCAGAGAAAATTTCTTCTTTATCACGTGGCTAAATTACACGGAAAGTTATTTGTGTAAACCTTCGCTTGTTAAAAAAAATTAAAACAAATATGTGAAACATTTTTTAATTATTTATATATAATTGCGAATAATTAACATTTCAAAGCCCATATTTTCTTTATTGATTTTTTTGGTTTAATACATTCCATGCAGACAATAAGTAAAAATCATTATGCTTATCTACTGTGCTTAATTTAAACCATTTCCAAGCTCTGCATGTATGTATATATATTTTGTTCTGAAAGTGCTTCCTTTTTTGATAAATTAAGCAATTTAGTTGATTACAATTAACAAAAGTTATTGAGCCAAAAGGCAAATATTTTTTTAAATGAAAAAATAGTGAGTATTTTCCTTTCACTCATTTACTCATTTCATGTTTTCAGGACTCATAGATATGTGTTTGTGTATAAATATATCGCTGCCTTAATTTGCTAAAGCCCTAACATAAAATTTTTCAGAATCGAGTTTTTGATGGATTATGATAAAGAGTGCCCACTTTCGTCTGTGTCAAAATTTTTAGAGACCTGCACCGAAAACTTTTAGTTTAAATTAAAAATTCTAGAAGCAGTACTCTAAATAACAAAATGTTTTTTGCTTCTCCTGTAAAATTTGAAAAATACGTGTTAGGGCCTAAGCAAATTAAGGCAGCGATATGTAAGAGCAGATTGTATTTCAAGGTTAAACAAACTGAATCTATGTGCTATGGATGTAAATATGTATCCATGCATATGGAAACATTTTTTAGTATAGAAATGAATTTATTTCACAGAAACAAAAAAAAAAGTTTACGTTTTGTGCTAAACGAAAAATATTCGTAAATTTAGAATTCGTGAAAATTTAGCCGAATAACAAAAATTAAAAAATTAATTTTAAGATTGAAAAACTGAAGTGAGTAAAATCTCTGATGCACTTCAGACCTCCCTTCCCCGCTCTCCCTCTACTTCATGGCTGCATCTGCTATTACTAAGCTGAGACTAGGTAAAAAGAAACTAGTAAGCCAAGTTAAAATTTTTTAAAATTATTTAAAAAAAAAACAGACAAATTTCAATAAAGCTGTGCTGCGACAGAAATTCTTTATAAAGAAAAAGTATGCTCTTATACACTGTAGGGTTGTAAGAATATGGTAATTTGTTTATAAAGGCTGGCACAATGAAAGGGGCTCTCAACTTTAAGGCTTTCAAATGTATTAATGCACTATATTTAACGTTTATGCCAATAAGCAGATTTTGGTTTAATTTTTTCATTCTTTTAAAATTTATTTTGAAACATAAACAACAAACAAAATTTAAGAATTTTTTGCCAACTCAAACTCAGAACCTCAACTTTTCTTTAGAAAAATGATAACGACGACTAGATCAAATGTAGTGGGCATAACTAATTCTAATCTAACCAAGAAGAAGAGATTAGATGTTCTTGCGTCCGCTTATATGAAGCGCGTGGTCATTGCTATTGCCAACGCATTGGGCATAAACAAGTTCTACTACAGTTGAAAAGTTAATTTCTTTTTAATCAATTCTGAAATTTGTATACTGTGATAAAGTGCAATGAATAATTGCAGACGTTTTTAAATTTTAAATTTTTTTTATTTTTGCCATTTGCTAAGAATTCTAATTTATTTTGCTTTATATTTTTTTGTTGGGCTCTCTCTCATTGAATGCAAATCAATTTAAAACATTTTCAGATTTACGAAATCGAAAATAAATATTTGTAAAAGTCCAAAATAAACAGACACATAATTTTTAGATTATACATATATATTTTCATCAAATGGTGAACGGATGTGAAGACGACGACGTAAGTCAATGGCAGAATAGAGTAAAGTAGAGTATGTGCTTGATAGTATGTATATGTGATATTCATTAAGGCAACTTAAATACTTAGCTTATGTGCATATACACATATACATATATATGTACCTTCAAATAAGTTGAGTAAGTCTGCGACACATACATATACAAACACAGATCCATACACATATTTATACATTATACACACGCAAATAAAGGAACCACCTGCTGTTTTTGTGATTTCCTATAGATAAGTTTGAAAATTTCGCCTGTAGTCATGAATGATATATGCACTAATTTGTTGGATCATCTATTCACCTTGTCTTTCCTTTTGCTTTTAAGTTGGTTTCTCTTTAATGTTGGCATAAAGTACTCCACACCTTTTGGTATTTCGTATCTATTTCAAAAATTATGAGCTATGCAAATATAGCATCTGCTGTGACTGTGTTTGCAACTAAATTAAATAAAAAAAAACACTCAATGAAAAATGATACGATAAAGTTTAATAAAATCTTCTATTACACAAATTTATTTTATATTTATTTTATTTTTACAAGTTTTGTTTAATTCAATTTTCTTTTAAATTTATATTCTTAAAATTATGCATCAGTCAAATACATCTGCTACTATTAAGAAAAAGTTAATAATATGTAATAATAATTTTCTTGGGGAGTGAGCCTACACGATTAAGTTAATAAATTATGAAACTTTTATCATGCGTAAAATTGAAATATTCGAACAAAATTAAAATTAGCGTAATTGACAAAACGTAAATCTGTAGATTCTTTCGAAAATATAAAAAATATTTTCTCTTGCTGATTTACTTCAAATTCATTTTATATAACCTTGAAATGCTTTTCTTTAAAATTGAAAAATAATACAAATTTTGCAAAATCATTGAATTGCAAGAGAATTAAAAAAAAAAAAAAAAAAAAAAACACAAAATAATACATATTCGTTACAATTAAATTCTATTATTTTTCTAAAAGTTCGAAGAAAAATTTAAAAATTTTCAACTTACTTAAATTAGTTTTTATAATTATTTGTTATTTTTCCCACTTTAATGCCACTTTTCAAGTGAAAAATAATTCTTATACACACATATGAACTTGTTCTTATTTTATGTAAACAAACGTGAGCTCACCATGCAAAATATTGTAATTCACTCTACATGCGGTTAGTTATGATATGCATTTACACACTGTCTATATACATACAAATGTACATACATAGTTAAAACGTATACCCAGCGATACACGTAAATTCCATAGTAAGTATAGAGAAAATTCGGATGGTAATAGAAATGCCAGTATTGGATATTTACCACACAAAAGAATATCCACATTTATTTCCTAAGTTGAAAACCCCAAAACTTTTATAGCCAAAGCGGTGCAAATTGGTTGATATAGTTGCAACAATCTTACGACTTGATTTATTAAAAAATAAATATCCGACTTACGGAAGCCTCAAGAAGTCTGGAATGAAACCACAGTATTGAAATTTTAATAGGCATCAGAAATGATAACGCCAATTTTCTCTGATCAAGTTCGTCATCAGTGTTGCCAATTTGTGGACAATTTTAATGTAAAAACCATAAATCTGATCTCAAAACCCTAAAAAATTTAATCGGCGGATTAATTTTATAAAGCCGGAAAGGTTGAATGCCTAAAAGTATTTGTAGTTGAACAAACTTTTTATCAATTTGTTTTAAGTAAGAAAATATTTTGTATAAAAAATTAAAATTTTTTTATCTGGCTAATATGACAGGAAGTATTTTACATAGTGAAATAAATAAAGTGAAATAAATAGAAGGGACGCCCTCTTTTCTGCTTACTGACGTCTGCCAAATTTGAAAATTGATCTCTTACTTCTCCCAAAGCATTTGATATTTCAGAAGTAAATGTAAAGAAGTATTAACCCATTTTTTCCAGCACAATATATAAATAAAATAGAAAAATTTTAAAAGCCAACAAAATTTTAAGACATTGCTAAAAGAGTTCTTTGAAGGAGTTTATAACAACCATGTGCATAATGTGCACCCAGGATTTACCCCAAAACTCTAAGATTTTTTGTTATGTATGCCATTCAAGTAATAAATCTGCCTCTCCGAAATTTAATTAAAACTCATTTGAAATCGGTAAAACTATTTAGAACGTGAAGAGGAAACTTTTAAAGAAGGTAATTGTAAAAGTGTTGTTTTTTACTTATTTAAATATTTTATAGAACCATACCCTACAAAATATTCTGAGAGCTTTTATTTAAAAAAAAAGAGAGGTTTATATGTTTTGATATTTTTATTTCAAATACTTATTTGTGTACCGAAGACGAAAATGGGTTAAGAGAGTTTTCTCTCATAAATAAAATTATTTGTCAAAATTTAATGAGTGAATACATGTCATAATTGTCAAATCTCAGAAGACGTCAGAATATTTCAGAATACTTTCTGCTGTCTGGCATACTGTATACTGTGGTGAAATGCTTTGGAACTAGAGGGTTAAACGTACGCGAGGAATTGTGGAATAGACGATTTTTCAGGGAAATGTAAAGCTTTACAGAAAATAATACTAGAAAATTTTGTTCGCCAATAAGTTGTTGTTTTCTAGGTATGGTTGAGAAACCGCTTCTCTACAGAAGTTGTGGAATCGTTATTGCGAGAGACAAAAATTTCAAGCACGATACAATCTTTTACCTTTGATTTTCAAATTATAAATTTCAAATGTTGCTATCAGAAAAAAAACAGAAATAAACATAATTACAGTTTTCACCTACTTATCTAAATCGGTTGCTTTCAAACACAAGTAGGTCTTAATAATCGTTTTGATAGCATTTCCTCATTACAGTTTGGGGTAAACCGTAAACGTGGAAATCGACACTGTGTAAAACGGGATAGAGCTTTCATGTCAAAAAGGGAGAATAGAACTAAATATTTAGCCATGTAAATCGTATCAAAGAATATAAAAAAATTGTAAATACGTTTATAATAACCGGGCAAAATAAGTCGCGGGTTGTATGAGGGAGAGAGCTTTCATGTAAAAAAGAGGGAACAGAACTAAATTTTTAGTTGTGAATATCGAATCAAAGAATGTTAAAAAATAAATCGTAAATACGTTTATAGTAACCGGGCAAAATAAGTCGCGGGTTGTATGGGAAAATGGCGATTGGCTCCACTAAATGCAAAGCCAGGAAACAGATATTCTAGTTCATTCATAACGTATTCAAAGATTTTCAGCTCATTTATGTGTTTATAAAAATTTCAAGGCCGTTTCGGAATCGTTATGTTTAAAAAATATGATTCCAGTTCCTTACCTCACCAAAGCCCTTCAACAATTATGTTAGTAAAATTTTTTTTTTTAAACCGTGTTAGAGCGAAACGTGTAATTTGAGTACCGTGCAAATCGAGGGACAGGTGTACTTTCATCAGTTCACCACCACCTGACACTTCCAACAATTTGAAAAATATGAAAATGAATAATTTGTCTTGACAAGTTTGGCAGTTAACAGCTGATCGATTATTATGCTGAGCGTTCTCACATCATAGTTTGATAGTTCTAGTAGACTCTGCTCCATGTTTTGTCAATGCGCAAGTTGTACAACTGAAATGGCGAAGTTTAAAATTTTAGCAAAGTTTAAACTTCGCCACCAACAGCAAAGGCGACATTTTAATTTTTGAATCAGCGGCAGGTGTCTGTACAGGGAGACATTTTGGCAAAGCATGGCACTACAATTACGCTTAGAAAAATGTGTATAATTTTTTAAAAGCGTTTTATTTTGAAGTGCTAATATTTCTTAACACTGGGTATTTACTACCCACTCATAAATTCATAATTATGCAATTAGCACATACATAAGTACTTATCTTGTTGAAGTATGCATATTTATTTTTAAATGTATGCACTGACGGATTCAGGATGGGGACTTTGGCACAAAACCGATGTATTTCGTCACATGAATCGCGATTCTCGGACCAAGCCTCCAGTCTCTGAAAAATAAGTAGTTTTAATGTTTCCACAACTCTCGAAAATCGAAGAAACTTAAATAAAACAAAAAAATAAATAAATAAATACGTATGTATGTGAGTATGAGACCTTATACCGAACTTTCATCCATTCGTGCTGTGCGAATTATATTTGTATATGAATGGAAGAGACCTACAGTTTTATGCCGAATCCGAATGGCAAATCGAAACCGCATACCCTGCGTAGCCTTTTCAAGAGTAATTAAATATGTAAGTCGATCAACCAAATATTTTAGTTTCAATCCCAGATAAGTAACCAAAATAAATATGAGTAGAAATTAACAAATGTATCCTTTATTCAAATAATCAAATGTTTTATATTATAAAATAAAAAGAAGATAACCTCGATAGTCTAGTGGGTAGTACACTAGACTCTCACCCGTGAGGCTGCGGGTTCGATTACCATCTTGGTCTGGTTGTTCTTTCTCATTTAGGAATTATAAGAATTATAAGAAAGTGTACAAGTACACCTCTTGGTAAGCAATAGCAAAGCCACCAAGTGATAAAAATTACCACATCGCCGTTCGGAATTGGTCTTAAATTGTTGGTTCAACCATGTGGTATCATAATGAGCAGCTGTTCAGGCCTAAATGTGTCCGCTAGCGAGCCACTCCAACCCAACCTGAAATTTATGAGGTATAAGAGGACTTCGTTTTATATTATAAAAGCAGCAAAATTGCAATTTCGCAGCAAAAGAAACTTAACCGCACTTGAAACTGGATGACTCAAATTAAATAAATAACATTTTATTAGCTACATTCACTTAAACATCTTGGTAAATTTGCTATTTTAACAAATTGTGAAATTCATTTATGGCGGCCACTGAATAACTTAAATTCTAAATTAAGAGGTTGGCATGTTTATTTTCGTTATAGTGTTATTAGTTTTCAATGTATTTTTGTTAGTTTAAATTAGTAGTTTAGTGTGTTTTGCAATAAAATTAAAATATTGAGGAACTTTAAATAAGTCGAATAGATTTCTTATTTACATCATCTTTTGCTTTTGTAAATTTTTATTTCTAAATGCTTATGAATGCAAAGCTCTTGAGTTACTAGGTACCTTTAAGCTTTATAAAGTTGTACAATCATTGATATGTAAGATGCTTCCATTCAATTTGAAGTAAGTAGAATCTTTTGAAAGAAATATAAGAAAATAATTTTTTGTCATTTTGCTTGTTTTGTACAAAGCCAGTGAGGATTCATATCCTTCACATCCATTTTAGTTTTACTAAAATTTATTCCTACAGATTTAAAATTTTCATATTTATCATCTACTCTCAAAACTTCTTTGTCAAATTTAATTTACATAAGCCATGCTCAATTATCTTTTATTGCAAATTATTTATTCGGTGATGTGACTGTCAATAGATAATTTTGTTTTGGGCAATAATTTATTCACTTAAAGTTCATTGAACAGAAATAATTATTTGTTTACTTTCACTATTATTATTAAGACTAATATGTAGGTATTTATTAGGGATGTCAGTCCCGGGATCCCGAGTTTTCGAGGTTTGCTGGGATTTTCGGGACTCGTATGTAACTTTAGACTCGTATGCAAAGTTATTTTTTTATTTTTAAGTTTTGGAAATTCCAGTGAAAATATCGTAGAACTATGAAATTAACAGCTATATCATAAAATACACTGTCACAAACTTAGTCGGTTTCAAGAGGTGAAATAATGATTGATTTGGAAAAAATTTTCTCTCGGCCAAACACGAAACGTATTTTGGATTCCGTACTATAATTACAGAAGAACGTACATTCATATCATAAAATAAACATAAATTTATGTTATTTCTTTAATTTTATCAATAATTTTTCAGTTGTTACTTTAAATTGGATAAAACTATTAATCCCAAGATTAATCCAGGGATCCTGGGATTGAAATTGGAATCCTGAACCCCAAAAAGTATTTCGGGATCGGCATCCCAAGTATGTATTAGTATAAATGGTTTTGAATTAAATAAAATCTATTTTATTTTTGACATTCACTTTAATTGTTTAAAAGATATTGTTTTACGGTTATTGAAAAAATTTTAAAATTACCTAAACTCATCACGAGATAGAGTTACACTTGGCTGTATAAAGTTTCTTCATCCATATTTTATTGACATCTTTATCACAGAATTATAATCCACATGAATATGTTGAAAACTTTAGACCGATCCATAACACTGTGTGACAGTGAAAATATACTTTTCTTGAGACATAGCTCAAATTGAAGTAGGTATATGCTTTAACCTATCAGAAATGGGTTTTTCGGCCCTAAGTCCAGATTTTGAGGGTCAATTCAAAATTGTGAGTATGCAGTTTTCTTCTGCTTGACTAGACTTACGACGCGCGCAAACCTCGAAAAAAGTATATTCAAATTTTTTTTTTTGTCATACTGTGCAATTAAACTCTATTTTTTAAGTTAATGTTTTGGATATGGAAATTTTTAAATATTTATCCAAATATCTGTGACATTCATAAAATTCGATTGAAAATATAGAAAGTCGTCATTATCACCCCAAAAGTTATAGATGGGGGCTGCAACTATTCCAAAGGGATTAAAAAACACCATGATAAAAGAAATATTTTACTACTCAAAACCATTAAATAAAATTGTGTGTGAGATTTTGGCATAAAGTTTCACTTAACATTAAATATCTAAGCCATTACAGTCTGACTGTTTCCCTTTGGATTAAAAGACTTTTGATGAAACGAAAGTGCCTTAACTTCCAATTTTCCCAACATCTGGAACCGCTTGGGCTCAAAACTACTTATTTTCTTTTAGACACCGTGAATATTGTAAGCTAAGTGTATTAAAAATATGTTGGGCCATTCTTATTTTTGAAATAGGGTTTACTCTATCTCCACAAAAAGTTTAAGTGATATCACATGCCAAATTTACCCTAGGAGACAACACTTACACATATATACAATATTTTTCATGAAGATAAAACTCAATTATAAGTTTTAAATTGCCCTTAATTTTTTGGACATATTATTCATAACACAATATTATACGTAAAATTTAACATAAACGAAAAATGTTATCGACAAAAAATGATCTAAATAAGCAAAAATTTTACTTATGATGCAAAATGAAGATAAAATAAACATTCGTTTTTTTTCGGGCCATTTAAATATCTATGGGCTATAAGAGTAAAAAAGGAGCATTAAAAACTTAAAGTAAAGTAACCAAACCAGCTGCCTTACATATCTGCATACTTGCATGTACATATGTATGTCCGAGGAAAAGGCATTAAAATCACATTCATAGAACATTTTTCAATTTCGGAACCCTAGCGAGAGCAACAAAAATGCCAATGGGCATTTTCAGCGTAAAGGGAAAATATTTTGCTTGCCAACCTTAAAAAAGTATTCAACAGAATTTTTTTGACTTAACTTTTATGTATTTTCGGCTAGATATAAAACAAAAGAGAAAATATTCAAATATTAAAGTGAAAATGAAAAACAAGAAGGCAAATATTTAGCTCTTGAGCTTAACTAAATAGCAGCAAGGGGTTTATTATAAAAAAAGGAAAAAAATTTGAACAAATTGACATGAGAAAAGGGTAAGTAAAGAAGAATGATGTTGATGATGATATGCTCAGCTTTTCGTCTGATAACGTGTCGAAATTTGTGCAAATAAAGTGTTTTGATGTTTTGATGCATGCCAAAAATACAGAAGAAAGAAATGAAAGGAAAAATTTCTTTCTAATTTAATCTATTTCGAGAAACAACAACAACAAAGCATAAGAAAAAAATGAAACTTTTCTAATTACAATAATTTTTTTTGGCTTTTGAAGTATCTTTGAGGTTTATTCCGAAAGGTATCTGTGTCTTGTGAACTTTTGATTGTTCTGTATCCATAACGAAATAGAACGAAAATCTGCAAATGAGTGAAATTAGTAATGCCATGGATACATTATGGATGGATGCAGCGCGTGTGTATTTGAGATGAGATGAGAGACTGAGCATTGAAGATGTTGCCTGATGTTGCCTGATGTTGATAAATCGAATTATTTCATTATATAAATCCCTGTAGGCATTTAACAACCAAACATATTTAAGAGGTTCATAAAGCATTCTTATTTTGTGTTTCTAATTTTTTTGTTTTTCTGTTTCTGTTTTTACTTTTCTACTTTTTTTCATTTAGTTTTGCTTTGGTTATTGGCGTATAAATAAATTGTGGAGCGTTGTTATTTGCAGAGATTTGCTTTCACTTCGCTTTTTTCTTTTGTTCTTTTCACTTTTTGTTTTCTTTAAGAAACTTTGACATTGATTGACATAAATTTGTAGCGAAGCTAACAAACCACAAAACTTTTCTTTTTTATATTCACTATGAAATATATATGTATGTACGTACCTTCCGGGTCCGTAGAGAGTATAACCAGAAAAATGATGTACCTACATTAAAGTGCGTCAAGACCCATGAAAAAATGTTGTTGCTATTCCTCTTAAAAGGTAGAAGTTTTTACAAAACAGAATATCGGCGTCTAGCAGAGCTGTAAAATACTGCAATCAATTGCGATTTTAAATCACTGAAGTCACATTCAATGAATAGCATTTTGTGATTGCATTCATTCAATAGCAAATTTGACTAAAGATTGTAAAATTGAAATCATTAACCATTTCGCTGTCATTGACAATAATTAATTAATCATTTAGTTAAATCATGTGTGAATACGCCTTAAATGAAAAAATCATCTCGCTTACTTGTACAATCATTTGGTATAAAGACAAGACTTATAATTATAGTAACCAACGTAATTTAACAGTTTTCCCTTGTTTACTATGGTCATTCGCCCGAAGAAAAAATTTAGGGTTTCATTGCATTTAATGACAGGAAAAAAACAACAACTGGTAACATTATATTTATGCTATGTACTTCTCGAAATACTTGAAAATAAATATGTATACCTAGTTTACCTGGAAGTAACTAACAGTGGCCGCAGCCTCAAAGTAACAGACGCCCTACGAAAGTAACTGTTTTGAGGGACTCCTGTAATACTGAAACTCGTTCGATAATATAACGAATTAGAGTTTTAATGGATTTTGGTTGTTGTTGGCATTTTTGCTTCTGATTTTTGTCTGATAGTACAGGGTTGACAAGAAACAACAGATCGACTAACGGCAACACGTTTTTGAATCCTCAGTCTTAGGAAATGTTCACTTTTACATTAAGAAGTTATTTTGGTGTTTTGAAGCCGATTGTTCATGAAAATGGTATGGAACACTTCTGGTTTCAACAAGACGGCACTATCCTCCGCGTTCGCCAGACTTGAGACAGCTGGACTTTTTCCTCTGGGGCTACTTGAAGTCAAAGTTTTGTATCAACAAGCCAAGGACTTAAATGAATGGGTCCACCTAATATGGCCAACCCTGTACATGTTACTCTTTATTATTCACACCTAGATCTTGTAGAAATGATTTCGAGTGACTTGAAAAGATTTCGAGTGACTTCAAATGAATTCGACTAAATTTAGTTAAAGACTGCAATCAAAAGATTGCATTCAAATGATTTAAAAAATATGATTTGACATATGAATAGTTATTCGCTGATGGCAATATGATTAAGCGTAATTTTTTTTCATTCTTAATCAATGAATACAAAAAATGAATACAATCATTTTGGTAAAAATATCAACGGATTTTTAGTCGCAAAAGATTGCATTCTTTGGCATTCTGGCGTCTAGCCAGTATCAGCTGGCGTCTAAAACTCACCAAGCCGCTGTCAATTAAAAATAAACGGTGCACAGTGCGTTATCGTAGTATTAAATTTGGTAAAAGTAGAAGTAGTTATTCGATTTTCATAAAATTTGGAAATAAATTAGTTCAAGGCTGCTAAATACGAAAGCATGGATGTTTGCGTAAAATACCTCAACTTCCTGCACCGCTCACAAAGATGTGTTTTAATCAAAATGGTTTTTATTTTTCTTAACTTTGAAGTACTACCTTTAAAATGATAATAAACTTTTTTTATTCGGGTTCAATAAAATTTTGGACTTTTGCCTTTTATCAACGAACTCAGGTGTCTTCTGAACGTGACCAAAATCATTGCTCCAATATTATTAGTGACAAAAAATTTATGTAAAATATTAGTAAATATTACAATTTGTTGTAAACAAATTAATGTTTTAAATTTCTCGAGAATCGGCAGATCAAAATTGAAAATTCTTAGCTTAAATTAAAAAAACATATTTTTGAGTCAAAAATGCATTCAATTAAAACAGTTATTATGTATAAATGTTCTTTGCCTATGTTGCGTCTGGTGAGTTTGAGAGGCACTATTGATTCCGAATCCTTTCGAAATTTTGAAATATATGCGATTTTGGTTTAGACTTGGAAAGGGTGGGGTGATATTGTTAATTTTGAGACACTAGCATAGTAGATTTTAAAAAAGAAGATAATTACGAAATTTAATTTTAATTAGGATAATGTTGTGCAACCTTATTATAAAATACATATCAGTTCGATTAGATAATTTGATATTCAGTAAAAGCCACTAAAGTTAACTTCAGTTTATGTAAATTGTTTTGCCGTACTTGGAAAAGGAAAACAAGAACTTTTCTTATGTTTGCTTTTCACAATATGCATATACTTGAAATATACATATAGCGATTATTTCCAATAAGCTTTTACTTTTAGCGTATCAGTTCATAATACAAACACACATACGCATTACTAATACTTAATATGTACATACTACCCTCTATCAAACGAGGGCAGTCAGTTATTACTTATATTTAATAGGATTAGCTTTTGTCTCTTTTGTTTATATGAACTACATATTTATATACGGATGAGTGTGTATGTGTTAGTTTCCCGCAAATATGTATTATAACAAATGTAAACATGCTATCATATTCAGCTTATAAACACGGCAGGATTATCAACTTCGCACAGAAAACAGTTCTATACATATACACACACTGACACAAAAACAGCACACACAAGTACAGTGACTCAAAAACTGTTCACGCAAAGGAAAATTTTTGGTTCACTATAAATATCCAAGAATGGCGTCAAGTCGAAAAGTAAAAACTCAAAAATTTTTCTACTTATCTCGACGAACACAAAGAAAAAACAATTTTTGAAATCAAATAATATCTTCAGGCTCTAAACCGGTCGCGAAAGTCTCGAAATTTGTACCATAAATTCCGATTTTATTAAATTCCTACTTCTTAGAAATGCAACCATTATGCAAAAATAATTCCCGGAAGGTCTTCAACGCTTAGAAGTTTCGACCATAATTTAAACATTTCATGCAATTTTTGCTGTATTTCTAAAAACTTATAAGCCATTCTTGGATATTTATTGTGCCCCAAAAATTACATGTACAGTTTTTTGAGTCACTGTATTTATAGTTCTTAAGCCCAGCTAGCATTTTCATTCGAGAAAGATCCTTTCACAATCCTGTCGAAAAACCCCATATAATCGCTGGCGATGTCATTGTCTGATCACGGAAGTCTTATCTTTCGTAAAAAACTGTGTCGTTCCGGCGATTCATGGGAAAGAGTCCCCGACGATGCTCGAAAAATTGTCTTTCTTCAATGAATCGCCAAGGAGGGTTGTAAAAGATTAGTTACGAAAACTTAAAAGCGAGTCGTAAAAGACATGTCAGGAAGATTATTTTTTTATACAATTATATGGGGAAAAGGCAAATACTTTTCCCTGGTGTCTTCAAGAAATATATTGTTTTGAAGATTTTTCTTTAATTTTTCATTCTTTTTGCTTTGGGCGAAAACATTTTTCATTATTTAGCTTTTTAGGCACAAATTATATATTAATTATTTAATTATTCCAGGCGATTAAAAGATGGACAAAAATGTACAATGCAAAAAAAAAAAGTAATACTTAATAAAGAAAAGTGAATACAAAAATGATCTTTAAACGGTCGCGGGAGTAAAATTCAAAGTCTATGCATTTTGTTAGTGTAGCTATTCTAACAATCAGATAGATAGATAATCGCTTTGATACCGATCGCCTAATAATCTTCCTAATGTTAACTGGGAAAGGAACTGTGTCATGTATGTATCACCTTGACTTTCTTTATTTCGGTCAAATATTATGATTATCAGCCATATTCCTGTTGTTATATGAGCGTGTGTATATTGAAAATATGTGGTCACTTTAATATTCATAACCGATTTTGCTTGTGGTTTGTTCGTTAAGAATTTATTAAGTGTTGCCACATGTTGTGATATCGGTTCGTTGGTTGATTGGTTTATTTATGCTTCTATGAACATAACTTTATGTAAAACAAAATTTGGAATTTGGAAGCGTTTGTTGTTTGTGTGACCGCAAGTAAATTTAATCAAGCGTTAAAATAACTATATGTAAACATACCTGATATACATGTGGTTTTGTGAAGATATTGTTCCTAAAAGTTTGCTTGAGTAATTATAATTTAGTTATAAGTTGGTTTAAGATTGGTTTTGTATAAGAATGCGTGAGATTTTAAAGACCAACTACAATTCAAATGAAATTAAAGTAAGAATATAACATATTCTAGTATACCTGACTTTGTGGACCGGTTTTCGCAGAGTTTTAAGGATTCCTCGTTAGGTAGAGCCAACACTTACTATGTTGATTACTTTTTAAGCAAACGAAAAACTGCGTAAAAAATAGTATGTGTATTCACGGGTTGATGCAACATACCCTTGCGACGTTGCGAAAGTGCGGATTGAGGAAAATTGACACCTTTCTACCTTTGAATTCGTAAGTCCAAAAAATTTTCATTATCTTTCAATGAGATGGTAATATTTTGACAGTTAAACTATTTCGCATCTCCAATATTTGCATTGAACACTCACATCTTAGTGCTCTAAGTCGCACTTTCGCAATTTCGCACTTTTGCATCAACGCGTGAAAACCCATAGTATATGTGATTGCTGATAACGAGGTTGCCAAATATTCTTACATCTTTATCTTACATTTTTTTTATTTTTATTTTCAGTTTTACAAATTGATTTCAGTTTCACAAATTCGCCTCTATATGTACGGGTGCGTCTTAAACTTCACATACATAGAGGGGAAACTAAAGTTTTACGCCGAATCCAAACGGTGACAATTATGTAAAAGCATAAATACTCTCTTTTGGTCTGCCATTGCGATCTTGTGAGGTGGTATTTTCAGTTTTGAAAGCGAGTGGATTATCAATCATCAACCCATTCCAAACATCTGGACCAGTTCGGCGCACTAGAGAACTGAACCACAGCAACCACCGGGTTCAATTTCCGGCAAGAATATGGCAAATAAACATTTTTTCCCCCATTTTTTTAGTTATACAAAAACTCTCTTAGGAATAAGACCAAACGTGTAAATCGCTTTTAAAACTTGAAACACTTTTTTCAGGAAACACAATTTTTGAAGCCGTTGATAGTGATCACCCGAAAGCCATTTTATTTTAAATCATAACTTTTCTAAAAGCTATGATTAAAGGCCAGGAAAAATCATGTAAAACGAAATTTTTTTCAGCTGAACGATCTCCGAATTACAACTGTCACCGTAAAACCTTTTTTTTTAGTTTAGCCTTACAAAATGGGAAATAACCTTTTAATTCATATATTTTTGAAAATTTGACAAAATATTCTTGAAAAGATTTGTAGTGAAATTTTAATCAATAAATAATCATAAATGATTCAATTTCTTCAAAAAAAAAAAATTGTAAAAACGTTTTTTTACTGTGAATAAGAAAAAATAGTACCGGCGGCTTTGCCTTACAAAATGGGAAATAACTTTTTAATTCATATATTTTTGAAAATTTGACAAAATATTCTTGAAAAGATTTGTAGTGAAATTTTAATCAATAAATAATCATATATGATTCAATTTCTTCAAAAAAAAAAATCGTAAAAACGTTTTTTTTACTCTCCAAACTGTGAATAAGAAAAAATAGTACCAGCGGCTTTGCTTGCATTCAATAGTTATGAGTGCCACCAAGTTTTTATTTTCAAACTTTTCTCCTTCTAAACTTATTTTCATCAATTTCTTTTCCTTTTATAAATTAAAATTCTTGCATTCTCTTTACCCCTCCCTTTCTTTTCTCATACATTCCCTTTTTCCTTCAATCTAGTTTTCTTAACTCTCTTCACCCCTTACTTTTTTACCTATTACTCTATTTATTTATCACTGCTTTTCTTCTCCCTAGTTTCACTCTTTCTCTTTATTCTTTTTTCCCTCGCTTTTTCCCCTCACTCTCTTTCAGCCTCATTACTTTCCACCCTCACTTTCTTAACCCCTCATTTTTTAACCTCTCATTTTTGATTTTTTTTTCTACCCCAAAAACGCCAAACCTTATTAAAATGTGTTTGAATTACACTGACAAAGCGGGCATTCACAGGGACTACAACCACATTGAAATTCTAGGGGATTAACTATCAACTTTTTAATTTAGACTGCCGAAAATGCCCGCTGAGCTATGGGACAATATCTACCAGATGCAACGATAAAAAGTGGAGTATATATTAAATTCAAGTATGGGGAGTACTGGGTCTCTGGCTCGATTTCAGTATCAGGCGAATATTATAATAAATTTCTGTCCTTATTTGAAATGCTGCATATTTAGATTGCAATATAAAATACCGAACTCATTACAAAACATGCCAAGACACAAAAAAAAAAAAAAACTGTAGTGAGTTTAATTTGCAAACAAGTTTTTATTTATATATGTAATATATGAAGTCATTCAATTCAGAGATTTCATTTACATACTTATGTATATACAAAAATTAAAATCAAAAATCAAATTGTTAATCATTTTCCAAATCATTAGATTTTAAATCATCGACGTTTCCCATTATTTCTTCTCCACAATGCGATTATTAAAAATAATGATAATATCCGTTTTCAACATATGAATACGAAGAGCAAAGTGCCGCAAGGTTATCACCAGGAAGGCGCCTGTCAAATGGATAGCCCATTGAACGCTTATCTGGACACAGTTTATCTTTTAAACCGCAAAAGAAACATCACGACTACATACCAGAAATACATACAAAAGTTAAATAGAAATCAAATTGCAATTTATTGTACAATAGGAGATAGGGAGAAATTGAAAATAGACAACGATTAATAATAGCAACATTTAAACAAACATTTATACAAACCTTGTATAACCTTGCTGCACAGTATCATATTCGTAGTTTGAAATCATCACAAACAATTCGAATAGCATGCCATCTGCTTTACCTTTAGGCAAGAGCAAGTGCTGTGGCCAACCACAACCACAGAAACGGAAACTCTGCAGCTCATCGTTTGCATGGGGTTGATATTTTGTGCCGATGCGACGAAAGGAACGTTCAAAGGGTATAGTCACAGAAGATTCGTGCAAATGGCGGCGTATTGATTTCGGACTGTACTATGCGGAAAAAAAATCAAATTCCATTTAAATATTTGGCTTACATGCGACAGTAAATTTATCCATTTCAATAGCCAATAAACGTTGCTCTTTCAATTTTAGTGGTATACCACGCTCATCAGATTTGGGGCAAATGAAAATGCGGCAGGTTCCCTTCTTGGGGGCGCCCGATGAGTTGGTAACGTTGAAATAATACTCAAATGGTGCATGCTGCAAATGTGTAAATGATGAATAAATATTACCATTGGAGCCAAAATCTAAACCAGCAGCCAATCAACGTCAGATTTTTGCCAAAACGTTAAGATTCTGTTGGGACTTGTATTGGCCGAGCTGATTTTTGCTTCGACATGATTAATATTAATGCCCAGGAAACCCAAATCCTGGTTATTATAGGCTGTTAGTAGCGATTTATGCTTATTACAAATATCATCGATAAACAAATGCCAACGATAGAAGATAGGGCAGCGTATAGAACGTCCCCCATTAACCCAAACTCTTCCAAATGAAGAAAATTTTGATCGTGCGAAAGTGAAATGAGATTATGACCCATATTATGTAGATTTCTATAGAACTGACGATTAATAGAGAGCTGTGATGCTTCGAGTATGTCGCCGAGAAGATCAATGCAACGTAACTCATCCAAAGGATAAGGCTTACCGGTAGCCTCAAAATTAATAAAGAATCGGTAAAAATAAATAATTTCAAAATTCTAGATACTCGCATCTTCAACATAATCTTGATCGATTGTGGCATATATACGATCTCGTTAGCGTTCACATTCGGCAACGTCAATCATATTATCCTCACGATTAATATCGCGTAGTGTTATATTCGAAATACGTGCTGGACATGAGCGATTATTAATGTTACACAATATTTTAGGGAAGTAACCTTCTGGTATGGGTTCGCGTAAATTATTTAAAGCTTTAGTTTTTGCAAGATTACTGCAAAAACGTTCAGCATTATAGCGCGCCAAGATTTCATGATGCATATAGTAGAAAAGTTCACCACGCCGATCCTTAGCGACTACTTCGCGTGGACCCTCAGTGGAATAAACTAAATGCCAGTGCAAGTGATGCATCTTGGCACCGATATCTTCACGAAAATAAGCCAAAAGTTGTTTGTCCTCACGATCGGAGGCGGTGCAATTTGGTGGAATGTTGATATGTGCCTAAAATTAATAAAAAAATAAGTGAAAATAAGCGGTAAGGACTAAATCAAAAAAAGGAACAAAAAGATCTTAATCGTTTCGGAACGATTTTGTTTCGCTCTTTTGCCCAGAGTAATATCAAAATTTATTCAAAGAGCCCGTCTGACTAAATAAAAAATTAAATAAAACTATACTATCTTAAATATATGAAATCATAGAACTTACTCTTGCCTTGATTGGAAATCAAAGTGCCTTGTACACGTTCATCTTGAAAAACTGAAGGTTCTACAAAGTTTGTCGGAAATGTTTCCGCAATTGGAGACACTTGTACATCACGTGTATCGGTACGATGTTGTACCGCCACAGATAGACAATATTGAAATAAGAATGGATTCACACGAAACAATTATGTACATTTTTTGTACAATTATGAATCTCAAGCCTAACATGGTGAAGGCACAAAGCGCAGTAAAATTCCGCGCATCCGGTGCATCCAAAAACAATTGTATGAGTTGAAATAAAATTAAATGAAAATTATTGCTTACGCCAAGTTTCTCGATAGAAGACAAATCGGGTTTATTGGGGAAATCGGGTAAGGGAATTTTTAATAAAAAGTAAATAAAAAATTGCAAAAAATTTATATAAATCAATAATACCTTAACTTCAATATCATCACGATAACGACTTTCCAGTTCCATTTTAATGCCAAGCTCGCTTTCTTTATAATAACTTTCTGGTAAATCCAAAAATTGACTTGCCATTATCACGATAAGTATAAACTGGTTCCAAAGACGTTGAAATAGCAACTCCAGAGCTTTATTATAATCAGTCATTGTAGAATTTTTGGGGATTGTTTGAGAGTCATACAATTCGTTAAATAACTGCAAGTATTTATGCTATATTGCTGTACTTATGAACTGTGGGAGTGATATTTATTTAACATATTTTTACGTACAGATAAATTTGATACTATTGTAATTGTAATACTCTCTATTAACGTAGATAAAGTCACCACAAAAAATGTTCTATTAGTGCTACTTAGTGATAAAGAAACAATGGATTTTAATGAAAGAAACCACAGACACTTCTGAAACTTTCGTCTCCAAGAAATTTTTCAGAATCAGAAGAAGAAATAGGTCAAACGCATAGACTTTTGTTGACTTGAAGGTTTTTTAGATAATTTATAGAGCTAAAAAGCAACAAAATATTGTAAAAATTAAATTAGTTCATCATAATTCAGCAACAGATTATTTCAGATTTTCAGAATATCTTTAATTCATAGAACTAAAAAAAATTATAAAAATGAAAATGTGAAGTGGTTCAAAACCAAAATTTTTCCAGAACCAATTGAAGTGTAGGATTTTCAAATTCAGTATCAGATTTTTTGCAGAACTAAAAGAGCAGAATACTCAAGTCAAAAAGTTTTAACAGCTGAGTTTTGACATTTTTGTTTTTTCAGTCAGTCAGCTCAAGCTGACTTTCATTTTTCAATATTTCACCCTAACTCTTTTATCAATTACCCGAATTTGGAGTATTGGTGTATTTCGCAGTTGCCAACATTATTCGTTACTCATTATTTATTAGTCTATGTGTTATCCGTAATTTTGATTGTTGCCCGTTGCTCGTTATTTGTTAACCGCTTTTCTATCTTTTATCTTGTTTGTTACTCGTCCATTATCCTTATCCATCACAAAATCCGTTAACCACATTGTCTAGTTTTCTTTTAAGTAACAAAAGGAAAACTAGTTTAACTTTTCTGGTAGTAGAAAAATCTGAACAGTTTTTTCAATTGAATCTTACTCTGATTTGATTAAAAATCCTCATTTTTTTAATAATAGTATGTTAATAATTTATTGACTTGAGTATAAACTTGTATACATAGACAAATATTAAATAAAAATTAATAAAGAAATCGTAAAGTTCAATTAATTCCAAAAGCTTAGTTAAAAAAACTGCATCTTCCGTATTCAAATCGCTTCTTCTCTCTCCACGACTTCGTTATTAAACTTAATCGTAATATCGGTCATCTTCATATTACAGAAGTGGTGTGCAAATGCTTTTAAAGATCTATTTGGTAAACGTCTATCGAATGGGTAGCCCATTGAACGTTTATCCGGATAGAAATCATTTCTAAGGCCACAATAAGATGAAGCATTACCACATTTATCGGATTTGCAAAATCTAAAAGTTAAAGAATGTGAACAGTGAATGGGTAAATACTAGAAATATTAGTGTCTTACTTGGTATTGCTTTGCAGGACTAAATCGTCTTCGTAGTTGGAAATCATAACGAATAAATCTAAAATCATGCCTTCAGGTTTGCCCTTGGGTAAAAGCATATGGGCGGGCCAGCCACAACCACAAAAACGGAATGCAGTCAATTCACTCTCCTCTGTGGGCTTATCATTAGGACCTATGCGTCTGAAAGTACGCTCATAGGGTATGGTTACACTTGATTTGAATGAGGGCTGGCATATAGTATTGGCACCAGGTTGCACTGTTTGATTTAAAATAATTCACATATATATTATTTTCCACAAAGAAATATATTAATTCCAGAACTTGCATTCAACTGTAAATCTATCCAATTCAACTGACATTAAACGTTGTTCCTCCAAGTTGAGCTCGGTGCCACGTTCATCCGCTTTGGGACATATGAATATACGACACGTACCTTTTTTCATTTCCTCCGTATCGTTAACAACTTCAATACGGTACTCGAATGGCTCATGCTGCAGATGTGTAAACTTAGCATAAATATTTCCTTTGGGTCCAAAATCTAAACCAGCTCCCAAATCCACAGCGGATTTCTCCCAGTAAGTGAGCAGTGTATTGGGTTGCTCTTTTTCAGTTAGTAAGCGTACTTCACTGCCAGTCACAGTGATGCCGTTGAAATATAAATCTCCCTCACTATAAGGCTCTAAACGTTTTTTATGACGATCGAAAATGTTATTAAGGAATGCATGCCATCTATAAAAGATCGGATCTCGCATAGCTGTGGCAACTTCACCCATGACGCCACCTTCTTCCAGGAATCGGTTATCAGGATCATGTGAAAATGCAATAATATTATGTCCTTCATTGTGCAGATTACCGTAGATAACCTTATTAATGGAAAGATCGCTGGCCTCAATTAGATCACCAAGTATATCAATGCCTTTGATTGGATCTAAAGGTACAGTTTCACCATTAGTCTATAAAAAATGAAGTTATTAATAGAATTTGTTTCGCTTAGTCTCTAAAATGTATGCACACACATCGATCACGTAACCACGATCAATTGCTTCAATAATGCGATCAGCCCAACGTTCCATATCTGCTATTTCCACCGTACTATTTTCCCGATTGGTATCCTGCAATTTCATATTGGGTACACGTCCCGGATATATACGAACCTTGGTGCTGTTTAGCATTTTCGAAAAATAACCTTCAGGTATGGGACAGCGCAAGTCATTCAATGGCGTAATTTTTGCCAAATTATTACATAAGCGTTCTAGGTTGTAGCGTGCTAGCACCTGACGGTGCATGTGATAGAAAAGTTCACCTCGACGATCCTTGGCAACAATAGCACGTGGACCTTTAGAGGGGTAGACTAAATGCCAGTGCCAGTGATGACTATTCACTCCAATATCTTCACGGAAATACCCAAGGCGCTGCTCTATCTCACGATCCGAGGCTGTATAGTTTTGCGCTATCTCAATATGACGCTAATTTCGAAATCGGAATGTAAAATGTGTGTATAAAAAGATTTGTGAGATTTTTGTTGTTGAAATGTTTACTATTAGAAATTCTCACTCTACTTCCGGGATCCTTTAAAAGTTTACCCTCTGCACGCGCATCCTGAAACACTGATGGCTCAAGGAAACACTGAGGAAATTGCTCAACAACTGATGGCATTTGAAAATCTCTTGTACTCGTGCGATGCCCTACTGTTACACCGAAACAATATTGAAAAAGTAACGGATTCACGCGATCTCTTACGTAAGCGCTCAATGAAATAAATTGCTCTTCCGTGGCGGCATCCATTAGAATTTTTATCAATTCGGCAGAAATACGCGTATGTGTTGAATTGAATATTGAAAATTGTGCATCTCTATTCAGTGTTTTAGCAAAAGTTAAATCGGATTTTTCTTCTATATCAGCGATCGGAATTCTCTTTACAGCTTTATCATTGTTGGTCCAACAGTTTCTAATTGCTTCCTTAACTTCTGAATATTTGTCAATGAAAAAACAGTCGGGAATATCCAAAACTGCACTACCACTATCGCGAACTGAGAAAATTGGTTCCAATGGCCTGGTGAATAAAAACTCCAATATTTTTTTATTAGTATAATTTGACATATTGAAAGCTTATTCGATTATTGCGCGCTGTTATTATTGCCTACTCCACAGATATAGCTGTACTGTTGAAAGCCTCTGATATACGCCAATGATTTTATATACGCACCTTGTCGACATTTTTTTTTATATTTGCTTTGTTTTAAATTTAATCAGCGCATCATGAAATCAATGTGTTGGTACAAAGTTTCTCAGGAAATTCAATAAATTGAATAACCATTATAAATATATAAATATATAATCACAAGGTCTGATTTGGTGTCGTATCGTCTCATTTTTCATACAAAATTATACGACAGTATATTACAGCTTGTGAATCGGCCTTATTAATATTTTGCAACAATAGGATTTTGCAGTCAATCCATAGGCCTGTGTAGTTGTATTCATTTTTAAACTCTTTCTATCAGATAAATTATAAGGTGAGGTAACTTTTTAAGAAGAAAAAAATGCAATTGAAGGAGTTATTTATTACCATAAAAATTCTAAGAAATTGTATTGTAAATTCATTTCCATTTCTGACGTGAACTTGATTTCAGAACAGAAGTTAAAATGCTTATCTTGGTACTATTTATCTAACAATGCTTACTGAATGATTGTTGATAAGAAAATGTTGAAATTCAAATTGTAAATAGATATACGAAATGGTCAGTTATCGGAAAGGGTATCGCCCTCTTTGTGCTGACTCAGTTTAGTGATCAGATTTCAAGCAATGATACACATTTCATTCGGCAAGTTAAACCCGAAAGGGGACTTCTAACACGAATGAAAAATGGTTTCAGGAAAGTATAACACAGAAACAAATACAATTAAAATTATTAGGTTTTCAATAAGCACTTAAAAATATATTATGTAAAATATTGTGAGTAATTGCGGAAGCTAACGCTTCTTAAAATATATTGACTATTTGAATAATGTCTTACATAGAAACACTAATGAAATAAGTTATTAAAAGTTAATAATAAAAAAATAATGTAACTTCCATAGTCTAGAGTAATACACGCCAATTGTCATCTTAGATCGAGTAATTGAATGTTTAATTCTTCTTTCTATCAACGACCACATTATTAAATTTAATGTTAACATCTGTCATTTTCATGTTGGAGAAATTATCGGTCAATGCTGTCAAATTAGCATCTGACCATTAAGCGTTTGTCCGGTAAGAATTTATCTTTAAGTTCACAATAAGAAGAAGCATCCCCACAAACGGCCGCACTGAAATTATATAATATGTATAACACTGAACTTATGGGATTTCTAAAAGAAAGAAATGGAATTTAATTCATTGAGTAGTTTTTACCACACTTAATGAGCGTATTTGCCAAAGTAACCAACTAGATCGCTGGTATGGCGGCTTCTGACAATATCAAAAAATCCATACATTTGCGATAAAAAGCATTGCACCGTGAACCACAAATATTTTTGTTTAAACAATGCATTTTTGTATCTACATAAATAATAATAAAAAACTGAAAGATTTTAAAAACCACGTTTTTGCGTATTTTGCGTGGGAATTTTTTTTAATACATATGCAGTTGCAACATTTTATTTTATTGTATTAAATAATATACAAGCATTATGTTTTTAGTCTTACGCTTATCTAAAATATTCAGCAAATTATGCATGCGATTTACATCAACATACATAACTTATATAATTTTTACAAGGGCATTATAGATAGTGGTGATGTACAACTGGAAAGAAAAATCGATTTTCGACTTTTGGATTGATCAGAAATTCAAAGTCGATTAGTCGACTTTTTAAGTTCATGAAAATCGATTAATCGACTTTTTTAAAATTTTTGTTGCATGGAATAAAAAAAACGGAACAATAGAATTTTGATATGAATTATTTATGTGTGTGTATTTATTTACAATATATGAGCCGTTGCGTGCGAGTCAAAATCAGATTTTTAGAAATGCATTGATTTTGTAGAAGTGCTGTGCAAAATAGGGTTCTTGTAAAATTTATTTTCCAGATTTACAGGCAGCTTTATAGAACACATGTTCAACCTATTATTTTTATTGAATGGAATTGAATAAAAAATAAGTATTTTAAAGTAAAGTAAGCTTATATGCTCTTAGTGCAACCAGCCGATCCCTACCCCCGCTCCCCTCCCCTTCCATTGTTCCGGCGATATTGAAATTTATTATTCTTCTACGTATGTGAATTTTATGTGAGTGAATGGGATAACCCATGGTAGAAGTATTTAGAGGTAGGTGCATTTTTTCCAACAGTATCCAGAGAAATATTTTAGAAATGCTTTTTTGAAATGGGTACAAAAGAGAGTTAATAGTAAATTATTAATACTACTACTTTTATTACTTAGTACTAAATCCACAGTTGAAACAATTTTGTAAAGTTTAAGTTTGGTATTTTAAAGTCGATCATAAAAAGTTGAAATTTTGAGCTAAAGTCAATTAAAAATCGATTTCGATTAAAGTCGATTTGCACATCCATAGTAGATAAATGAAGTGTGGTCGCCGTAGCCCAGTGGTTAGTGTGCTGAATTCATTGCTCGGGGTACCCGGCGCAGTCGAAAACCTAATCGGCATCTTCTCCAAGAGTAGAGAAAGCTATATAACTATATATATATAACTATATATTAGGCCGGGGCGATTTGGCAACCGATACAGCACCGTCGAAATTATGATTCCTCTTTTCATTAAGAACATAGGCCTAAAATGAGTTTCGAGGCTCCAGAATTTGATTTTTATGGAAAATGATCGGTATATAGAATTTTTAAGGCACTTGGAATTTTTGTAATTACACAGTGCAACAGTAAATTTCAAATGTCAAATGGATCACTTTGCAAGTGTAATTCAGATTTTCTCTATCACGGCTGGGATTCCCGCTATGGGGGCCAAAACCCATAATTTCGGTATACGTGGGACCAATATAAATTTTTTTATTTTACTTTGTACATGTCTCATAGCTAAGAGAAAGTTGTTTATTATGCAAGGGAGGAAAAAATTACTTAGACAAAAACACTCCACCAACCCCTTACCCGCCCTTTGGGGTATTATATGAAACCTCTTTCCTATATATGACTATACTGGGTAAACGAACGTGAAACTCATCATTAGGATTTGTTGAAAATTTTTCCACAGGGAATTGTATTTTGTAATTAAAAATATATCAATTCCTTAAAGGAATTGAAAATGTAATTAAATAGAATGGAATTTTATATTTAAGTGTAATCAATTTCTTTCCTGGAATTAAATAATATTGTAAAATGCTTCTAATAAGCCGTTACGACCGATCAGTATAAACTGTGGATCACCTCTCTCGTAACGACTTATTAGAAGATTTTTACAAAACTTTTTTTTTTTTTTAATTCTATAACACATATTTTAAATGACAAGAAAAGAAAGAAAATACAAATGTTCTCTTCTCCTTAAGTATATTTTTTTGAAAAAAAAGAAAGACCTATAAAATTCTCATAGAATGCAATAAAAAGCTCGGGTGTAATACACCCATGTTCATTGACGCCGGGTTAATTACGAATTGTTATCAATCAAAAATAAAGTGTATGTATATGTGTATGTATATTGTTTAAAGTTTTATGGACATGCAAGCAGATTTTCATTATTATTATCGGTATGGTCGAATCTTTTGCACCAAGGTCCCAAATTGAGACAAAAAAACGATCTGCTATCCTGATGAGGGTTAGAACATCTTTTATTGAAGAGGTTTTATTTTATTACCTGTTAAAAACAATTAGCTAAAAATACCCTTTATTTGCCGAGCCAAGGACATTCACACATAATGTCCTTCATATGTAGACAACACTCTTTTTGGTTTGACAGACCTATTTTACATAGGCGATATCTAATCACATAATGGTCGGATAGAAAGACCACGAGCAATCAGAGATGTGCAAGCTTCTTGACATGTTTAAGACCTGGAACAAGATGCCCATAAGATATATTAAATTTCTGGCAAAAACTTAGATCACTGTTTTACATAGTACATAGATTAGAGTAAGTCGATTTTGTTACATCGCTTAGTGAGAACATGGAGTAAGTACAAGATGGTTGACAATTTTATTCTTTTTTAAAAAAAAAACATTCGCCGCATTTTAAGTTTTATAAAATTTGTAATACCTTTTGCTTCGAAGCCCCTTTTCGAATATTTTTCAGATCAAAATAAAGAATAATAAATAGTTCCTTGGCCCAAAACGCCCTTAGCAATGCAAAGAATTTTACGGAGTTGATTTAACTGTTTTACTAACAAAAATTTAATGAATTTTCATTTTTAATAAAATATGTCTCCTTTAAAGCATAGCTAATCATTCTTTAGGGTTGAATGTACTCCGACGGAGTTGGGCTTTTCGGGTTTGTCTAAAAAACTTTAACGAAAAAAGTTAACATAACCACTAAATTGGTAGAATTTTTGTATGTGAGTTTAGTAGTAAGAACTCACTCATCAATATGGACGTTATACGGCTAGTTAAATCGGAAGGGGATTTTGAGATACGAATGAAAAAAGGTTTTTTAAAAAAAAAAAAAACATGTCTTAAAAGGAAACGCAATTAAATTTTTTGGGTTTTCAATAAGCACTTAGAAATATATTGAGTAAAATAAAGTGAGTAAATACGGAAGCTAATGCCTCTTGTCTCTAAAACACTTTGGGTATTTTAATGATGTTTTGCATAGAAAAATAATTGAAATAAGGTATTAAAAGTTAATAATAAAAAAATTATGTAAGTTCTATAGTCCAGAGTAATGCAAGCGAGCTGTCAAGTTTCATTCAATCCAGTCAATACTGAGTATTTGGATGTTTAATTCTTCTTTCTATCAACGACCACATTATTAAATTTAATGTTAACATCTGTCATTTTCATGTTGGAGAAATTATCGGTCAATGCTGTCAAATTAGCGCCTGGCAGACGTCTGTCGAATGGATAGCCCATTGAGCGTTTGTCCGGATAGAATTTATCTTTAAGACCACAATAAGAAGAAGCATCCCCACAAACGTCAGCACTGAAATTATATAAAAATAATAAATCTGAACTTATGTGGTATTTCTGAAAGAAATCGTGAACTTACGCATTATTTGTTTGAGTGACAACATCTCCTTCGTAATCTGAAATCATGACGAACAAATCCAAAGTAATACCTTCAGGTTTCCCCTTCGGTAAAAGCATATGCTCGGGCCACCCACAACCACAGAAACGGAATTCAGCCAACTGACGTTCATTATCTGGTTGAGCATCTGTGCCAAGACGACGGAATGAACGTTCATAAGGAATGGTCACACTGGACTTGTATGATGGTTGACGTATAGTGTTGACACCAGGTTGCACTGTATTTGGTAAAAATGGTTACAGTTCGTTTCAAAAAGTTAAAATATCGCACATAATAGCGTTCAATCGGCCAATCATAATCGTTGGTTTCCATTGAGTGGACGTAAAGTATAGTACTTTTCGCTTAAAACGAATTTTGAAGGACTGGCAAAAATGATTCATCATAAGCGGAGTTATATGGGAAAAATTTTTTACTGTCCAATTATTTCACATTAAGCAAAAGTTTTTTTTAAGCGCTAACGTTTTTAACGAAAAGTACTGTATTCTCAGTATGCTCAGTTAAGTATAATAATAATTCAGTTGAACTTACATGTCACTGTAAATTTATCCAATTCAATTGCCAATTGCCGTTGTTCATTTAAGGGCAGTGGTGAGCCACGTTCATCTGCTTTTGGACACAAAAAGATACGGCAGGTGCCCCTCTTTACAGTGCCTGTAGCGTTACCAACTTGTATATTATATTCGAATGGTGCATGCTGAAGATGTGTGAAGAGTGCATATATATTTCCATTGGGCCCAAAATCTAAGCCAGCACCCAAATCTACATCGGATTTCTCCCAATAAGTGATTAAAGTATTTGGTAATGCATTTTGGGAGGCAGTGATACGCACATCACTTTTTTGCACTGTGATACCATTGTATCCCAAATCACTTTCGTTATATGGTTCTAGACGTTGTTTGTGCCGGTTAAAGACCATGTCGATGAAACCATGCCATCTATAGAAAATAGGATCACGCATAGCGGTGGTCACATCCCCCATGACACCGAACTCTTCGAGGAAACGATAATCGGGATCGTGCGAGAATGATATGGCATTGTGACCTTCATTGTGTAGATTGCCGTAGAGCGTAGGGTTTACGGAGAGATCGGTTGATTCGATAAGATCACCGAGTATGTCAATGCCTTTGATGGGATCCAGGGGAATATTTTGTCCTTGTGCCTTTATGATTGAAAGAAATGTATTAAGATTAATAAAATAAATACCTTCCAATATTGTTTAACGTACGTTTGTCACATATCCTTGGTCAATTGCTTGTAAGATACGATCGGCCCAACGTTCAATGTCGGCAACTTCTAGTGTATTACCTTCACGATCGACATCTTTCAACTTCAAATCGGAGACACGTCCCGGATAAGTACGATTATTCAAACTACTCAGAATCTTAGGAAAATAACCTTCGGGAATTGGATCGCGAACATTATTCAATGGCTTCACTTTAGCCAAATTATTGCATAAACGCTCAACAGTGTATCGTGCAATAATCTGATGATGCATATAGTAGAAAAGCTCGCCACGACGATCCTTGGCAACGACGTCGCGTGGACCCGAGCCAGGATACACCAAATGCCAATGCCAATGATGGCTATTCACGCCGATATCCTCACGGAAATAACCGAGACGTTGTTCTTCCTCACGATCGGAAGCGGTGTAGTTTTGTGGTATCTCAATGCGCCGCTGTATAGTATAGAAATTTTAAAAATTTGTAAAAAATGCCAATTTCATTTCTTCACTATAATTCACACTTACTCTATCGCCAGGGTTCTGCACCAGTTTACCCTCAGCGCGAGCATCTTGAAATACTGATGGCTCAACGAAATTTTGCGGAAAGGTCTCGGCTATGGGTTTTATTGGAAAGTCGCCAGTATCCGTACGATGTTGCACTGCAACAGCAAAACTATATTGAAATAGAAAAGGGTTCACGCGATCCTTAACATAAGCGCTCAGTGAAATAAATTGCTCCTCGTTGGGTGCATTCATGAAGAGTGTAATCAATTGTGCCGCTATGCGTCTATGTTGCGTATTAAAAAGTGAAAATTGACGCCGTTTACCGAGAGCGTCTGCGAATTTCAAATTTGGTTTGTTGGGTAGTTCACGTAGTGGTATCTTTACTTCAACTTCTTCACCAAAGCGATTCTGTAAATCCTCTCTTACATCGGCATACTTCTCAATATAGAAACTGTCGGGCACATCCAAGATAGCTTTACCATCGTCCCGAGGAGAGAACACCGGCTCCAATGGTCGATCGAATAATAGCTCAATGGCTTTTTTATTAGTTGGGTTTGACATATCGAAGAAAAGAGAATTGCTGTTGTAACCGTAAGGAGCTTAACTACTTGACTACTGAAAATATGAAAATTTGCAAAGAATTTATACTAGTAGACGATACCAAAAAATTCATACATTTGCGATAAAAAGTAATGCACCGTAAACCACAAATATTTTTATTTTATTTCCAAAAATGTTCAAATGCGTTTATCTAAGCAAAAAAATACTGAAACAATTTCAAAACCACATTTTTGGAAATTTTACGTGGGAAAAAGTTTTTGAATACTTAGCTGCAATGTTTCATTTCATTTATTAATATACATACATACATAAATTATGTATGTATTTCGTCTTATGCTTATCTTAAATATTCAGCAAATTATGTAGAAGATTTGCTTAAGCATACCTAACTTATATAACTTATGTAATTTTGATGTAAGTAATATTTTTAGAAGGGTGTGTGACTTCATCTCCGTACAAATAAAACACAATAGTCAGTGATGTCAAATATAAAATTGTTTACACTTAGTATTGATATTATAGAGTTGAGAGCTTATAGCAATAATCATATGATAACTTACATTACATTTAGATAAGTTGTATCAAAGCTGACCTCTAGGGGCCAACATATTATGCGTTTTAGTTTCACCTAAATATATTGGTTCTGTGCAGTGATATAATAACTCTCATTCTATATGAGTTCCCAGCCTTAGTTCAGCAGAGAAGGGGAATTTTTCAAGAAACCATTCTTATCGGCTATGACAATTCAACCTTTTTCAACAAATTGTTGCACATTCAGTGTGTTTCAGTGGCATTGTACTAATTTGATGATCATATGATTTTTTGATTAAAGCTATACGCTTTAAAATTATTACAAAAAGAAAAAACTTTAACTATTACATGAAATTTTGACTATAGATTAAGAAAGGTAAAAGTAATATATAATTTCTGAAAACTCTAATATCAAAGCATTTTTCTCTGAAAAATTGTAAAAAAATTTGAGTTAGATTTAACATTTTAGCGGCACATATCCGGACACTCTCGGACAGGAAATAAACCTACCAACATGTTCCACAAAATTTTATACATCGTTAGTCAAATTTCATAGCGCTTTGACTTCCATGTGCATGAACTTCCATGTATGGCGAGACATATTTTAATTTTGTATGCTTTTTTTATGAGAACGTTACCGTATCGAGCTGAAATTTCATGACATCCTCAATTATATATTTCTTAACAGATTTGTAAATGAAAAAATAGATTTATTTAGGAAGAAAATCTGGATTCAGTAATTTAGTGTTGATATATCGTAGAAGTAACCTCACTCGTCTAGCCAAAAGAGGATGCAATTTCATACAAAATACTCCAAATTTTTAGAAATTCGTTCCTCAAATGAAAAACTTTGGGGATATTTTCAAATATTTAACTATTAAAGTTTAATTGAAAAGAATAAAAACATATCAAAAGGTAAATATTTGTACTTTATTTTAAAGCTTTTGCGAGGGCTAATGATATTTTACTCACTTGGTCAGATGAGAAGAGTTTTGACTGTGAAGTCAATAAATGCATGCCAGAGTTAATTATACGAAAATAGTACGACTTATGTATATACAGTAGAATCCCGATAATTCGTAATCGCGAGGGACCAGCAATTTTTTACGAATTACAGAGGTTTTCAATTTAACGAGATTTTGATTTAACCCTTTCATCTCGGAGTTTTTTTTCTCAAAATCTGGTTGAATTTCTTCAATATTTTATGCAAATATTAAAATAAATAAAAAAAAAATATGCCCAGGACTCTTAATCCTTACTATCTATAAGTTTTCCAATGGGGTATAATGTCTACTATAACATTTGTAACCAGGAATTATAGCAAAGGCAACTTACGGCGATGAAGCTGCATATATACAACCCTCTCATTGACAGCCACCATCAGCAATTTGAAGAAAACTCAAATAAAATGGAAACCATATCTCCCATTTTACTTGAGTTTTCGATCATTATTGGGGCATACAATCCCAGGGTTAACGAAGTTAAAATAAGAAAAATACAAATTGGCGTTTTCAATTTTTTTCATAGAAAGAAAAAAGCAAAAACAATTATTAATTCAACTGAAATATGTATGCTCGTATGTACACATATTGGACTCCATTAAAAACGATGTTCTAAAAAGCCTGTCACTTTTAATTGTTTAAGGCTCTTCTCACGTATTTTGTCAACCACGAAAAACACAAAAAATTCCATCAAAAAAAGTGAACGTAGTGCCATACATAGTAATTTTGCTTTGCATTACGAATTATAAGAGGTTGTCAACAACCAATTTCAATTTATAAGAGGTTAAACAGACCTTGTATTGAAAAAAAAATACGAATTAGCGAGGGAACCAAAATGTATGGAATTTTTACGAATTAAAGCGATTTTTTCAAGGGACCAACAGTTTGTAACGAATTATTGAGATTTTCGAATTAACGGGGTACGAATTATCGCGATTTTACTGTTCTCAAAAATTGGTGTTGAAAATCAAATGATTAAACAGCGTATTATGGCAAGAATACTAAATTTTGTATCAAGTTACGTGACTACATAAACTTTCAATACACTTATTATGGCAAAATTTGAACTCATATATTTTTTGCCGCCCACACCTACATACCTTCAGTTACCTGCAATGATAAGGTTTGAAAATTTTGTGAAATATGAGTTTATTATTCATCAACTCCCTAGGCAATTTTTGTCACATATTTTCCCTTTCCGTTTTAAAAAAAATAATACACAATTTGAACGAGAAAATAATGTGAAATATGATTAGAAATATTTAGTAAATCAATCAAAAAAATTTTACTCAATAAATTTAATACGTTGTTGCAAGTGTAAACAAAAATGATATAATACATATTAATTTCCTATTTGCATAGTCCTGCACAAAAAAAAACAAGGTCCTGAAAGTAGATTCGGGCAAAGCTCAAAACTATGAAATATATGTGTTTACATGTGATTTGTATTTTACGCTGGTTGACCCATTTTTGGTATTTTATATATCGGTACAATATAACTAAGGATACCATGGGTAGTTTTGCACCTAAGCTTCTGGATGTTCAGCCTTTTATAGAAAAACGGCTGTCTGCTTGAGAATTTGAGTTAAGAATAAGAAAACTATTAATATGCTACTCGTATTACTAGTCAGATGAAAAAAAAATCGCTCCATAAAATTTGGCCCTAATGAAAAATGGCCCCAAAAAATTGCATGAGGAAAAAAAAAAAATAAATTAAAACTTAAACTGGGTCATATTTCTTTTTTTTAGATTAAATTAATTTGGGGGCCTTTTTTAATTCTGTTTATTATGAAAAAGCAAGTCTAAGTAACTATACATTTATGTACCTATATAAGTAGGTTCCAACTGTTTTCAAACTAATCTGAAATTTTTCTAGTTCTAACTATTTAAGAAAAAGCTAAAATTCTTTAAAGTTTATATGCATTTTGGTTTTACATTTAAAAGTAAACTTGATTTTTGTATTGAACACTTATACACACACAAAATCAAATAAACGTTTCAAGTTAAAATTGTGGGTTGTCCGCTGGGCTGCAGATACTTAAAATGAAATGTAGATGCAAATAGAACTCAAAAATCTTATTTTGAAGCATTGAGCTCCATCCATCCCCTCAATTGCAACGTTGCAATTTCCAATTTTTAAGTGGTTTTGTGTGGGAATGCAAAATTGTAATATTTCAGTGTATGCTTTTAGGCTTTCTTTTTTTTTGTCGTAATATTGCATTGGTGAACTTGATTTGAAAATGAAATGGAAATTGAGAATATAATGTGAAAATAGATATGTAGCTGAAAATAATTTTAACATTTCAATATTTGGCAATAAGAAAAAGAACATAATATGTGGAATTCGCATGAATCATTTTCATAAAAATTTATTGCATAGTAAAATACAATAAATGTAGAAATACTTCCGTCCATATGCTTATCATACAAATAGTACCTATCCAATTCAGTTAATATTCAAAATATTAACTACTCGAACAATTTACATGCTGTCACTCACTTAGTGAGTCAGTCAGTAATAAAATGAAAGCAATTAATTTTACATCATTATCATTTGTAAGTAGTTACAGCAATAGCAACAGCTATTACTGTGTGATATTACAGCAGCAGTAACAACGCTTAAGTGACATATAGACAGATGCCACCATTTAGTTAGATGCTCAAGGAAATCAAAACGAAAAAAAAACAAAAAACAGAAAATGATGATGACGACAATTTTGCAGGTGAAATTGCCATCTGGCAAAATAAATACTACTTAGCTCTTCTCAGTATAATGCGTACATCAGCCAACTTTATAAATAATTCAACACTATTAACTGAGTGTCTTATTGTTGCATGCTGCTGCTATCACTAGATCTGCCTGACAAAATAACGTATTGGGAATTAAAGTATGTCTGGTTTAATTTTTTATTCTGTTGGCATCATTTACATTTTGGTTGACGCTTTGTGAATACATGGTTGAATTGTGACATCTGTAAAAAGTTACATTGGCATTATTTACAATAAAAAGAATAGGAGATACATATCGCTGCCTTAATTTGCTAAGACCCCGACAAATTTTTCAAAATCGAGTTTTTAATGGATTAGAGACCTACACCAAAAACTTACGCTATTTCCTTTTAGTTAAAATTACAAATTCTCGAAGTAATACTCCAAATACCAAAATGTTTTTTGCTTCTCCTGTAAAATTAGCAAATTAAGGTAGCGATATGTATGTGTATATATGAGGGATTGTAACAAATCAATTTTTATATGATATTGTTTAATAACAAAAATGGCGTGAGCTTGAAAGTGATTTGGGAAAGGGTACATTAAAGAAAATATGTGTATTAGAGTGTATGGAATTTTTTATTTTTTTTTTGAGATTCCAAATAAAAAGTTGTCTTTATATGGCATTAAAAAAAATTAAATTAAATTGGAAAAAATTTAGGTCTTCGGCAAGAGGCCTGAAGTTTAAATTTTCTTATGAAAATTAAAATTTTCCATATTTTTTTTGACTGGCAACTCGGACTGACGCAAAACGTTTCGGGTGATTAAGTAGTTGCAATGAGAAACATAACGAAAATAAGTAAAAAGAATAGTAGGGGAGATTCATTCTCAGCATCTTTATTCAGTTCAATTTACGATTTAGTATATTTTTCTTTAAAGGTCATGGCAATACTGGCTAACGCTACGTTCAACGCTCCAATTTATGACTGTTAGGTATCAACACGTATTATGTTTTGCCTGTAGTACGAAAAGTATCCGCGAATGAATGCTGAAATATGAAATGAAACGATTAATGCAAATATAAAGTAAGAAAGAAAACGATTGGGATTTACAATAGCCGTATTCACAATATGATGCAAATGGTGTTGCGTGAGTGCATTTGTATAATTTTTACTGTACTAACCATAGTGGAGTTCACGATCTGTACATGGTCATACATCATTGCAAATGCAAAATATTTATTTCTAAACCTTTTGGGATCTTAACAACAAATTTGTAGAAAGTGCAAAATAATTGCAATACCATTTGCAAGAAACAGTAAACAAACCTAATACACACTAATTTCCACTAGCTACCCCTTTTGTTAGTATGCAATACCTAAAAGCCATAGCTTATACTTGCTAATAGCCATGGCAACTTGCGGGGAATTCCCCGATTTGCGGGGAATTTTACTGGGTATGGGGAATCGGGGAATGAACTATTTTTTGCGGGGAATTTGAAGTCGTTCAGCTTTTAGTCACAAAAGTCTGTAGAATATTTTTTGTCAAATTTTATGTAATGTAAAACGTTTAACTTACGCAATATTTCATATTTTGGGTCTTAAAATCTCCGTGCTTTCTTAAGTGGACCCTGCGATTTATTGGTTTGGAGAAATAGATTTTTAAAAAAGAGTACTATTTGAAAGTATTGTATTTCGAAAGTATTTTGTGAAAATTTCGGAGGGAGACGCGAAGTGCTTTCGTAGATATAGACGATTATAGCGCCGAGTGTCAATCAGGGCAAACCAGTCGCGCTGCGCTTCGACTTCCCTTTCGACCGTTCAGAAAGCTTTGGCTTAGTCCAGCACCTCCTGATTAATAACTTTTAATCCTTGCTGACTAATCTGCAAACTTACAAATTACGATTAGCCATCATTAAGAAGATGAAATATATTTTATATGTTAAAAACCGATACTCAAAACTTTGAATCCGTTTTTCTTAAAAGAAGGGTTTTGCCATTTTTTATTTGAGTCAAAAGAGAGCCCATGTCTTCCCCTTTGAGAACTTTGATATCCAAAAAGTGGGCTAGGGTTGTTTATCTATCAAAATGAACGTCTAGTAACTCGTAACACCAGATTTCGTTCAAATCTAGTACTCAATAGAATTAAACTTGTGCAAGCTTGAGCCGGATCGATTTTGAGAGTGAGTTCCCTTGAAGTGAAATCTCCCATGTGCCAAAAGAATTCCGAAGTCAGAATGTACATTTCTATTAATCTACCAGTCCCATAAAAATTGGTTAAATTTTGGACCGAGAAAGTTCAGGGTCGCCTTAATATAACACTCATTGAGGTAAATTTTAGGTAATTTTTCGTTTTTGTAAAATGTTTATATAGAAAGTGCGTGTTGCGCTGTAATAATATGAAATTATATCGATGCGGGGAATTCGATCGAAAATCGGGAAATTTCTCGAGGGCTATCGGGGAGAAAGAAAAAGTGAGTTGGCATCCCTGCTTGCTTTGCACATGCAATACGAATTTTCGACCTCAATAAGCTGAGTGTTACTTTCTAAAGGTGACAAATCTCCTGAGGAACCGTCATCATAAAGACCTCTGAGTATGTTGGATACTGCAGACAAAGTCTTCGAAGGCATAATATGTGCCCGAATTGAAAAATTTACTGAAGGTAGAGAAGGGTTCCGGAAAAAACGATCTTCAATAGAGTCTATTGGAGCCGTTTGTGATGTTGCAAGAAAGAGTACTGCGTCATAGTTCCCTTAATAGGAGCTGCATACTGAACGCGATGGCGGAGATGCACATCCCCGACTACTTAATCAAAATTATAGCTAGTTACTTCAGTGACAGAAAGCTGTTATACGACATTATAGAAGGGCTAAAAGAGTACAAGGTTACAGGTGGGGTCCCACAGGGTTCTATACTGGGCCCTCTACTCTGGAACATCATATACTATGGTGTATTCAAAGCAATGAAGCCTGAAGTTGCGCACATCTAGGATTCGCAGACGATGCTCTAATCGTAGTTGTGTCTAAAAACCTCCTGGATTTCGCCGGAATCTGTAACGAAACCATACTGAGCGTTAAAGCATGGATGCAGACGGCAGACGGATTGCAGCTAGCTGATCATAAAACAGAAGCGCTATTGATGACTAGCCGCAAAAAGAAAAGAAAATATTGAAGTCAGAGTCAGCGGGCACACTATAACTTCCAGCCCTTTCATCAAGTACTTTGGAGTCATCCTTGACAACTGTATGAGTTTCAAAGAAAACCTCAGATATGCGAGTGATGAGGCAAGAAAAGTGAGCATGGCGATTACAAGATTATAGCCCAACGTCGGTGGTCCAAGACAAAAAATGAGAACCCTCCTGGCAAATGTAAGTACGTCTATTTGAATGTAAGCGACACCAATCTGGGTAAAAGCCATGCAGATACAAACATACATGAAACCATCTACAGGTTGTCGTCGCTGAGGGTATGCTGTGGTTTCAGAACAGTATCAGTCAAGGCGGCAAATCTGTTAGCAAGCAGATGCCCATTAGATATCATGGCAAAAGCAGCCTTAGAAGTCAGACGAAACCCAGCAAGCCGCGCAGCGGTTGGAGACAATTGCCTTAGAGAATGGCAGCAACGATGGGAGATATCAACAAAAGGTCAGTGGACAATGACGCTGTTCCCTAAAGTGGACAGATGGGTTAACAGAAACGACGGTGAGATAAACTATCATCTCACACACTTTTTATCAGGACACGGATCTTTTCACTAATACCTGCACAAACACATACACATATACCTTCCACACTGTCTATTTTACGACGGTAAAATCGAGAATGCCGAGCATATACTACCAGAATGCTGCAGATTTGTGGACTCCAGAAATCAACTCAGAACCATTGTTGGTGGAATAATCACCCCAGAGGCGCTAGTGAATGCTATGCTGTTGAACCAGACCGACTAAAAAAACAGACGAGTGAGCAGTAATGCTCTAGACGGCCTCCCGACGAAATACTTAAAGGTGGTTCCGGGAGAAGCTTTCCGTCGGACGAGAGGATATGTTTAGCGGGTGGAAGTCTCGCACTGACTTCAGCTTTCAATGCTTTTACTCCTCGTTAAAGGAAAAAAAACTCATTAAGCTGATGCTTTCAAAAAAGAAAAAAGTATAAAAGGCAAACTAAAACTAAAAACGAAAGTGAATCTGCGCAAAAAATGATGGAATCCCTTCAAATAAAAAACAAAATTAAAAACGAGAAACTCAACAAAAAGTGAACGGAGAGGGAGATAAAGTTAATTTTATAAAAATTTAATTAAAATCTTCAAAGTTTTTACCACACAAATAGAATCTAACTTTGTTTCTTTAACAAACCAGTTGAGTATTTGTTTTACAACAAGTGGCCCAAAGCAAACCTGTATTAAAACAACAACTAACATAAAGTTATCAAACACATAATAAAAGTTGCCACTATTGTATAGTGCAACAACTCTATCCCACCCTAACATTTAAAACTTACTATCACAATTTATTGATTTTTTTTCTCTGTAGAATGTAGCAGGGCCGGTATAAGGAATTTTTCCGCCATAGGCGGATATAGATAAAGAATAGATATTGAAAGACATACATTTGCTATATTAATTCATTTACTGAAATAAAAAGAAAAAAAACATCAAACAAAGGATGTTATGGGCTAAGAAGTCATCATAACTTTAACTAAAATTGAGAAAATTTCATATATGTAGTTTGACACGAATATTTAGTAAAATGGTCTATTTGGACATTTTTAAGAAATGCATAAAGTTTTCGTAAGTCTAACAGGGTATAAGTTGGATCATGAACCATGAATTTTTGGAGGAACAGCTCAGCCAGTGCATTTTATGGATGATAATAGAAGATTGGCAGACTTGGGTAATAAAAAATGATGATTAAGTATGCGAAGAGGAGATCACCCCAGGATAGAATGTAGTCATACTTGCTATCACTTCCAGAATAGAAAGTGTCTTAGGGTTAGAATTTTACATTATATTGTTGAGAAAACACCAACTTATATTCACTTCGACTATGACCATTTTTCATGCATTTGGATGGTATCATTAACTCCTTCGCCTCCCCAATTTTTAAAAACAAAACAAAGAAAACTTTAGAAACATTGTCTAAAAAATTATACTCTCTTTCGCATTTATTCTTCATCTTTTTCTTTTATAGCACAACAGCCCATGAAAGGCCTGGTCTGAGCTTTTCTCATCCACTCATTTTGTGTGAGTTATATTTGTACACGAATGGAAGGGGCCTGGAGTTATATACCGAATCGGAATGGCGAAGTGAAAAGTTTATATCGGCGCAATTTTTGCACTTATAGGCTTGCCATTGCTAGCCTATAGATGGTGCCGAGTTGAAAAATAGGAATTCTCTATTTTTTAATATTTTTGACTATGTCTAGCAACGAGCGGATTGTTTTGCTCATCAGTCCACCACTACGCTGCGGCGACCACTTAATTGCTTTCAAAATTGCGTTGTTAAATTTTTTCGAGAGGGATACTAGGGCGATTTGCAGTTCGCTGATTTGCTGGTATTTGGGTTTATATTTTTATCTTTTATTTCCTTTTATTTTATTTAAAATTCGACTAGTTGATTTTATTTAGTAGCATAGACATCTATGCACATAGCACTGCACTTAAAACATAGCACTGCTCAACTTAATGTAAAATGGATAGCTGAAATTGTTCACTAGGCCATTATAAATCCCTCATTCATCGCTTAAAATGTACAAAGTGTCATTCTGATAGAAGTATTTTTCATTTAAAAAAAAATGTACCTAAAAAAATACTTTCAAATATCACTGTAGGCGGCCTAGTTCGCCTATATTTTACAACCTACCCTGTGTAGTAGTGGAAAATGTGAATGCTTTATGCAAACATTACATATATGAATAAGTAGTTTAAAGAGATATTTGGACAAACCCACTTTTTCGAGAGAACCCACGTAAATTGCAGCATTTGCATTTCAATAAAGTGAAAGATCCAAAATGAATTCTAAAGGTAAATATTACTTAAAAGCATACAATAGCAGCTCATCAATGGAGAATTTTGTAAATATTCTTGTTGCTGCTGCTATTAGTGGCCTAGTGGTTAGTTACTAATGAAAGTATACTTTAAGGTTTAGTGAGTACGTTCTGTTTCTAGATATTATGACTTTTAAGAGTTTTGGACTGAAATTAATATTTTGTGTATTATTTAGGAGTGAGTACAGCATATCTACAAAGCATTTATCACCCAAGCGAGTCGTATAATTGTATGTGTGTTGTGGTTTTGATATGAAGTTATGATTTTTCGTTTGCTGCTGTGAATATTATCGCAGTTTTGTGGTTTCAAACAATATTAAAAGTATTTTATTTAATCATATTCAAATTATAAATAAACTCTCATAAAAGTAAATGTAATTTAAACAGAAATTTGCTTAATTTAATTATGATTAATTTAATTATGGCTTTCCCGTTTTGTTTTATTTTCAGCTTACAGAGAATCAATTTTTTGGAAATATATTCACTGTGCAAATAGTTTAAAATTTAATAAGTTATATTTCACTAAGGAAACTTCTGCAATAATTTTTTCTTATGTGAAAAAGTTTCAGAAAGTGTTTAAATCAAGGAATGAAACCGAATCAATGTAACATTCCGTTTTCGATTTTGTTCTTCAACATTCATTCGGGTTTTGGTTTGGTTTCGTTCCGGTTACGGTTTTGAATGAAATGATCAAAATAAGTTTGACACTCAAACATGCGATTAATTACTAAATAACTAATAATATTCTATGGTTTGCAAATTCTGTTTCACAACAGTGCAATCAAAAAAACACATCTGTATCAATAAATATACAAAATTAATGGCCATGTTGCATCATATATGCTCAACACTGATTACGATTTTTTTTTTTTGGCGGAAACATTTTTGTATTCAGAGTACTATTTTGAGAATTTGAGATTTAAACTAAAAGAAAAGGTCTCTAAAATTTTTGGTACAAATTAAAGTGGGCACGCTTTATTATAATCCTACTTTTGGGAAAGTGCAATTACTCAAAACATTTATTAAATTTTTTCGAAACTTTATATTTTTGGCAACATATTAATTAAAAGATTTGAAAGTAATAATAAAGGAATATAACTTGATGCAAAAAAGTCATTAGATATTAAATAAAATCAAAAATCAGTAGATTTGCGTACTAATTTCAATTTTCAAATCACAATCTATTAAAAAAAAAAAAAATTGCAGAAAATCAAAGCATGTACTGACAAAATTAGTACGCCTGGCTACCTTAGTTGGGATTCAATCAAAAACTACAATAACGATTTCTTATGGTACAATTTGATTTGCGGAATTTTATTAAGTATTCCATTGATTTCTTGTTTTTAGAAACCACACGCAGTAGCTGGGTCTGGTATAGTATACTTCAAGATAAAGTGAAAGGCGTTTATAACGACAATGCATACCGTGCAACTGTTTTTAAAAACTTTGAATTGATAAAGTAACCGTCATATTTATTAGTTATTTAGAAAATATTTTTAAGTTTGTCTTAAAATAATTAGTTTCGAAAATGCAACTAAAAAACGTCGTCATAACGTCGAAATGACTTCAAAGTTCGCACTCTTCTAAACGCAGAAACAGTGGGTCGAAAAGCAAAGTCTTATCGACAGTTTACAAAAAATTACGAAGTTCTTCAAAATACAAATGAAAAGTATTCGGAATTGTTGGATATTTAACAATAAGCAAAACTACAGAAAAATAATTAAAAATCATCAAAAACAGGTTGGGTAACCTGTCTGAATTTTTCTTCACACCCAATTCTTCGTAAATTTATGTGATGGATTACGAGTCATACTTTTGAAAAAATTAAAACTATTTTCAATTAAAAAAAATATGCTTACAGTTTTCATGAATTTGAAAATCATCAGAGAGTAAAACAGCATGTGTTCAAACCAGATGAGACGGTAAGAAGAGGGAAGTATGAATTAGCGGATAAATTTTTCAATGCTAACGATGTTTAATGTGTATTTTAATTTTTTCGGCTGGAGGAAGCGAGGGATATAGCGTCCAACCTGCTCCAATCTCTTGCGGCTACTTTTTATTCAAATTATTTCCTAAGTAAAAAAAGATAACGAGTAGTGGAGAAAAGTGGAATTGATGTCTTTTGCACATAAGTAGTTTATTTCACCCACCCCGAAAACTTGAGGTTGTAGAAACTTCAATTTCCAAAATATTTTTTGTTATAGTAGCTCAAAAACTTCTACTACTACTTTATGTCATGCAAAAGCTTTTGAAAGTTTAAATGAATGCATTAAGAATATTCAAATACAAACAAGAAAATGGCAAACATTTTAACTAGTAGCAAAAGTTAAATACAGTTTTTTAAATTTTATAAGCAAAATTTTTATATTTACACAAATTTTATACCCACATACATCGTAGTTTTCTATGATCTTTTAAGGTTGATTATTAATTTGCTAAAGAAATTTCACATTTATGTACTAAAGCTTTAAAATCAGTTTCAAATTGTGATATACAGGGTGATTCCGTCCCGATAGCCAACATAAAAGTAAGTGACATCCGTTTACAAGCTCTAGAGCAGGGTTTCTCAAACTATGTTACGTATACCACCAGTGGTAGGTCAGGACTCCAAATGTGGTACGCCAGCAGATAGTATATGGCAAACGAAATAATCGATGGCAGAATTTCATTTAAAATCTAAATTTTTTGCACTTATTTACATTTTTTTCACTCAGTTTTGGTGGGCATAAAGTACACAAAGCACAGTTTGGTACTCGAAAAAAAAAACTTAAAGCTCTAGAGGATTAAAGATTATTGTGTCTTTTTATATCATCTAAAGTTGGTAATAAATGGTCAAAATTTATTTTCTGCTGGAAAGCTAATAAAACAACGTTTATAGAGTTTTATGGGCCAGCAAATTTCAAAGTTCTAAAATTCTAACTTTGAAATTATTTTATCGGTGAATTTTTGTTATTATTAACCCTTTACTGCAGTTGTTGGTCTGTGAGACTACCTCAAAATATTTAAAGTGAATCATCTATTTCTGATACAATGGATCAAAAAATTTAATAAAATTTGTTTATGCTATTATAAAGAATTGTGTTTTTCCCGTTTTAATGTAAAACTAAGAACTAAACTTTCAATATCATATATAGTTGAAACAAAAATTATGCAACATTTTATCAAACAACAAGTTTTGCGTAGTTTCAACATCAGTATTTAAGTATTTTTTGACAACAAAACTTAAGGGTTAAGTTTTATGTTATGTTGGACAAAAATTCAAATTCTGATGAATTTATTATGTAAAAATAAAATGAAACTTTGCAATTTCTTTTTGTAAAATGTTTTCTGGCTTGATTGCTCAGCGGTAAAAAAGTTCAAAATGTTAACAGAAGTTTTTATGCATTCTTGACTGCTGCTCTACTACGTTGTTTTTGCTCTTGATTGATTTAAAGTAGCAAAAGAAAAAATTCTGTTTTAACAAAACTGTTCATTAAAATTTAACAAAACAAAAGCTTATCAGTTATTTTTTCTTCTTTGTATGTTTTTGAAAGTGATTTGTTACTGCAACAGTTTGTTGAATGTTTGACTGCTGTATCTGCTGCATCGAACAAAATATGCAGTACATAAATTCTTTATATATCTCAAGTTATAAAATTGCTATTGCAAAATTGTTGTTTTTGTTATTGTGATATCAAAAACGAGTTTTGGCAGCAAAATATTCTTAAACGAGCTTTTTTAATGTTCAGCAAAAATTTCTACGAATTTTGCAAATTTTGGAATTTTGAAGGTCATCAATATTTTCGATTTATTGCTACTGCACATCGAGTCAAGTGCCAATGTAGGTAAAGTACTCAGCTAGCAGTAGAATTCATGTTGCATTGAGGTTTATGTTACAAAATTATCGTTGTTGTTTCCTGTTGCATAGAGTTTACTATTGAAGTGAGCTTGAGTTTTGAATTTCATTCAAACATAATTTTTGTTTGATTACTTATGCAAATATTTACGGGTAAATAAAATTTTCAAATTGATTTTACAACTTGACAAATATCATTCGTGAGCTTGTTGTCGAATTTGAAATATTCCTTAGATTTTACATAAGCCTCAACAAACACATTAACTCTGATGTCAATAATGGGATATCCGCGTACCTTTTTCAACTTTGAAAGTGAAAATATCTAAGATAGATTGTATCGGGCTCAAGTCTTCAATAGGCTTCTAAGTGTCAATTCTTAAAAAAATTCAGAAAAACAATGGAAATTAAAAAATCGACATTGAACTAGAAGCACTGACAAAAATTTCGCTAATGAAACAGATGTTTATAAAAAGTATACGTAAAATCCTATTGCAATTCAACTTTTTCAAAATTAGAATATTTGAATTCAAAGTTTGTTTAAAATATGTATAACGGAAACTATGTGTTTTTGATTAGAAGTTGTTTTTCTTTTCGTGTGCGGGAAGGAGGAAATCTTGCGTAGGTACACATCACAGAACTCCTGTTCTACAGTTATGTCGGACTCGTACCGACTAAAACCACCTCCTTTTCCACTTCACCCGCGGATCTGGTTGGCTGGATCAAGTTTTGTTGTCGATCTGTTCCTCCCTTTCTATTATCTTACTCGTTGAGTAGAAAGTGTAGAATCGGTTATTGACATATGAGTTAAGGTAGAACCACAGTTCTTCATGTGAAAAAAACGACAATTTTTAATAATTTTTTTTTTTAAGGTATTTTATTATATGACTTAAATATGTATTAAAATACCTTAAAAAATAATTCTTAAAAATTGTCACATGAGGAACTGTGGTCCTACCTTAAGGGGACCTTCTGGTCCAGCGCCCTAGAATTTGACGAGTTTTTAGGACTTTTTTTTTAATGAAATAATTAGCAATAGTATTTAAACTTTGGCGTAACTACAATTTTATTCCAGAAGATCCGGAAGTGCTACGATATCATATTATATATCAATTTAAAGAGCTTGACAAGTAGGTTAGCCAAAAATTATCTGATTTAAAATCGGTTAAGTCAACTCCAAAGTATTAGCGTAGGAAGTTTTTCAAAATTCGCTCATTGAACAAAGCATTGCATTCATCGTTGGAAAAATCATTGCTTAAGCGGGAGTAAATAATAAATAAGAGAAGAAGAGAAGACATGAGTAACGGCATCTCTCGGAAGTATCTAACATATTATCTGCATCAGGGATGCCAAATAATTTCTTCTCTCTCCCCGATAACCCTCGAGAAATACCCCGATTTTCGATCGAATTCCCCGCATTGGTATAATTTTATATTATTACAGCGCTACACGCACTTTCCCTATAAACATTTTACAAAAACGAAATTGACCTCCGTGAGTGTTATTTTAAAGCAACCCTGAACTTTCTCGCTCCAAAAGTTAACAAATTTTTATGGGACTGGTAGATTAATAGAAATGTATTTTCTGACGCCGGAATTCTTAACATATAAGCTTTAGCCCTCTTTTGAACATCAAAGTTCTCAAAGATGAAGATATGGGATTTCTTTTGACTCAAATGAAAAATGGCAAAAACTTTGTTTTGAGAAAAACGGGTTCAAAGGTTTGACTATCGGTTTTTAACATATAAAATATACTTCATTTTCTTTATGATGGCTGACCGTAATTTGTAAGTTTACAGATTACTCAGCAATGATTAAGAGTTAATCAAGAGCCTTTCTGAACGGCCGAAAGGGAAGTCGAATAGCCGCGCGACTGTTTTGGCCTGACCGACACTCGCCGCTATAATCGTCTATATCTACGAAAGCACTCTGCGTTCTCTGAAATTTTTACAAAATACTTTCGAAGTATAATACTTTCAAATAGCACTTTATTTAAATCGATTTCTCCAAACCAAAATATAGCAGGACCTGCTTAAGAAAAGATGAAGATTTTAAGATCCAAAATATGAAATATTTCATAAGTTAAACGTTTTCATTACATAAAATTTTACAAAAACTATTCTACCGACTTTAATTATTAAAAGCTGAACGAATTCAAATTCCCCACAAAGAACAGCTCATTCCCCGATTCCTCGCACCAAGTAAAATTCCCCGCAAGTTGGCATCGCTGATCTGCATACACAAATAACAATAACAAACACCAACGAGTAGTTTGGTTCTCTTTTGATATTTGTTTTTCATAAAGAAATTTCTTCCGCAAAAAACTAGCCCCAGTTACTGGAGCCTTACCGACTAGTATTTTCTTACTTTAACAATATACAAAAATAATAATAAAAAAAAAATTATTATTTGAAGTAAACTGAAATTGGTGTTACAGTCGCCCTCTTCAAAAAAGCGGATCTTGCTGGTTGGTCATGTTTTGGATTTTCCACTAACCTAAAACAAAAAAAAAAGAAGAAAGTTATAATTAGTATGAGTGTAGTTATCGCAGGAACTAAAATGCAAAAAAAAAATTTACAAATGGAAATATAAAAAAAAATAATTTTTTGAAAAATCTAGGCCAGAAGGTGGCCTTAAGAAAACAACTTTGAGCTATTCTAAGCTCTGCGCATACCTGTGACACCTGAAGTCTTACACCTAAAGTGTGACACCTGAAGTCTGACACCTTGTAGTCTGATACATTTAGTTTGGTACTATATTGTTTACACCTGAAGTTCGATAGTTGAAGTTTGATGCTAAAAGTTTAACACTTACAGCCCGATACTTGAAGTCCGACATCAAAAGTTTAATACCAAAAGTCTGAGACGTGAAGTTTTAAGTTTGACAACTGAAAAATGAAGCCTGAAATCAAAAAGCAAACGCTTGACAGTTGAAATCCGATACCAAAATTCTGATACTTGTGGACTAGGACTTAGAGTCTAAAACCAGAAATGAGATGCTTTGAAGTCTGATAGCTAAAGTCCGCCTGTCACCTGAAATCTTATACCAGAACTCTGGCGCCTAAAACCTGATCCTCAATGTTTTACACCTGAAGTTTTACAATTAAATTTTGAGACCTTAAAATATAAGTAGTATAAAATATCGCTGTTAGCAATTCTTATGCGCAATAAATTTATAAATCCAAATGTAGATAGAGGACGTGAAAATTTATAAAAAAAAACTAAATTTTTTAAGTTTTTTTTTTTTTGCGAATTTTCACTTTTAAATCCCAAAATATAAATTGATATCTTCAGTAAATTTATTTCGCGTAAGAAGGACTACCCGTGACACGCTGAGTAGCAGTGCAGCACACAACCAACTACGCCACGGCGGTTATGGCTCGATATGTGCACAATACGTAACATAAATGAAGCAAATGATTTTTCTTTATGCTTAACAACTTTGTTTCAGACATCAAATTCGTATCTATTGAAATAAAGAAATTTGTAAATAGCCCATGAAGACTCCATTTTTCCGACTTCAGGTCCATATTGTGGGAGAACTAGATGTGATGGAGAAAAACTGAGTACGCAGTCGTGATCAGCGACTACCGTTCGAAAATTTCTTTCACTGTGGAGTGAATAAAAACATATTTATATTTCTTTGCTTATACATACTTTCGGTTCCAAAACGAGTTCACATCAACAAGTGAAATGTTATTGCACAGTTGAATGTTATTTCAACCAGCTCACATTATTTATGTGAAAGCAGAACTTCTTGAAGACCAGAAAATATTTTGAAAAGCATATTTAAAGTTTTCTTTTCCATAGGGATAGTGACTTATATTTCTTTTCTCAATATGTTATTTTAATAAAACATTTTTTGTTCAATTTGAATTTCAATAATGCACATACAGTAGTATAACATAAAGCTATACCAACATACATATAGGACTACATTCAAAATTCTGAGCACACTTAACCGCATGCACACACACTCAAGAACACCTACGCCATCACAGCATCACATCACATACAAAAGCAATTAAATATGCCGAACACGTTTGTGCTTACAAGCAATTTAGAGCCTTTAGGCTTAATTTTAACTTAACTTTATTCCTCTATAGCTAGGCTGGATGATTTTTTTCGTTCGTTTGTTATTTGTACATCATTACCGTGGCAATAAGTAGCGTATATGTATCTACCAGTGTGCATGTTTTTTTTATACATGTATACTATACTACATACCTGTGTGAGTGTATGTAGGTATGACATAACTTTGACACACTCAATATAAAACATACGTATGTATTTATATACGTGGAAGAAGCGTATTATTTACGTGTAAGCCCTCAGCGTCATTTCAATATAATTTTACTACTGCTATTGCTGTTGTTGCTCCTGTCAAATGTGCACATTTTCTGTGGATAAATTTGGTATGTCTACACAAGTTTACTACAGTTATCTCGAATGTTACTATCCAAAGAACAGACAAATAAATTCAAGCTTACGAAAATATAGTGACACTATTCTAGTGCACTGGAGTGTATGTATGAGTGCCTCCTCCTAACACGCACATGCAAGAAAAATTGAATTGCCATGTTGTATTAACACTTGGAATTTGTAACTTACACCTTCATTTTTATTTAATTTTTTTATTTGTTCATTTGTTGATTTCCAGCGTTGATTTTTACTAGGATACAAACAAAATGGTGGTACAGAAAAATACACCATTTTTCAAAAACTTGTTTGGCTTTAGACTTCTGCGCCAATATTTAAGCAGCTAGTTAGTTAAGTACCCATATGTAGTGTGTAATAAATTCTTATATGCCAAATTAAATATTAACGCACAAATACACACACATTTTCATGTTATTTTAGCTGTTGATGCTACTGCTGCTTGTTGTTATGCTGTTGCTATTATCGCTGCTTTTAATCCTTACAACTTGACGCTAGTGTGGGTGTAAAAATTGTTTGGCATGCACATTATTTTCAATGTCCAATGATTCTGTATTGCTTCAGGATATTTTTTTTTGATTATACGAAAAAATATTTTTTTTTTGTTATTATTCATTTTGAATTTTTTAAAAATTTCTTTAATGCATTTTAACCCATATACGATCAGTGCCCTTTTTTCTATTTCTTAAATGCCTTCAAATACAGCTTAAGATGAATTGAAATGATAGTATTTTTAAAGGCAATTATATTAATAGCATATCATTATTTTTGACCTCGTCAGCGCTACAAAATTCAACTTTAAAGATAGTGTATCATCTTTTTTGATGTTTATTTTCTGGGCGATTACAAACATATGTTCCAGATAGGAAATTTTTTTTTAATTATATATCGGTTTGAATTAAATCGAAACCTCTATCGAGTTTTCTAAAATTTTCAAATACCATGGGAAAAAACAGGGTTGTGATCTCCACTAAAATACGCGTCTGGCAAGGTGTGTAATTTTTTTTTAGGTTCCAAAAATGGGAAAACTTTTTATTTACTTGCGTAATAAAAAACATATGAGGCATTTCATGTGAAGCGGACAACCCAAAAAAAGTAAGGTACTGAAATTCGTTGAAATTCGGCCTATTTAAACCTATACAAAATATGAATGTGGACACACAATTTTTTTTTTTGTATAAAATTTATTTGCCACGTTATGGGGTTGTAAGGAATTGACGTAATTGAAATAAGGATTTTTCAAAAGTAATTTTTAGAATTAAGCTGAATTACTATAAAATATTGAACATAGTAATTTAAATAGAAAATTTACTGTTGTTTTCAATTATGGCATCAGACCGGAAATTAAAATTTAAGTAAAAGTTTAAATCAGAATATTAATAACTTCGACCGCTTAAAAAAAAAATTATTTTTAAAAATTTAGCTTAAAGTATTTAAATATACCCTTAAAATTTCAATATGGGATCTACATTAGTTTATTTTTTATTGTCAATTTGTATGATTCCAAAAATTACTTTTGAAAAATCTATATTTCAATTACGTAAATTCTTTAAAACCCCATAACTTGGCAAATAAATTTACTACAAAAAAAAAAATTGTCATATTTTCTAGAAGTTCAATTACGCAGAATTTCAGAACTTCACATTTTTTTACGTTGTCCGCTTCACATGAAATGCCTCATATGGGTTAAGATATAAGCAATTTGTATGCTACTCGTAAAATAATAGGTAGGTAATATACTTTTTAATATATACAAGTAGGAACATAAAAAAAAAAAATATATTTTATTCCATATTATCGGCATAAAAAATTAATGCTTTTTAAAAAGCATGTAAGTAGCCGTGGATGTTGAAGTTAAAGGTTAATTAAAAATTTAATATTTCTTTAAAAATACAGATAGTATACAGATTAATTTAATATTTTCTCCAATTTTGAATTATGTGTATTTAAGTATGAATCAAAATAAAGCTAATTTGACTCGAATGCTTCTTTACTGAACTGCATCTCCGTGGAACTGGCTGTATCAGTAATAGTTTTGACGACCCTGATCACAACTTTCAAAAAGTACAACTCCCGAAATAGTCAGTTTTAATTTGAAAGTCCCCGGAAAACATCGTTTTGAGAGTGGTTTTATTCAAAATCATTCGTGCTGACAATTTCACGATGTTTTTATTTGACGTTTGGTTCTTATGATATTCACGATAAGAAAAAATAACTGCTGACATCAATCGGAGATGTCATTTTTAAAATATAATAAGTATTTATATTTAAGAAACTAAGAAAAAACGAAATAAAAAAAAAAAATCGTCTCGTTAAAATCGCCGTTTCTAAAAGGTATCGACAAAAGAATAATGTTGCAAAAGAGAATATGGAAAATCAATGAGAAAATTTGCTCAAAAAGTGATGCCACCTTGCCTATGAAAAGTTTGAGCTTTGGATAGTGTCTTAATAATTTGAGTTCGTGTATTTAAAATCGACCTACCTCTGTACCTCTGTATCTTTTAGTACCCTAAAAGGGTACAATTTTACCTAAAGTATCATCCCTAACAAACTCGAAATATTTCATTGGATTGTACAAAATCCTTGAAAAACAATGTCTAAAATTCTAAATGCAGTTTGCAAAAAACGAACGAATAGTTCCAAAGATTTTTTTTTTATTTTGCTGGCATTAATTTTACGGTTACCAACTTGAAAATGTTTCTTGCTGTACAGTTGGTTAAATTCATAAATTTTAATTCCTTTTGCATTTGCTTTGTACTATGATTTCCTTGGTAAATTCCATAGATTTTCAGCTACTTTCATATACCAGTTCTTATATGTGTATTTAGGTTATGTACATATTTTTTATTTTTAGTTTTTTTAGATTCTTTTTTGCGTAAGCAAAAATTTAACTTACAATTGTACTAAAATTCGATGTTAAATCAAGTGGAATTACAAGGAGAAACAGATGCTTCTCATTCAGTATGTAGATACCGGGTGCGTCAATTGAAATGATTGGTCTCTAAAATGTAATATCTCGATTTTTTCAATATTTTCTTTTTCCTTTCACCAATAGTTGAACGACTTGCACGATTGCAGAAAAGCGTTTGCGCCAAGATGGTTCTGCAGAGCATCCAAAGATTCATTGTGTTTTACCGCTCGATTTGCCCTTTACCCATCTTTATTGTAAAGTCACGAGAACACTGAAAGGCTTACATGCAACCAATTCTGGGTGCCTACGCCTTAAATCAAAATTTTTGCACGCCCAGGGCATTAAGCCAGGTTCTGGAACTTTTCTTTTTTGAAAAAGTGGCCTTTAAATCATCAGGCTTATCGCTGAAAAGTCCCTTCAAACAAACACGGCCATTTGGGCGATCCACGAATTACTCAAAGCATAAAGTTTTCTCATTTAAAAAAACAAAAATTGGGTAACTTACGGCATTTCTTTTGATCTCCCCATTGTTTATTTTTTATTTGTAAATCGGTCAGATTCTTTGACACCGATTACTTAAAGGAAATTCATACTGATTTTTCAGTATTTTAATCATTTGCAATTTGGCGTGCACCTTGCCCTGGATTTCAATGCAAACATTTACCTACGTTTTTGACGTTCTTTAGCATTTTTGCAGCGCATTATAGGAACCACAATTACGTTTCTTAACCCATTATCGACGAATCATCGAAACCGTTGAGATAACTTCATGATTTTTTATGTGGCGACTATTGAGATAGAGAGAAAATTTTAGAACATCTACGTTATCAAAGGCAGCCTGTTACGAAAAAGCAACGACGGTACACCTGGAATATTTCAAACGGTAAAATCAATCAGATAGTCTTTAGTATTGCATTTTGATATTTTAGTTACACTAATATGAAAAAAATAAAAAGATATTTTAATAACTCTACGAGCCATTTTAAAAAAATAATTTTTTTAGACCATTTTTTTGCATACAAATATTAACCCTTTGACGCCCTAATTTTAATGGGGCTTTATAGAAACCTTTTGTTTTGAAATTATGACTCCAAATTTCAAGTTTCTATATTGATTTGTTTGTCATTTATTAAAGGTTTAAAAAAATAGCAATAGAGTGGTAGACAACTACTGGATAATCCTGTTTCTTCAATTTTTTTATTTTCATATTCTCTTATCTCTTATAACCATATTTGATAAAGAAAATTTCCGCTTAGTAATACTTAATACTTAGTGATAGTTGGTTTCGATTTCCACTACCACTAAACGTTTAGTGACAGCGAGATTTTATTTCCACTACCAGTAAAGGTTTAGTGGTAGTTAATTTTTATTTCCACTACCACTAAAGGTTTAGTGGTAATGGAGCTTTATTCCCATTGGCACTAAAAGTAGTGAAGAGCGAAATTTATTCACTAAATCCCCAGTCTGGTAATAGTAAAATTTGTTAAACACCTTATTTATGTAACATAAAAGTGAATGTTGCATATACGCAACATTGGGTATGAAAGAGTTAAGGTAAAAGCGCAGGTGTAAAAATGTAAAAACAAAAAAAAATTAAATTAAATTACACGAAAAATTGTGAAGCCAAGAGTTCAAATTATCATTTAAATAAATACCTATGTGGGATACGCATAGTTTTATCTATTTTACAATTACTTGAAGTTGGTGTTGCGAAAACGCAACGGCAGCCGAAAATGGGTTAATGCTGCTGGTCTCCTTACAATTTAAGGGTATGATAGACCAAAAATTCGGTTAGATTTATTTCGGTCACGCTTTTCAATTGGCGCACCCGGTATATATGCAAGTATGTACTCTTAAATGTGTTCCCTGCAAACATTTTGAAGATTGTCGGAAGAGTCACCCTAAATTTCTTGTAAGCTGTAACAGAAAAAATTTTCTTAAATTCTACCCAAAATACAATTCACTCGTTCACGTTCGACAGTGAAGTGGTCAAAATTAGTACGAACATAATCTTAGAAATAGCTCTGATATGCTGCGATTTTTTTATTAATGGTTTTCGATCGACTTATTAGACTTAGATTTATTTATATTTTTCCAGCCGAGGTGAGGTCAAAGGGTTCCTTGAGATTAGCTGATTTCTAATTTAATTAATTTAGTTTTATTTTAAAAGCATTAATGCAGTGAACATTTAAAAGCAATAGATTTCAATGAGAAATTATAAAAAGCGGCAACTCATCAGCTGTTTACTTATAAGTGCTGTCATCCTCCATACCATTGTACGCTGGGTATGTGTTTAAGCAATTATGTGTATATGGCAAAATAAATAGAGAGAGTTTTGACGACTTCAGGTTTACGCAACTCGTTTATGAATCTTCCACGGATCTTGTTTGCCTTCTCAACTCGTGGTAGGGGCAACAGTAAACGTCGGCGATTATTATCCGCGAGTTTCTTTTTATTGCGATAACGACTTGTGGAAGAATTATTCCTCGTTGAAAAATGTTTGCAGGGTACGTAGTATGTATGCATGCTTAGGAGCATATGCACATACATAGTATGCAAGTATGTTACAGCAATAAATTTTCTATTTTAGTTCTTATAAATTGTTTACGATTTTTGTCAGATTTGTGTATGGCAAATGCAACGAAATATTTTTGGTAATAAATTGTGAACATTCATTATAATATTCTAGAAATTACCGTTAAGCATAAAATGGAAAGTACTAAGGCATATATTCAATAAATGATTGAAAAGTGAATAGAAAAAGAAGGAAGAAATATATATTTACATATGTATAAAAAATTTCTCAAATATAAGTTTTCATCTATTTTTCTTAGTAATACTTGCAAAAAAAACATAAATAAATAAATTTCCCCATAAATATGAAAATGTTGAAATTTTGCGAATATTTTTCCATTCAAGTACACTGTATCTTTTTTGTTTTTTGAATTTTCTTTATCAACTTTTTATTATTATTTTTTTTAATAAAAAGTATTTCTTCTTTGAAATGTAAAATAAAGTAATTAAGGTTATGGTAAAAAAAATTCCTTTGAGAGATTGAAAATTTTTCTGCTTGAAAAAGCTTAATGCTGTTCATTTTTAAAAAACAAACTGCTGAACTCACTTTGCAAAAAGTTAAGTTAAATATACAGTAGAGATTAAAGACTAAAATCAAACTTTATCAAAGATAAAATGCGTGTTCATTTGAAAAACATATTAGTTGGATTTTAAAATAAATATACAAGCTGGGGGCCACTGGGGTACTTTCAATCGAGTTGCAGAAATACGACCTTTAAATCTGAAGAGACTATGGAAAGAAATTTCCTTTAAAAACCCGTCATATTTAAAATCCATTTAGAAACACATATTTTTTTACAAATTTTTGAATATATTGGTTTTTTAAAGAAAAACGTGAAGGTAATTTAAGCAAATGTACCAGCACAGCACTGAATCATGTAGTTTATTAACAAAGACCTTTTCCCATGTGTTTGAGTGTACTTTAAAAATATTTTTTAGATATGATTATATAAGGTATATATTGGGTCATATAAAAAGTATTTTCGGTTTTTTTTGTCAATGTTTGAAAAAAAATTTTCTTTATTAAAAATCAATTTTAATCAAGTACATATTGGCTATTATTATCTATGATATTTAGCCGGTATAAAACTTCAAAGATGTGTGTTGCCTGGCATTATCATGGTGGAACTCAACACCTTTTCTGTGGGCCAATTCTGGTAGCTCTTTCTTGATTGCTTCGTTCAAGCAGTCGAGTTGTAAGCAGTAAAGATCAGAATTGACTGTTTGGCCAGTTTGTAGCAGCTCATAATAGGCAATTCCTTTACAATCCCACCAAACACTCAACATAACCTTGTTTGCCGTCAATCCAGGCTTTGAAGTCGTTTGTGGAGGGTTACCGGACTTTGTCCATGATTTTTTTTGTTTAATATTCTCGTATTCAATCAATTTTTCATCGCCCGTAATGATTTATTTCAAAAACGGTTCGATTTCGCAGCGTTTCACTGATGGTAATTCGGTAAATTAAATTTCTTTGTGTTAATTCGAATGGCACCCAAACATTGAGCTTCTTTTAGTAGCCAGCCTTTTTTAAAGGTTTAATGCCTCTACTATCTCCTGACAGCTTGCGTGTCTTGCTCCACCAGTTGCGAAATTTCATTTGCTTTTTCGGTGACTGGCCGGCCAGAGCGAGGTGCATTTTTGACATTGAAATTTTTAGAACGGAATCAAGCAAACAAAAGTAGGCCGGTACGTTCTGTTAAAGCATCCTAATCGTACACCGCATAAATTTTTCGGAATGTTTTTGCAGCTTTTTAACTTTTTTTATAGTAAAAAAGAATCACGTAAAACGTTTCTTCAAAAATTTCACTCATTTTCAAATCAATGTAACTTTTTACATGAATGACAAACGCTTTGTTCGTTTGACAGAATCGTATCAGTGATGCCAGATGTATGGCCATTAATAAGTATTAAAAAAAAGGTTGACAAATTTGACGCCTGTTGGAATTATAAAGTCATAAAGGTTTTCGTGAAAGATCTTTGGTGGAGAGCGCAGTGAAACTCGAGAATGAATTATTTTAAATTAGAAACAAAAAATCTTGAGTTAGTATGAGAAAAATTGTGTTGATCGAACTTAAAACCTTGCCGTTTATAAGAAATCCTCTAAGTTTTAATCCTATTTGAAGGGGACTGTAGATGACGCTCAACGATTTTGAATAAAACCAGGTGAGGAATAGAGTCCTCCATAATTTTCACACTTCCTCCAATTAGATTTCGAAATTTTCTTTCTTTTGATGTGCAATTTTATTTTTATTTGCTTCTTATATCAGCGATTTATTTTTTTTTTAATATCATTAGATTTCTAATTTTTCAACTTATTAAGACTGATTTAAGTTCACAACAAAGTTCTAAAGCTGTGTCATGTCAGTGAAAGTGCGATGGATAATAAACAATTTAATATTAAGTTGTGTATTGCTTTGCGTTATCTTTGAAATAGAACTGTTATCTTTTAGCGGGTAACGTACAATATGAAAATTTACCAATGCAAACACATAAATTTTCATATTTATTTGAGAGTTAAAAAAACGCTGACAGTGAGGAAATTTATGATTATTGACATGAATAAGGCATGAATATCAAAATCTGAATGATTCAGGGGCGGTATACAAATACACTCGCTGGTCAAAGGCAAAAAAAAAAAAAACTGTGCACAGCCCTAAAGCAAAAAAAAGTATGCCGATAGCAATTCATTTGTATACCGCCCCTGAACTATTCAGATTTTGATATTCATGCGTTACCCATATCGAGCTAAAATTGTATTATTTTCTAATATATGATAAGAACTCGATAGGTTAATCACGCATTTGCAGAAAAATTCTGATTTTCAATCAAATTTTCATAAATTTTCGATATGCCAGAAATGGCCGCCTTCATAGACCCATGGGCTGCTGTTCCACAAAGAACAAACGCTTCGCAAAAAGAGTATCTACTTCATTATATGACAAAAGATTGCGCCAGTAAAACTTTTGGTATTTTATAAAATAATCTACATTTCCAGGCTGAAATTTTTAATTGGTCTATTTTATTTTTGGTATTTTTTGTGTGCCCTTTTTCGATGTTATTTCCTTTTCATTTTGTAGACTGATAATTGAAATTTATAAAAAAAAGTATAGCACGCCGCTACTAACGTTTGGAGTGCGTAGTTTCCGTTCAAAAGGAGTTTAGACGCGAATTTAGCGGAACTTCTCCAAGCAAGTTGGTAAATACTTTCGCTAAACGTGAGATAGAGCCTTAACAGTTCGAGCGCAGGAAACAATAGGCGCTGTAGCGTCTGCTGTGGAACTAATTCCTTCCGTTTCGGCACGACAATTATAACCTTAAATGGGTATCAGAAAACCACCCAGAGCATCGCCGAAAACGAATACCTTTCAACTCTGGTTGATTTCAGAAAGGTGGTGCGACTTCTCACACCACCAGAGACGTAATGACATAATTGCCAAGAAAAAACCCAAATAAAATAATCTCGAGGGATACAACCAAAATGTGTGTTAAACTAAACCCACCAATTTTAACGACTTGTGCGCAATCAATTCGCTCAATAATTGCCGAAATTTCCAACACAACCCTACAGGTTGTTATGAACAACTTTTTTGTAATCAATTGTTTTCAAAAGTCATTAAAAAAACAAAATAAAATTAATTTATCTGTTAAATGAAATAACTATAAATAAAGTAAGTACATCAATAAACAAAAAAGTTATTTAAGTTTTTTAATGTAGTAGAATCCGTCAGCCACCCTGAATTTCGCGCCATTTTTTTCTTTTATATGTTAATATATATTGGCGATATGACTGAGGCTCTTGCCTTTATCTATCTTTTTGCTTATTTTGCCTAGTTTTAATATATTTAGTTCGTAATTTTAGTGATCAAATATTGACATTGCTGATAAACAAAGCTGTAACAACGCCATCTCTTGGCATATATGTATTGGCTTATTCATGTTGCAATCGTGCTGGTGTAAAATATGAGGGCAATAAAGCTAATCATGTTTTACTTAAACAAAAATTTTTAAAATACTTATTGATTTGGTTATTTTTAACGCCACTGATTTTTATTACTAATTTTTTTTCCTCTGCGCTTATCAGTTACTTTCACTCATCCTTGAACCTCATCATTGTCAATATTTACCACGTTTTCAATAATAAACTTACCTTTATTGCACACCGACTGAATAAACTACACGAAGTGCTTTGAACCGCCTCAGCGAAAATTAATTAAGCGCACAGTAGAGCGGAAGGTGAAAAAATACTAAAAATTTTGACACGTTTTTATTAAAAATTAAATTAGTTTAGAAATGATATCTTAGACAGAAATACTTCCTCATAAGAAAATATCTTAATCCATTTTCAGGATCTCTACAATTTTTCGTATAGCAACTTTGAAAATGTACCAAAAATATATTTCTAAACTCATTCCAAAAATAATGAGTGTTTAATATTTTGAACATATGTATGTTGGCTTTAAAACTATATTTCATATTTTAAAATTATTAGTTTTGACTGGGTTAATGGGGTTAGGCAAACAGATATGCTTTTTTATATATATATATATATATATATATATATATATATATTAAAATTAGGGTGATTCTCTACGTCTAGTATAATTGCACGATAGCACGAAATGCAAAAATATTATACTAAATTATATTACTATACGAGGGCGCACATTAACGTAGAACTGTAATTTATAAGGCTGATGTTACAAGGTCAAGGTTTTGCTCTTAATGGCTGCATTCACGACACTCATCAATTGCTTAACAGTTGCAGCTCATCAATTTTCGTGTCGTGAACATGCTGCTACTTTTTGGCGTTAACTATTCTATTGTGAATTGTTTTTGCTATTTTTCGTCTATAACAAAACCAAAAACTTAAATAATGAAAATAAATAATTTAATGTTTTTGCAAAGTATGTTTGACGATGGCGTTAATAAGAATATGTTTTGTCAATTATGACAGCCATAATAAACAAAAGAATATATATAGAAAAAATAGATAAACATAAGCCGCTGTAGAAAAATTAACCGATACAATTAATTTCGCTACCAAAAATGGCGCTTGCTCACTAAAAATGTTGCCATTCACAATAGAATTGAATAACTGTTTAGGAATTGATGAGTTTCGTGAATGCAGCCAATGTTTTCTGTTTTTACTCTCTTTTCATCGTTTTGTTTGATGCCCTGTTACACTATCAGTTTTTTGCTGAATGTTATGTTTTAATACTTTTATCTGCAACTATGTTTTTCCAACTAAAAAGTATTTAATTGTATTTTTAAGTGAATGAAAATTCAACAATTGGAATGGAATCGGATGGAAAATAATTATAATGACAATATGAGATAATATTGGTTGAAATAAGAACAAACTATACAAAAAAAATTGCATTTATATATGAAAAATGCACAAAAATAATCTTTAAAATTTGCGAACTATTAAAATAAACTCCGCCACTTTGTTTCTTGACCATTGAATTACCATGTTTTTATAAAAATTATTAAGTAATATTTTAAACAGCAGTCTCAAAACCAAACAAAAGCCAAACAGCGCAAAGGTTTGGCAAAGGAAAGAAATGTATTTATAAGTTAGTAAAAAGTCTAATATTTTTCATAAAATATTTGTATTTTCCAATAAAATACAACAGTGTATCTTCGGCAACCCCATTTTATTTGCAGTGATGCAGGTTTTTTCCGTCAGCAAAAAAATTTGATGCGAAATGTGTTCATCCTCTACTTTGCTCAGTGTTCATTTTTCAAAGCGACAACAATTTCATTGTTTGATAGTAAAACAATGATTGTGTAACATCGCCCAAAGAAAATGTAAACACAGAGAGTGAGAGAGAAGCACAGAGTTGCATTTAATATACTACACTTCATTGCATTGAACATATACATGGGTATCGTTGTAGGAAAATTTTTTAAGTGTTGCAGAATGGGTTGACGTGTATTTTTTTTTATTTTAGAGAATCACCCTACTGAGTTCCAAAAATGTACAAAATTGGATAACAGTGGATCTGGTTCCTGTTTACTGTATAATAAAAGCATATGACGCTTGGAAATAAAATTCTCTTTTTTTGTGAGACAGTTTCTGGCCGATTGTTTCCACTATGCGCTTTGTAGTTATCTATGTATATTGTGGTAGCAAAGGTGTGTGCTCATCTGTTTGCTTATATCTTCATATAAGCACACACACAAATGAGCGTGTGCGTCTATGTGTGGGTGTTCGTTGATTTTGCCATCTGTATACATCTATCTATGTAAACAAATATTTATTTTTATAAGATATGGCTAGTATACAAACTTACACTTTGACATTTTACTAACCCTTCATAATTAATTTTGCATTTTCATTGTTTTATATTGTGTGACAATAATATGTGTGCGATGTTGTAAGTTAATCCTTTTTTATTCATTATTTTTTTGTTTACCGTACTATTTTCCAGTTCATTAAATATGTTTGAAATGATTTTACCTTATTTTTTATCAACTTTCGATTTTGTGCAATAAAATGAATAAAAATTTTATTTCAACTTTATGTAAAAGTATACGAGCAATTAAAATGGCAGACATGTAAAGCGAAAAATTAAAAATGCAAATATTGGAGACATTCATGGAATTTTATAAAAGTTCCTTATTTCCATTGCGAATGCAGTGACAAGCGCATAAATCTCTTTGCTATTGAATAATCTATGATTACTGACATTCTAAGAAAGGCAGCTTTCATTGCCTGCAAAGCCTAAATGCTTTGCGGTGGTTTAATGAAATGAAAAAGTGAAATAAAAAGATATTTTGCTTTTATTTTCTTGGAAAACTTAATGAAGTCTATTTTTTTTTTATCTATTTCAGAACAGGATTGCAAAACGAAGTCATATAAAAGAAGTATATCAAATCCGATGCCAGCCCGAAAGGGGTTGCTCGCGCCCCAAAATACTTTTTTGGATACAATTGCAACACGTTTCGATGGAACACGTAAGTTCAAATATTAACCTAACTGGTTAGTTAGTTAGTTGTTCATTTTATTTTCAAATTGTAGTGCAATTATTATTTATTTATTTGTCATCCTAGTACAACAAGATATTAAAGGTTAAAGTACCAGTAAAAAATAAACAAAGATTATATATTAATTAAGTTGACGTTGGCAATCTAATACAATCTTACGAATAAAAAATTATAAAAATAAAACTAAGAATAAAAATCACACTTTAATATTAAAACAAGAAAAATATAAAAAGTGATATGAAATAGAATTTATTTAGAGTAATTAATGGTAGAGAAAGGTTTTTGTTTATTAATGAACATGTATTTCGATATACGACAGATTTAATAAAAGTTGTATATGGAAAAGAGATTTGAATAAAATTAGGAATTGGCCTGCAGAAGTGGATGGTAAACCATTATACCACACATGATGTTAACCCTCTAACTTGTAAGGCTGCCCTGAGGCAGCCTTCACTCTATTTTAATTAATGGACAAGTGCAAACTTATTTTTTTTTTAAATCAATTGGCCGACCTGAAGAAAGAATTAACATACATTTTCGCACTTTCTGCGATCACACGATTTTTGTTTATAGTTATTTTTATGTGTACAAAGTGTTGTTTTGTGACGAAAAATTATCGCGCATATAAGTTTTTTATAAAAATCTAAAAAAATCTAGAAAAAAATATTTCTAAATCTCCCCATATACTGTCGTATAATCATAATAATAAGACACCTTGCGAATTGCCCATATATATCTTTATTTTTTGGCTTAAACACGCAAAGCCGCATCAGGGCAGCCTTTCGTTTTTCTCACCTAACTGCTAAACTCAAAAACTAATCAAAAAATGGACTTCTTATCATTTTTCTTTCATCACTATTAACTGGAAACAAAAATTCTGTGTGTACACTCTTCTCTTATTATCCGGGCTAGATTTGATAAAACTGTTATTATTATCGGAAATCATATCAATTCTTACAGTATATTTTTTCCGTGTACGTAAAAAACTAAAATATATTAAAGGCTTTAGATTTGTAACAACTTTCACCCACAAAATCGAGCTACGCTCTAATTAATTCTTCCATAAAATATATGCATATATGTGTATTCCCATCTGGGAATCGAAGCTGAGGCAGCTGGAATTCCACTCAGGCCACTAGATCTCATTCACCAGGCCACTGACTACAATTAACGTATGAAATACGTTATCCCACGTTTTGAATTTTAAAATGGAAAAAGATTCAATAATTGTATTCATTGTACACTATCCTTTATTTTACATTACTTTACTTTACCTTTCATTTTACGCTTTAACGAATTTATATATAAATTCGATAGCAGCTAATTTGTATTTTGAATACAGTAACTAAAACTTATATTTATGTATTGAGTTATAATTTTTTTCGGATTATTCTTTTCTTTTTTTTTTAAGAATATCATTTCAAATGTCATATGTATGCATGAAAGCAAGGCTTGTGAATGCATATGGTAATTGTAACTTTATGGAAAATAATCTTATTCCACATACATATGCACGTGCATAATGCACACACGCATATAAACTTATGTCTACCTACGTACTATGCATATCAAGAAATAGTAAAAGACTTTTAAAATTTCAAGAAAATTTCTTGTTTGACGTCAAAGTGTGCAAGCGTATTTGCCATAAAAGCTTTTTAAGGTATAGCAAAATTTTTTTATTTTATATTAATTTTTTTTTTTTTAAGATTTAGAATTATTTCTTTTATCTTTATTTATCACTACGAAGTTGATCTGAAATTTTATTCATCAACTAAAAAAAAGGAAAAAGTTATTGAGACGCAGCCGCTTTCAAATTGGACTTTCATATTTAAGATCTTTGGATTAAACTCTGGCCCATATTAAATTAATCCTTGGTTTTGACGTAATGTTCTGAAGAAAAGGATTAATTTACGAAGAATAATTTGACGATGTTTATAAATATATGCTTAGAATTTAATAATGCTTTACAATCATAGGGCTTTGGATTCAAGCCAAGAAGGAAAAAATAAAAACAAAGAATTTACAGAAAAGAACTGAAAACTAAGAATCTAGAATAAAGAACTAAACACTAAGAACGAAACACCAATAACCAAGAAAATAGTTCATAAACGAAGAATCCAAAACAAAAACCAAGAAATAAGAACAAAAAGAAATAAGAATCAATAATCAAAAACCAATAACC